>JAVIAB010000041.1:69107403-69234903 GCA_032433765.1 Megaustenia siamemsis | reverse complement strand
TGCTGACTTGGCTTGTAACATGTACCAACTAATAGATCAAAGACAGGAGAATAATTATTTCCTTTTGGAGAATTCGTTAATCAAATTAATATATTTGTTTACAACAGGTTCTGCATGTTTGTGTTACCTTATATCTCAATGATTTCTTTGAGCTCAGGGAATTGAGTGTACAGTAATTTTCAAATCAAGCATAAGGGCCGGTCAAAATAGCTGACCGGTTTTGGCCCGCGAGCCGTAGGTTGCCCACCTCTGATTTACTCTCACTTTGTCGGTATAGCAGTCCATTCAGATATAATAGATAATCACACACACACACACACATCAGCACACACTTTTTCTTTATCATCATCATGTGCCATACCGGTTGGCGTAGGCGACCATGTCCCTCCACAATCTTCTATCTACAGTGCATCGTATCAGTTCTGTTGTTGACTGTTTTCCATGCCATGACACCACACAATCTAGTATTTTCTCTCTTTGTCGTCCGCGATCTCTCTTTCCTTTTATTTTGCCAGTTGTAACCAAGTATTCCAACTTTCCTCTTCTCCTGATGTGCCCGAAAAATGTTGATTGTTTTTTTTTTAAATGTTTTTAGGAGCTCCCTTTTTGTGTTTGCCTTTTTCTTCATAATTATCACAAAAATAGCGCAAATACACACATATTGTATGTTTATACCAACATATGTTTGGCACATTCATGATTCAGCGAGTATGAAATCATAATATGTTAATTGTCAGGAGCCGCTCGTATTGTTGCTACAACAAAGCTGATCTGATCAAAACCCAGTACCATAGTAATGTTGGTTCGGCATAGCCAGTGCTGAAGAGTCCTGGCGATGTATCACATATCGGGCTGAAGGGCTTCAGCTCACGGGGTTCCGCATTCATAAGAGCAATATAGCACAAGCGGGCATAGGAAAAAGTTTAAATGATGTCTTTATTCTTGTTCTTTCTAAAACATGATTAATTAAGTGTCCATACATGTTCTGGTCAAGGACAAGAAGTAGGGTTCGATCCTGACTGACGGCTTCCGGGTTCACCCAGCCTTAAATGGGTACCGGATTTTTTTCTGGGAAAGTAAAACGGCACGGGCGTAATACCGACCACATTACCACAAAGATCATGGGCTGAAGGTCTGTAAAAATTATGGTCATTCTTCGTCTTCTTCTTTCTTCTTCTTTTCTCTCTCTCACTGATACCTAAAGGGTGTCGTGGTTATATCATTTGTCGTTCTTGAGTTGCTCGAATTGTCTGAATTAGTGATTTTCCTTTGTTGTTACATGTCTCTGTCACTGCATCTATCCATCTTCTTCTGGGTCTTCCTCTTGGTCTTTTTCCCTGCATTCTCGAGAAGAACGCCCTCGATTGCGATTGGTGAGGATTCATTCTGACCAGGTGGCCCAACCATTTATGTTGTTATTAATTATGGTCATTAACATCATATTACCTATACGCTACTTGGCCTGACGGGGCTCTTTACTTGACTTTCCTTATAGCACATTTTTGTGTGATATTGTCGGTTTCACTCCAAGCTCGCTTTACTTGCAAGAAGAATCTCTGGTACTCATTTTTAGAGACTGGATGAACCCCGGAGCATTGCCAATCAGAAAAAGACCGATTTGGTTTGAAGGATAAAGATTAAGATAACTTTCGACACTATAAAAAGAGACTAAAACACAACGAGCCTCAACATTGCGAGAACCCCAGACCCAAGGGCCGACCACGAAAAATACGGATTGACGGAATTTCAAAAGTATTAGGAAACATAACCGCAGAAGAGGCTAACAGGAGATCAAAAGACTGCAAATTCTATCATGCCTCGACGCTGTAAGGTAAATGAGGAAGAAATGAAGAAGAAGAAGAAGAAGAAAAAAAGATGTTTTATATTTGGCCGATCTTTCAGCTGCTCACCATCTCTCCTGCTCTCTCTCTCTCTCTCTCTCTCTCTCTCTCTCTCTCTCTCTCTCTCTCTCTCTCTCTCTCACTGTCTCCTTCTACCAACAGCTACATCGACTTTATGCTGTTGATGACCTACAACTACCACGGACAGTGGGAGAAGATCACCGGCCACCACAGCGGTCTGTACCGACACAGAGATGACCCCACCACGGGAGAGAAAGCCCAACTCTATCAGGTAGGGGTCACTTGTTTTTTTTATCAACTGGTCTGCGATAACTAACTTTACTATTTCTATCAAGCTATCAGTCTTTCCACATTTTAATCGCATTTCCACCCCTAATCATATTTCCACAAATCTCATCGCATTCCCATCACTCTCATCGCATTCCCATCACTCTCATCGCATTCCCATCACTCTCATCGCATTCCCATCACTCTCATCGCATTCCCATCACTCTCATCGTATTCCCATCACTCTCGTCGCATTCCCATCACTCTCATCGTATTCCCATCACTCTCATCGCATTCCCATCACTCTAATCGTATTCCCATCACTCTCATCGCATTCCCATCACTCTCATCGCATTCCCATCACTCTCATCGTATTCCCATCACTCTCATCGTATTCCCATCACTCTCATCGCATTCCCATCACTCTCATCGTATTCCCATCACTCTCATCGCATTCCCATCACTCTCATCGTATTCCCATCACTCTCATCGCATTCCCATCACTCTCATCGTATTCCCATCACTCCCATCGTATTCCCATCACTCCCATCGTATTCCCATCACTCTCATCGTATTCCCATCACTCCCATCGCATTCCCATCACTCTCATCGCATTCCCATCACTCCCATCGCATTCCCATCACTCCCATCGTATTCCCATCACTCCCATCGTATTCCCATCACTCTCATCGTATTCCCATCACTCTAATCGCATTCCCATCACTCTAATCGTATTCCCATCATTCTCATCGTATTCCCATCACTCTCATCGTATTCCCATCACTCTCAACGTATTCCCATCATTCTCATCGTATTCCCATCACTCTCATCGTATTCCCATCACTCTAATTGTATATCCACCACTTTTTAAAATCTTATGTTCACCATTCTAATCGTATTTTCACCCCCTCCAATAGTATGTTCATCACTCAATTCGTATTTCTATCACTCTAATCACATTTCCACAACTCTAATTATATTTCTACAACTCTAATTATATTTCTACAATTCTAATTACATTTCCAGCCACTCTAATCATATTTTCACCACTAATTATATTTCCATTATTCTTGCTATGTTTCCACAATTCTAATTGTACTTTCACCACTCTAATCGCTGCTCCATCACTCTATTCGTATTTCCCCCACTCTAATCATAATTTCATCACTATTTCTGTTTCTGTAGCTTATGCACAATTTCATCACTCATTTGGTATTTCCGTCACTCTAATTATATTTCTACCATTCTGATTGTATTGACACCACTCTAATTGTATTTCTACCATTCTGATTGTACTGATACCACTCTAATTGTATTTCTACCATTCTGATTGTATTGACACCACTCTAATTGTATTTCTACCATTCTGATTGTATTGACACCACTCTAATTGTATTTCTACCATTCTGATTGTATTGACACCACTCTAATTGTATTTCTACCATTCTGATTGTATTGACACCACTCTAATTGTATTTCTACCATTCTGATTGTATTTACACCACTCTGATTGTATTTACACCATTGTGATTGTATTTACACCATTCTATAAGTATGTTCACATTTCTGATTGAATTTTTATTTCTATTTTTTTTTTACATATTATATATTATCATTCTTCAAATGAAACCTATCCGATTGTGTTATCTGCCTGTTCTTTAATGTGCACATCTTTATTTGATTGAACATCTTGAGCAGTGCTTGGTTTCTCATTTGATTTCACCAAATTTTCTCATAGTGATAATACACCTGATATTCCCATAATGTTACTACACCTGTTATTCTCATAATGTTACTACACCTGTTATTCTCATACTGTTACTACACCTGTTATTCTCATACTGTTACTACACCTGTTATTCTCATACTGTTACTACACCTGTTATTCTCATAATGTTACTACACCTGCTATTCTCATAATGTTACTACACCTGTTATTATCATAAAGTTACTACACCTGTTATTCCTATAATGATACTACGCCTGCTATTCTCATAATGTTACTACACCTGTTATTCTCATAATGTTACTACACCTGCTATTCTCATAATGTTACTCATCATCATCATCATGTACCCTGCCGGTTGGCGTAGGCGATCATGTCCCTCCACAATCTTCTATCTACAGTGCATCGTATCAGTTCTGTTGTTGACTGTTTTCCATGCCATGACACCAAGCTATCCAGTATAATGTTACTACACCTGTTATTCTTATCATGTTACTACATCTGCTATTCTCATAATGTTACTACACCTGTTATTATCATAAAGTTACTACACCTGTTATTCCTATAATGATACTACACCTGCTATTCTCATAATGTTACTACACCTGCTATTCTCATAATGTTACTACACCTGTTATTCTCATAATGTTACTGCTCCTGTTGTTCTCATCATCTCACCACACCTGTTACTCCCGTGATAACGAAAAAGTAAGGTAGAAACAGATTACCATTTTTGTTAGACCAAGTTTGAATTACAGACTTTCATTAATGGATGTTTAATCAGGATAAAAGGATGTAAATGGCAGGACAAAATCACTAACATAGAATTATGGAAATGTACCAGTCAAATACCAGTGGATAAAGAGATACAGCGAAGACGATGGCGCTGGATAGGACACACGCTACGGAAGCCAACTGAAAGTATTACACAACAGGCCCTTTTTTGGAATCCCAAGGGAAAAAGACAAAGAGGAAGACCAAGGAATTCTTGGAGAAGACAGATAGAAGCAGAGATGAAGATGATGGGGATGACATGGAATGATCTTAAAAGAATGGCAAAAAAACAGAACGACTTGGAAAGTGTTTGTTGAAGACCTATGCTCCACAGGGAGCTGAAAATGTAGAAGAAGAAGTTTGAATTAATTGATTATCTTGCACTTGCTGTTTTAAAAATAGACTGAGGTCGTGCTGCCCCGGAAATTAAGAGTAAACATCATTTTAAATCTGAAGTGATGGCATCTTTCCTTACACAACGAGTTTAAGTGTGCCTCTTTCCTTACACAACGAGTTTAAGTGTACCTCTTTCCTTACACAACGAGTTAAAGTGTTTATCTTTCCTTACACATTGAGTTAAAGTGTCTATCTTTCCTTACACAATGAGTTAAAGTGTCTATCTTTCCTTACACAACGAGTTAAAGTGTCTATCTTTCCTTACACAACGAGTTAAAGTGTCTATCTTTCCTTACACAACGAGTTAAAGTGTCTATCTTTCCTTACACAATGAGTTAAAGTGTCTATCTTTCCTTACACAATGAGTTAAAGTGTCTATCTTTCCTTACACAATGAGTTAAAGTGTCTATCTTTCCTTACACAACGAGTTAAAGTGTCTATCTTTCCTTACACAATGAGTTAAAGTGTACATCTTTCCTTACACAATGAGTTAAAGTGTCTATCTTTCCTTACACAATGAGTTAAAGTGTCTATCTTTCCTTACACAACGAGTTAAAGTGTTTATCTTTCCTTACACAACAAGTTAAAGTGTCTATCTTTCCTTACACAACGAGTTAAAGTGTTTATCTTTCCTTACACAACGAGTTAAAGTGTTTATCTTTCCTTATACAACGAGTTAAAGTGTATATCTTTCCTTACACAACGAGTTAAAGTGTTTATCTTTCCTTACACAACGAGTTAAAGTGTTTATCTTTCCTTACACAACGAGTTTAAGTGTATATCTTTCCTTACACAACGAGTTAAAGTGTTTATCTTTCCTTATACAACGAGTTGCAGTGTGCATCTTTCCTTACACAACGAGTTAAAGTGTGCATCTTTCCTTACACAACTAGTTAAAGTGTGCATCTTTCCTTACACAACGAGTTAAAGTGTTTATTTTTTTCTTACACATTGAGTTAAAGTGTTTATCTTTCCTTACACAACGAGTTAAAGTGTCTATCTTTCCTTACACAACGAGTTAAAGTGTTGATCCTTCCTTACACAACGAGTTGCAGTGTGCATCTTTCCTTACACAACGAGTTAAAGTGTTTATTTTTCCTTATACAACGAGTTGCAGTGTGCATCTTTCCTTACACAACTAGTTAAAGTGTCTATCTTTCCTTACACAACGAGTTAAAGTGTGCATCTTTCCTTACACAACGAGTTAAAGTGTTTATTTTTCTTACACATTGAGTTAAAGTGTCTATCTTTCTTTACACAACGAGTTAAAGTGTTTATCTTTCCTTACACAACGACTTAAAGTGTGCATCTTTCCTTACACAACGAGTTAAAGTGTCTATCTTTCCTTACACTATGAGTTATAGTGTGCATCTTTCCTTACACAACGAGTTAAAGTGTGTATCTTTCCTTACACAACGAGTTAAAGTGTGCATCTTTCCTTAAACAACGAGTTAAAGTGTTTATCTTTCCTTACACAACGAGTTAAAGTGTTTATCTTTCCTTACACAACGAGTTAAAGTGTCTATCTTTCCTTACACAACGAGTTAAAGTGTCTATATTTCCTTACACTACGAGTTAAAGTGTTTATCTTTCCTTACACAACGAGTTAAAGTGTCTATCTTTCCTTACACAACGAGTTAAAGTGTCTATCTTTCCTTACACAACTAGTTAAAGTGTCTATCTTTCCTTACACAACTAGTTAAAGTGTCTATCTTTCCTTACACAACGAGTTAAAGTGTCTATCTTTCCTTACACAACGAGTTAAAGTGTCTATCTTTCCTTACACAATGAGTTAAAGTGTCTATCTTTCCTTACACAATGAGTTAAAGTGTCTATCTTTCCTTACACAATGAGTTTAAGTGTTTATCTTTCCTTACACAACAAGTTAAAGTGTATATCTTTCCTTACACAATGAGTTAAAGTGTATATCTTTCCTTACACAATGAGTTAAAGTGTCTATCTTTCCTTACACAACGAGTTAAAGTGTTTATCTTTCCTTACACAACGAGTTTAAGTGTATATCTTTCCTTACACAACGAGTTAAAGTGTTTATCTTTCCTTATACAACGAGTTGCAGTGTGCATCTTTCCTTACACAACGAGTTAAAGTGTGCATCTTTCCTTACACAACTAGTTAAAGTGTGCATCTTTCCTTACACAACGAGTTAAAGTGTTTATTTTTTTCTTACACATTGAGTTAAAGTGTTTATCTTTCCTTACACAACGAGTTAAAGTGTCTATCTTTCCTTACACAACGAGTTAAAGTGTTGATCCTTCCTTACACAACGAGTTGCAGTGTGCATCTTTCCTTACACAACGAGTTAAAGTGTTTATTTTTCCTTATACAACGAGTTGCAGTGTGCATCTTTCCTTACACAACTAGTTAAAGTGTCTATCTTTCCTTACACAACGAGTTAAAGTGTGCATCTTTCCTTACACAACGAGTTAAAGTGTTTATTTTTTCTTACACATTGAGTTAAAGTGTCTATCTTTCTTTACACAACGAGTTAAAGTGTTTATCTTTCCTTACACAACGACTTAAAGTGTGCATCTTTCCTTACACAACGAGTTAAAGTGTCTATCTTTCCTTACACTATGAGTTATAGTGTGCATCTTTCCTTACACAACGAGTTAAAGTGTGCATCTTTCCTTACACAACGAGTTAAAGTGTGCATCTTTCCTTAAACAACGAGTTAAAGTGTTTATCTTTCCTTACACAACGAGTTAAAGTGTTTATCTTTCCTTACACAACGAGTTAAAGTGTCTATCTTTCCTTACACAACGAGTTAAAGTGTCTATATTTCCTTACACTACGAGTTAAAGTGTTTATCTTTCCTTACACAACGAGTTAAAGTGTCTATCTTTCCTTACACAACGAGTTAAAGTGTCTATCTTTCCTTACACAACTAGTTAAAGTGTCTATCTTTCCTTACACAACTAGTTAAAGTGTCTATCTTTCCTTACACAACGAGTTAAAGTGTCTATCTTTCCTTACACAACGAGTTAAAGTGTCTATCTTTCCTTACACAACGAGTTAAAGTGTCTATCTTTCCTTACACAACTAGTTAAAGTGTCTATCTTTCCTTACACAACGAGTTAAAGTGTGCATCTTTCCTTACACAACTAGTTAAAGTGTCTATCTTTCCTTACACAACGAGTTAAAGTGTCTATCTTTCCTTACACAACGAGTTAAAGTGTTTATCTTTCAATTATTCGTTCAGCAATGGTCAATTGACTACTGGCTGGATGTGGGGATACCCAAAGAGAGGCTCATTGTGGGGATACCGACCTATGGGATGTCCTTCACCTTGGCTGACCCATCCGACAACGGAGTGCGTGCCTCAGCCATAGGCGGAGGTAGAATGGGGGACTACACGAGGGAGACAGGGATCTTGGCTTACTACGAGGTAAGAACGAGGGATATAAATACTGTGGGATGATTCGATAGACTGTGTGCTGTATGTAGATATTTTCTTTTATTTGATTAATATCTTACAGGTTATATCCCTTCACGTCCCTGACATTGTATCGTCCCTTTATTATAGTTAATGTAACATGATTATATGAGCTTGAAAAGACGTAGGCTTCCTGTGGGATGCATGTCACCGGGAGCAAATTCAACAGAAGCCAGCAATATTTTGTTACCTTTGATAGATTTGGGATGATAGAGTTTAGGAAAACTTAAGAAAAAAATATATATAAATGTGTCTTCCAATAATAATAATAATAATAATAATAATAATAAATACATCATGAAAAACAACATCAACAAAACAGAAGTCATGAATATCGCAATGAGAAACAGAACATCAACATAACTATAGACGGCACACAACTAAAACAAGTAGAGGAATTTAAATACCTAGGAAGTCTAGTGACAAATGACAATTAACAAACAGCAGAAATAGACTCAAGATGCAACAATGCTTGTCAAATCATAGTGTCTAACAAGGAAATAACTCTAGAGGTAAAACGGGCACTTTACAATACAATCTTCACCCCAACGTTGTGCTACCAATGCCAGACCTGGACCCTAGATGCAAGAACAATAAGAACAAATAACCTCTACAAAGATCAAATGTGTTAGACAAATGACAGGAAACAGTCTGAGAGATAAGATCAGAAATGAAGAACTGAGAAAAAAGCTAGGAATAACCCCGCCGTATAATATATAAATTCAAATAAACCAGATAAGATGGTTTGGGCTCCTGATACAACAGAATGATCAAAACAACACAACGAACCTTGATGAAAGTTGCAAGAACATCAGACCCAAGGGCCGACCACGAAAAAGATGGATTGATGGTATATTACAAACACCAGGAAACATAACAGCAGCAGAGGCGAACAGAAGAGCAAAAGACTGCAAAATATATCTCTCCTCGACGCTGAAAGGCACATGAGGAGGGAAAGATGAAGAAGAATGTCTCTTACGACAAAATCCAACACATAAAAAGAAAAAGTGAAAAGTCATTTTGTATGTCATTACCCTCTTCTTGATATTTAATGGAATATTTAGTTGTTACCAATTTGTCTATTTTAAGAAAAAATAATATAATTATATCAACATGTTTAAGGGGTGAAATACAACAATACAAATGTTCAACTCTAATGTTAAGTCAGTACTATTATATGGCTGTGAAACAGTCATAGTGAGGAAGGACTGAGCGAATGTTTCCCAATAGAAACTGGGGTTAAACAAGGATGTATTTTATCGCCCTTGTTATTTGGAATTGTTATGGACTTCATAATGAAGAAATGCTGCACTGGTAATAAAGGCATCGAATGGATACAAGGAGACCATTTGGAAGACCTCGACTTTGCTGATGACATAGTTCTCATCAGCAGTCAGATAAAAACGATGCAGGAAAACACAAATGAACTATCATCAATAGCCAGCAAAATTGGGCTTGAGATCAATCATGAAAAGACTAAAGTCATGACTAGTTTAATTCCAACAGGTGACAAAATATACATGGAAAACAAACCAGTTGAAGAGATCGATCACTTTATCTATCTTGGAAGTCACATTGATCGAGAAGGGGATACGAGCAAAGAAATTAAAATCAGAATAGCTAAAGCAGCAATGTCTTTCAGAAGCCTTGAAAAGTTGTGGAAATCAAAACTTATCAGCACAAACACAAAACTTAGGCTATTCAAATCAAATGTACTATCAACCCTTACGTATGCGTGTGAAAGCTGGAAAACAACAAGAGATATAGAAACAAAGTTGAACGCATTCGAAAATAAATGTCTAAGGAAAATACTTGGTATAGCATGGAACGAATTCAAAACAAATGAGGAAATTAGAGAAATCGCCAATCAACCACTAATATCTTCAGTAATAAAGAAAAGACGATGGTCATACGTTGGACATGTGATGAGAAGAGATAATAACCGAATAGCAAAGCAAGCCCTCATATGGGAGACAACAGGTAAAAGAAAAAGAGGAAGACCCAGGGAGACACTGAGAAGAACATTGATGAGAGAGGCAAGAGCAGCAGGAGTCGGCTCCCTCAATGAGATAGAACTGCTTGCACAGAACAGAGACAGATGGCGAGATTTGATAAAATATCTTTAAAAGAAAACTGCTAGAACAAAAAATCCATATAGGAGAAGGTGTATCTTGGTCTACGCCCTATGGGCCGGTTACGGCTCGAAAGGTCAATAGATAGATAGAAACATAGCGAACAATAAAAATGACAATCATGACAACCAAACATGTCTCACTAGCAGTATTGTAGGGTCTACCCTCAGTAATGACAACTAAACATGTCTCACTAGCAGTATTGTACGGTCTACCCCCAGTAATGACAACTAAACATGTCTCACTAGCAGTATTGTAGGGTCTACCCCCAGTAATGACAACTAAACATGTCTCACTAGCAGTATTGTATGGTCTACCCCCAGCAATGACAACCAAACATGTCTCACTAGCAGTATTGTACGATCTACCCCCAGCAATGACAACCAAACATGTCTCACTAGCAGTATTGTACGGTCTACCCCCAGCAATGACAACCAAACATGTCTCACTAGCAGTATTGTACGGTCTACCCCCAGCAATGACAACCAAACATGTCTCACTAGCAGTATTGTAGGATCTACCCCCAGCAATGACAACCAAACATGTCTCACTAGCAGTATTGTACGGTCTACCCCCAGCAATGACAACCAAACATGTCTCACTAGCAGTATTGTACGGTCTACCCCCAGCAATGACAACCAAACATGTCTCACTAGCAGTATTGTACGGTCTACCCCCAGCAATGACAACCAAACATGTCTCACTAGCAGTATTGTAGGATCTACCCCCAGCAATGACAACCAAACATGTCTCACTAGCAGTATTGTATGGTCTACCCCCAGCAATGACAACCAGACATGTCTCACCAGCAGTATTGTACGGTCTACCCCCAGCAATGACAACCAAACATGTCTCACCAGCAGTATTGTACGGTCTACCCCCAGCAATGACAACCAAACATGTCTCACTAGCAGTATTGTACGGTCTACCCCCAGCAATGACAACCAAACATGTCTCACTAGCAGTATTGTACGTTCTACCCCCAGCATTGACAACCAAACATGTCTCACTAGCAGTATTGTACGGTCTACCCCCAGCAATGACAACCAAACATGTCTCACCAGCAGTATTGTACGGTCTACCCCCAGCATTGACAACCAAACATGTCTCACTAGCAGTATTGTACGGTCTAACCCCAGCAATGACAACCAAACATGTCTCACTAGCAGTATTGTACGGTCTACCCCCAGCAATGACAACCATACATGTCTCACTAGCAGTATTGTACGGTCTACCCCCAGCAATGACAACCAAACATGTCTCACTAGCAGTATTGTACGGTCTACCCCCAGCAATGACAACCAAACATGTCTCACTAGCAGTATTGTACGGTCTACCCCCAGCAATGACAACCAAACATGTCTCACTAGCAGTATTGTAGGATCTACCCCCAGCATTGACAACCAAACATGTCTCACCAGCAGTATTGTACGGTCTACCCCCAGCATTGACAACCAAACATGTCTCACCAGCAGTATTGTACGGTCTACCCCCAGCATTGACAACCAAACATGTCTCACTAGCAGTATTGTACGGTCTACCCCCAGCAATGACAACCAAACATGTCTCACTAGCAGTATTGTACGGTCTACCCCCAGCATTGACAACCAAACATGTCTCACTAGCAGTATTGTACGGTCTACCCCCAGCATTGACAACCAAACATGTCTCACTAGCAGTATTGTACGGTCTACCCCCAGCATTGACAACCAAACATGTCTCACTAGCAGTATTGTACGGTCTACCCCCAGCATTGACAACCAAACATGTCTCACTAGCAGTATTGTACGGTCTACCCCCAGCATTGACAACCAAACATGTCTCACTAGCAGTATTGTACGGTCTACCCCCAGCAATGACAACCAAACATGTCTCACTAGCAGTATTGTACGGTCTACCCCCAGCATTGACAACCAAACATGTCTCACTAGCAGTATTGTACGGTCTACCCCCAGCATTGACAACCAAACATGTCTCACTAGCAGTATTGTACGGTCTACCCCCAGCATTGACAACCAAACATGTCTCACTAGCAGTATTGTACGATCTACCCCCAGCATTGACAACCAAACATGTCTCACTAGCAGTATTGTACGATCTACCCCCAGCATTGACAACCAAACATGTCTCACTAGCAGTATTGTACGGTCTACCCCCAGCAATGACAACCAAACATGTCTCACTAGCAGTATTGTACGATCTACCCCCAGCAATGACAACCAAACATGTCTCACTAGCAGTATTGTACGGTCTACCCCCAGCATTGACAACCAAATATGTCTCACTAGCAGTATTGTACGATCTACCCCCAGCATTGACAACCAAACATGTCTCACTAGCAGTATTGTACGGTCTACCCCCAGCAATGACAACCAAACATGTCTCACTAGCAGTATTGTACGATCTACCCCCAGCATTGACAACCAAACATGTCTCACTAGCAGTATTGTACGATCTACCCCCAGCATTGACAACCAAACATGTCTCACTAGCAGTATTGTACGGTCTACCCCAGCAATGACAACCAAACATGTCTCACTAGCAGTATTGTACGATCTACCCCCAGCATTGACAACCAAACATGTCTCACTAGCAGTATTGTACGATCTACCCCCAGCAATGACAACCAAACATGTCTCACTAGCAGTATTGTACGGTCTACCCCCAGCAATGACAACCAAACATGTCTCACTAGCAGTATTGTACGGTCTACCCCCAGCAATGACAACCAAACATGTCTCACTAGCAGTATTGTACGGTCTACCCCCAGCAATGACAACCAAACATGTCTCACTAGCAGTATTGTACGGTCTACCCCCAGCAATGACAACCAAACATGTCTCACTAGCAGTATTGTACGGTCTACCCCCAGCAATGACAACTAAACATGTCTCACCACTACTCTCTTCTATCTTAGATCTGCATGAACTTGCGAGACAAGGGCTGGAACTCTATCTGGATCGAGGACCAGGCCGCCCCTTACGCGCTGGGAGGTAACCAATGGGTCGGCTATGAGAACCAGAAGAGTATTATTCTAAAGGTGGGTGTCTGTTGTCTACCTTGGTTTCATAAAATTAGCCAGGATAAGGACTGGCAAAACGAACGGATTGATTGATTGATTGATTGATTAATTGATTGATTGATTGATTGATAATATATATAGATAATACTAATGATCCTTGTTAGCCGAATGCCGCGCATAAGGCAGAAGTCCTAGTTGTGAGTCGCTATCTGTTTATGTTCTTTGTTGTTTCTGAGATTCATAGTAGGGCTATTTTTAATGATGATTCTACGCAGGGTCTCTTTCGGCCTTCTTCATTTTAACACACATATAATCTTCTCTTTATCCTCTTTATTTTCTTCTTCGTCTTCTTCTTTTATAGTACCACATGGGTCGAGCGCGCAACTCTTAGACCCAAAATTATGATGGACCTCAATGTTTTTCGTTATATATCTCGGATTCTACCGGAGAACTTGAAGCTTGTCCGTCCTAGACAAACTGCAAAACTAGGTCTTCTACATCAACAGACTTCACCACTGTGGAGACAAGAAGAGAGAAAATAAAAAAGGCGTAAATTTTAGAATAAATGCATCCATTAGTTTGCCTATCCCACATCAAGTGTTAAAACAAACGCATGGCTTTATTGAGGAGCCGCGATAGCTCAGTGGTTAGTGAACTGGACTACAAAGGACAAGAGGTTGGGTTCGTTCCTGATCGACGGCTTCCGGGTTCATCCAGCCTTAATGGGTACCGGATTTTTTTCTGGGAAGATAAAGCGGCACGGGCGTAATACTGACAACATTACCTCAAAAATCATATGTCGAAGGTCTATAACAAATTATGGTCACTATCATCATGTTCCTTATAGGCCACATACCGAGACGAAGCTCTTTAACTGAATTAATGTGATCACTTTACTTAGAAGATGGATGGAAGAAAGTTGCGAATATTAGTTTCATACCAACAATACATGGTGATAGAAACAAGCGATTGATAAGTGATGGCGTCAGGTAACTACGTGGTACAACATAAGATGCGTTACATGTCAAGCAAAAGTCGAGCAAAAGGAAACAATGAATAAAGTGGTTCGGAAATGTCATGAGAGTACGAGCCTAAAACAGCTGACGATCTGGTTTCGGGCTCCGGGAAGAACATTTTTTTTTCTTTCTGGCATTCACCTTATGAATACTAAATAAACTGATTGTCATCTGTGTCATCCGTCCTTAAAAGGATGTTAAATTGGGTTGTTTTTTTAATTTCGTCTTTCGACCCAAAAATGGTCCGAATTCAACATGCCATTTTTTAGCCCCAGGTTACTTTCCATCTTCAATCCCTACTCACTAGAGCAGACTAGACTTGTTAGTCTGTTACTAGAGGTACTGCGAAGAGGTTTAGTAATGTCTGGATGCATCTGGTTCACCGATCCTAGCGCAAACCATCAGCCATGAGTCGCTGGCAGTTTCCAGCTCTGCTGTAGTCAGACGCCTTACCTCCATCAGCTATAGGTCGCTGGCAGCTTCCAGCTCTGTTGTAGTCAGACGCCTTACCTCCATCAGCTATAGGTCGCTGGCAGCTTCCAGCTCTGTTGTAGTCAGACGCCTTACCTCCATCAGCTAGGTCGCTGGCAGCTTCCAGCTCTGTTGTAGTCAGACGCCTTACCTCCATCAGCTATAGGTCGCTGGCAGCTTCCAGCTCTGTTGTAGTCAGACGCCTTACCTCCATCAGCTATAGGTCGCTGGCAGCTTCCAGCTCTGTTGTAGTCAGACGCCTTACCTCCATCAGCTATAGGTCGCTGGCAGCTTCCAGCTCTGTTGTAGTCAGACGCCTTACCTCCATCAGCTAGGTCGCTGGCAGCTTCCAGCTCTGTTGTAGTCAGACGCCTTACCTCCATCAGCTATAGGTCGCTGGCAGCTTCCAGCTCTGTTGTAGTCAGACGCCTTACCTCCATCAGTTAAAGGTCACTGACAGCTTCCAGCTCTGTTGTAGTCAGGCGGCTTGCCTCCATCAGCTATAGGTCACTATCAGCTTCCAGCTCTGTTGTAGACAGGCGCTTTGCCTCCATCAGCTATAGGTCGCTGACAGTTTCCAGCTCTGTTGTAGTCAGGCGCTTTGCCTCCATCAGCTATAGGTCACTGACAGCTTCCAGCTCTGTTGTAGTCAGGCGACTTGCCTCCATCAGCTATAGGTCACTGACAGCTTCCAGCTCTGTTGTAGTCAGGCGGCTTGCCTCCATCAGCTATAGGTCGCTGACAGCTTCCAGCTCTGTTTTAGTCAGGCGGCTTGCCTCCATCAGCTATAGGTCACTGACAGCTTCCAGCTCTGTTGTAGTCAGGCGGCTTGCCTCCATCAGCTATAGGTCGCTGACAGCTTCCAGCTCTGTTTTAGTCAGGCGGCTTGCCTCCATCAGCTATAGGTCGCTGACAGCTTCCAGCTCTGTTGTAGTCAGGCGCTTTGCCTCCATCAGCTATAGGTCACTGACAGCTTCCAGCTCTGTTGTAGACATGCGCTTTGCCTCCATCAGTTATAGGTCACTGACAACTTCCAGCTCTGTTATAGTCAGACGCTTTGCCTCCATCAGCTATAGGTCACTGACAGCTTCCAGCTCTGTTGTAGTCAGTCGGCTTGCCTCCATCAGCTATAGGTCACTGACAGCTTCCAGCTCTGTTGTAGTCAGTCGGCTTGCCTCCATCAGATATAGGTCACTGTCAGCTTCCAGCTCTGTTGTAGTCAGTCGGCTTGCCTCCATCAGCTATAGGTCACTGACAGCTTCTAGCTCTGTTGTAGTCAGTCGGCTTGCCTCCATCAGCTATAGGTCACTGACAGCTTCCAGCTCTGTTGTAGTCAGTCGGCTTGCCTCCATCAGATATAGGTCACTGACAGCTTCCAGCTCTGTTGTAGTCAGTCGGCTTGCCTCCATCAGATATTGGTCACTGACAGCTTCCAGCTCTGTTGTAGACAGTCGGCTTGCCTCCATCAGCTATAGGTCGCTGACAGCTTCCAGCTCTGTTGTAGTCAGTCGGCTTGCCTCCATCAGATATAGGTCACTGACAGCTTCCAGCTCTGTTGTAGACAGTCGGCTTGCCTCCATGAGATATAGGTCGCTGGCAGCTTCCAGCTCTGTTGTAGTCAGTCGGCTTGCCTCCATCAGATATAGGTCGCTGACAAGCTCTGTTGTAGACAGTCGGCTTGCCTCCATCAGATATAGGTCGCTGGCAGCTTCCAGCTCTGTTGTAGTCAGTCGGCTTGCCTCCATCAGCTATAGGTCGCTGACAGCTTCCAGCTCTGTTGTAGACAGTCGGCTTGCCTCCATCAGCTATAGGTCACTGACAGCATCCAGCTCTGTTGTAGACAGTCGGCTTGCCTCCATCAGCTATAGGTCACTGACAGCTTCCAGCTCTGTTGTAGTCAGTCGGCTTGCCTCCATCAGCTATAGGTCACTGACAGCTTCCAGCTCTGTTGTAGACAGTCGGCTTGCCTCCATCAGCTATAGGTCACTGACAGCTTCCAGCTCTGTTGTAGTCAGTCGGCTTGCCTCCATCAGCTATAGGTCGCTGACAGCTTCCAGCTCTGTTGTAGACAGTCGGCTTGCCTCCATCAGCTATAGGTCACTGACAGCTTCCAGCTCTGTTGTAGTCAGTCGGCTTGCCTCCATCAGCTATAGGTCACTGACAGCTTCTAGCTCTGTTGTAGTCAGTCGGCTTGCCTCCATCAGCTATAGGTCACTGACAGCTTCCAGCTCTGTTGTAGTCAGTCGGCTTGCCTCCATCAGATATAGGTCACTGACAGCTTCCAGCTCTGTTGTAGTCAGTCGGCTTGCCTCCACCAGATATTGGTCACTGACAGCTTCCAGCTCTGTTGTAGACAGTCGGCTTGCCTCCATCAGCTATAGGTCGCTGACAGCTTCCAGCTCTGTTGTAGTCAGTCGGCTTGCCTCCATCAGATATAGGTCACTGACAGCTTCCAGCTCTGTTGTAGTCAGTCGGCTTGCCTCCATCAGATATTGGTCACTGACAGCTTCCAGCTCTGTTGTAGTCAGTCGGCTTGCCTCCATCAGATATTGGTCACTGACAGCTTCCAGCTCTGTTGTAGACAGTCGGCTTGCCTCCATCAGCTATAGGTCGCTGACAGCTTCCAGCTCTGTTGTAGTCAGTCGGCTTGCCTCCATCAGCTTTCGTTTACTGACAGCTTCCAGCTCTGTTGTAGACAGTCGGCTTGCCTCCATCAGCTATAGGTCACTGACAGCTTCCAGCTCTGTTGTAGACAGTCGGCTTGCCTCCATCAGATATTGGTCACTGACAGCTTCCAGCTCTGTTGTAGTCAGTCGGCTTGCCTCCATCAGATATTGGTCACTGACAGCTTCCAGCTCTGTTGTAGTCAGTCGGCTTGCCTCCATCAGCTATAGGTCACTGACAGCTTCCAGCTCTGTTGTAGACAGTCGGCTTGCCTCCATCAGCTATAGGTCACTGACAGCTTCCAGCTCTGTTGTAGACAGTCGGCTTGCCTCCATCAGCTATAGGTCACTGACAGCTTCCAGCTCTGTTGTAGTCAGTCGGCTTGCCTCCATCAGCTATAGGTCACTGACAGCTTCCAGCTCTGTTGTAGTCAGTCGGCTTGCCTCCATCAGATATAGGTCGCTGGCAGCTTCCAGCTCTGTTGTAGTCAGTCGGCTTGCCTCCATCAGCTATAGGTCGCTGACAAGCTCTGTTGTAGACAGTCGGCTTGCCTCCATCAGATATAGGTCGCTGGCAGCTTCCAGCTCTGTTGTAGTCAGTCGGCTTGCCTCCATCAGCTATAGGTCGCTGACAGCTTCCAGCTCTGTTGTAGACAGTCGGCTTGCCTCCATCAGCTATAGGTCACTGACAGCTTCCAGCTCTGTTGTAGACAGTCGGCTTGCCTCCATCAGCTATAGGTCACTGACAGCTTCCAGCTCTGTTGTAGTCAGTCGGCTTGCCTCCATCAGCTATAGGTCACTGACAGCTTCCAGCTCTGTTGTAGACAGTCGGCTTGCCTCCATCAGCTATAGGTCACTGACAGCTTCCAGCTCTGTTGTAGTCAGTCGGCTTGCCTCCATCAGCTATAGGTCGCTGACAGCTTCCAGCTCTGTTGTAGACAGTCGGCTTGCCTCCATCAGCTATAGGTCACTGACAGCTTCCAGCTCTGTTGTAGTCAGTCGGCTTGCCTCCATCAGCTATAGGTCGCTGACAGCTTCCAGCTCTGTTGTAGACATTGTTAGTCCCATGGATGAGCCTGGAAATTGTTGCTGGAATAAAAGCGATTTTCTTTTACCGGATGGTTTCCACATGAAGGCCTGACGGGGAAGTCTTTCTTCATACATTCTCAGCACATGACCGATGTATTCCCCACGATTTCTTCTTATAAAACTCGAAACGCTTTCTTGTTTAAATTCGTCTCTTATCTGTTCATTTAAAACGTATTCTTTCCAGCTTATGTTTGAGATCCTATGAAGACATTTGTTTTCAAAGACATTTAATTTTCTTACGAAGACATTTGCTTTCAAAGACATTTAATTTCCAATCTAAAGTCTTGGTTGATTTTCAACTTTCACATCCATATGTTAACGCTGGTACCACACAGAAGCTGGACAATTTAAGTTTTATTCGTGTACTGAGAACTTTGGATCTCAAGATGTTCGTTAGTTTGTTGAAAACATTTGATACTAGTGCGAAACGTGTCACGATTTCTGATGTTATGTCTCCATCTCTAGACATTTGACTGCCTAGGTAGGTCACATTTGTAACATTTTTGCAAAATGTCATTGTTTATTCAGAGGTTTTGGCTGTAATATCTAGGACCTTCCTTTTGGTTGTGTTGATCTAGAGGCTTTTTTTTTAACCGAGAATGTAGAATAATAAAATATTGTAGCTCAATTAATGTCAGGTAACACGTACTCACAAGAAGCTGGCACATTTGAGACAACTGGATATACAGCGCCACTTAGTAGAACACGGGTTCTGTACTGCAAAGAAGTAGTCCTCATCACTTCTAGAGTGGGGAGTATAGGAAAGAAGAGTGTTAATGCCTTTGCAATGTGGATGTATAGAAGAATAAGAAGAATTGGATGGAAAGAAACGAAAATAAATGATGAAGTCTTAAAATAACTACAAATGAAAAGAAAACTACTAAGCACAATTCAAACAAGACAAATGAGATTTCTGGGTCATGTTAAAAGATACAGCAGCCTGCTAAAAGTAATAATGGAAGGGAAAATACAGGGTAAAAGAGGCAGAGGCAGACCAAGACTAACATGGATGCGTATCATCAAAAGATGGACAAGTCATCCTATGACATCCTGCACCATCAAAGCAAGAGACAGCGTAATGGCGCTCGATGGTAACCAATTTTCGATGCGGAGACGGCACTCAATGATGATGAGTGTTAATGCCCATAATTTGCGACCATGGACCCATTATGCGGATAATGTTGTCAGCATTACGCCAGAACCTTATTTTGTTCCTGGGAAAACTTATCCAACACGCATTTCACGCTGGGTGAACCTACAACCCGCTGATCAGAATCGAACAACATCCCTTTTCTTTAGCGGACCAGTTCACTAACCAATGCCCTACCGCAGCTTCATAAAACAGTATCACTTTAAAGTTGAGGGCTCGACAGAGCTTGCAGCGGCTCATAACTGATGGAATGCTCCATGATTGCTGAGCCAGACCAATCCACACCCTACTCCACCTCTTCGCGGTATTTCTAGTACCTCTGCTAACCAATCTAGTCAGGGCCAAGTGTTTAAGAATCGAGCGGGAAGGCAATTCAACGCAAAAATGCCCTACTATAAAGTCGGATATTTTGGGCCGAAAGGCGCAATAAAACCTTACCACAACACAACGCACCTGCTCCCACTTAACGACCTTAAAGGGCCGATGACGAAGAGGATTAATCATCCATTCATTTAGCAATGATTGGATGAACGTAAGAAAGAGGGAAGTAAAAAGTATTTTGAGTGTTTTATTTTTATTCATTGAAGTCTAGAGGTCAATGATGAAGCTTTTCTAATCCATGATTTTTACAGGCCAAAAATATCAAGTCACGTGATCTTGCTGGAGCATTTGTCTGGTCAGTGGAAATGGACGATTTCAGGGGCACCTGCGGAGAGGGGCTGTACCCGCTTTTGACCGCCATACAGGACATTCTCAACGCTGAAACGCACGTGAGTCAAGTTCTCACTCAGTTATCTCAATCAGTTATCTCAATCAGTTATCTCAATCAGTTATCTCAATCAGTTATCTTACTCAGTTATCTCAATCAGTTATCTCACTCAGTTATCTCAATCAACTATTACGACTACAACATAAGACGAAATCTACATATAAATACTTGCAGCTGTAACATTCGCCTCTTATTTACATTATTCGCCTCTTATCCACACTTTTCGCCTCTTATCCACACTTTTCACCTCTTATAGACTTTTCGCCTCTTATTTACACGATTCGCCTTTTATCCACACTTTTTGCCTCTTATCCACATGATTCGCCTTTTATCCACACTTTTCGCCTCTTATCCACATGATTCGCCTTTTATCCACACTTTTCGCCTCTTATCCACATGATTCGCCTTTTATCCACACTTTTCGCCTCTTATCCACATGATTCGCCTTTTATCCACACTTTTTGCCTCTTATCCACATGATTCGCCTTTTATCCACACTTTTCGCCTCTTATCCACACTTTTCGCCTCTTATAGACTTTTCGCCTCTTATTTACACGATTCGCCTTTTATCCACACTTTTTGCCTCTTATCCACATGATTCGCCTTTTATCCACACTTTTCGCCTCTTATCCACATTTTTCAATGTTCAAAGTCGCCACCTCCTCACACATTTCAGTATTTGCCTCCTCCACATTCTTCGTTCCAATATTCGCCTCTGTCCACTTTTCTTCCTAACCTCTCATTGATTCATGCCTTCACTGATTACACATCTCATATCTACCCAGCTACACTTCTCTGCCTGTCTGTCTGTCTCTTTGTCTGTGTCTCTCTCTATGTCTGTCTGTCTCTGTTTGTCTCTGCCAGTCTCTCTGTCTGTCTACTTGTCTCTCTGTCTGTCTGTATGTCTGTCTGTCTCTCTGTCCGTCCGTCTGTCTCTGTCTGTCTCTCTGTCTGCCTGTCTGTCTGTCTCTCTGTCTGTCTCTCTGTCTGTCTCTCTGTCTGTCTCTCTGTTTGTCTACTTATCTCTCTGTCTGTTGTATGTCTGTCTGTCTCTGTCTGTCTCTCTGTCCGTCCGTCTCTCTCTGTCTGTGTCTCTGTCTGCCTGTTTGTCTCTCCCATTCATCCATCCATATTCACATCCACATCTATCCACTAACATTAAAATCTTTAAATCTCCACACCTACCCCACAATCCCACCTCTAAATCTCCACACCTACCCCACAATCCCATCTCTAACTCTCCACACCAACCCTACGATCCCATCTCTAAATCTCCACACCTACCCCACAATCCCATCTCTAACTCTCCACACCTACCCCAAATCCCATCTCTAACTCTCCACACCTACCCCAAATCCCATCTCTAACTCTCCACACCTACCCCAAATCCCATCTCTAACTCTCCACACCTACCCCAAATCCCATCTCTAACTCTCCACACCTACCCCACAATCACATCTCTAACTTTCCACACCTACCCCACAATCTCATCTCTAACTCTCCACACCTACCCCACAATCCCATCTCTAACTCTTCACACCTATCCCACAATCCCATCTCTAACTCTCCACACCTACCCCACATTCCATCTCTAACTCTTCACACCTATCCCACAATCCCATCTCTAACTCTCCACACCTACCCCACAATCACATCTCTAACTTTCCACACCTACCCCACATTCCATCTCTAACTCTTCACACCTATCCCACAATCCCATCTCTAACTCTCCACACCTACCCCACATTCCATCTCTAACTCTTCACACCTATCCCACAATCCCATCTCTAACTCTCCACACCTACCCCACAATCACATCTCTAACTTTCCACACCTATCCCACAATCCCATCTCTAACTCTCCACACCTACCCCACAATCACATCTCTAACTTTCCACACCTACCCCACAATCTCATCTCTAACTCTCCACACCTACCCCAAATCCCATCTCTAACTCTCCACACCTACCCCACAATCACATCTCTAACTTTCCACACCTACCCCACAATCTCATCTCTAACTCTCCACACCTACCCCACAATCCCATCTCTAACTCTTCACACCTATCCCACAATCCCATCTCTAACTCTCCACACCTACCCCACAATCCCATCTCTAACTCTTCACACCTATCCCACAATCCCATCTCTAACTCTCCACACCTACCCCACAATCACATCTCTAACTTTCCACACCTATCCCACAATCCCATCTCTAACTCTCCACACATACCCCACAATCACATCTCTAACTTTCCACACCTACCCCACAATCTCATCTCTAACTCTCCACACCTACCCCAAATCCCATCTCTAACTCTCCACACCTACCCCACAATCACATCTCTAACTTTCCACACCTACCCCACAATCTCATCTCTAACTCTCCACACCTACCCCACAATCCCATCTCTAACTCTTCACACCTATCCCACAATCCCATCTCTAACTCTCCACACCTACCCCACAATCCCATCTCTAACTCTTCACACCTATCCCACAATCCCATCTCTAACTCTCCACACCTACCCCACATTCCATCTCTAACTCTCCACACTCGTCCACACACTCTCACTCCTCTCTATCTCTTCAAATTCACCGACAATCACATTCCTTCTCCCCTGCTATCTCCACACTTGTCTCCTAACTGCTAGTCTCTACTTTCTCCAGTCAAACTCGGCAGCAGGACAGCCAGACCCCCACTCCGCCGTCTCCCACGATCCGACCTACAACAGAGACAAGACAAGATCAACCCGCCAACAGATAACCCCTTCTGTTTCCCCAAAACACAAGATCTCCCACACAAGAAAGTTCCAGAAACAATGGCAGAAACAGGCAATGGGGAAACAACTCAAAATTGTTGAGCTTGAAAACGAGGCTGCAGCCATTACATCACAAGCTGCCAGTACAACCAGAACAACCATCAACCCGGAAGTGACCTCTGAGAATGATGTGGAGTCTCTGCAAGATTTGTGGTGGACTAATCCTACCTTGGGTCAAACTAAGGCAATGAAGCTCACAAAGTTGACTTCAGCTGGTCCAGGCAGACACGTCATTTGGAGACAGAAGAAACAGTTTAAAGACGGGAATCGAGTGAGACTGTCCAAAGGTTAGTTGTCGTTGTTCTTGTTGTTGTTCTTGTTATTGTCGTTGTTCTTGTTGTTGTTCTTGTTATTGTCGTTGTTCTTGTTGTTGTTGTTGTTGTTATTGTTGTTATTGTTCTTGTTATTGTCGTTGTTCTTGTTGTTGTTGTTATTATTGTTCTTGTTATTGTTCTTGTTATTGTTGTTATTATTGTTCTTGTTATTGTTCTTGTTGTTGTTGTTATTATTGTTCTTGTTATTGTTCTTGTTATTGTTGTTGTTCTTCTTATTGTCGTTGTTATTTTTATTGTTGTTATTATTGTTCTTGTTATTGTTCTTGTTATTGTTGTTGTTGTTCTTGTTATTGTCGTTGTTCTTGTTATTGTTCTTGTTATTGTTGTTGTTGTTTTGTTATTGTCGTTGTTCTTTTTATTGTTCTTGTTATTGTTCTTGTTATTGTTATTGTTATTGCTGTTCTTGTTATTGTTCTTGCTCTTGTTATTGTTGTTGTTATTGCTGTTCTTGTTATTGTTCTTGCTCTTGTTATTGTTGTTGTTATTGCTGTTCTTGTTATTGTATTTGTTATTGTTAAGGTTATTGTTGTTGTTCTTGTTATTGTTGTTGTTGTTCTTGTTCTTGTTCTTGTTATTGTTGTTGTTGTTATTGTTGTTATTGTTCTTGCTCTTGTTATTGTTGTTGTTATTGCTGTTCTTGTTATTGTTCTTGCTCTTGTTATTGTTGTTGTTATTGATGTTCTTGTTAATGTTCTTGTTCTTGTTATTGTTCTTGTTATTGTTCTTGTTATTGTTGTTCTTGTTATTGTTCTTGTTATTGTTTTTATTGTTCTTGCTCTTGTTATTGTTGTTGTTATTGCTGTTCTTGTTATTGTTCATGCTCTTGTTGTTGTTGTTGTTATTGCTGTTCTTGATATTGTTCTTGTTCTTGTTATTGTTGTTATTGTTCTTGCTCTTGTTATTGTTGTTGTTATTGCTGTTCTTGTTATTGTTCTTGTTCTTGTTATTTTTGTTATTGTTCTTGCTCTTGTTATTGTTGTTCTTGTTATTGTTCTTGCTCCTGTTATTGTTCTTGCTCTTATTATTGTTGTTGTTATTGCTGTTCTTGTTATTGTTTTTGCTCTCGTTATTGTTGTTGTTATTGCTGTTCTTGTTATTGTTTTTGCTCTCGTTATTGTTGTTGTTATTGCTGTTCTTGTTATTGTTTTGCTCTCGTTATTGTTGTTGTTATTGCTGTTCTTGTTATTTTTCATGTTATTGTTGTTGTTCTTGTTATTGTTCTTGCTCTTGTTATTGTTGTTGTTATTGTTATTGTTGTATTTGTTCTTGTTATTGTTGTTGTTATTGTTATTGTTGTTATTGTTGTTGTTATTGCTGTTCTTGTTATTGTTTTTGCTCTCGTTATTGTTGTTGTTATTGCTGTTCTTGTTATTGTTTTTGCTCTCGTTATTGTTGTTATTGCTGTTCTTGTTATTGTTTTTGCTCTCGTTATTGTTGTTGTTATTGCTGTTCTTGTTATTGTTTTTGCTCTCGTTATTGTTGTTATTATTGCTGTTCTTGTTATTTTTCATGTTATTGTTGTTGTTCTTGTTATTGTTCTTGTTATTGTTGTTGTTATTGTTATTGTTGTTATTGTTGTTCTTGTTATTGTTGTTCTTGTTATTGTTGTTGTTCTTGTTAATGTTCTTGTTAATGTTGTTGTTCTTGTTGTTGTTGTTCTTGTTATTGTTCTTGTTGTTGTTGTTATTGGTATTGTTCTTGTTCTTCTTCTTCTTGTTGTTCTTCTTGTTCTTGTTCTTGTTGTTGTTGTTATTGTTATTGTTATTGTTATTGTTGTCGTTATTGTTATTGTTATTGTTGTTATTGTTGTTATTGTTGTTATTGTTGTTATTGTTATTGTTGATATTGTTATTGTTATTGTTATTGTTATTGTTGTCGTTATTGTTATTGTTGTCGTTATTGTTATTGTTGTCGTTATTGTTATTGTTGTTATTGTTGTCGTTATTATTATTGTTGTTATTGTTATTGTTGTTGTTATTGTTATTGTTGTTGTTATTGTTGTTGTTATTGTTGTTATTGTTGTTGTTATTGTTGTTATTGTTATTGTTATTGTTGTTATTGTTATTGTTGTCGTTATTGTTATTGTTGTTGTTGTTATTATTATTGTCGTTATTGTTATTGTTGTTATTGTTATTGTTGTTATTGTTATTGTTATTGTTGTCGTTATTGTTATTGTTGTTATTGTTGTCGTTATTGTTATTGTTGTTATTGTTATTGTTGTTATTGTTATTGTTGTTATTGTTGTTGTTATTGTTGTTATTGTTATTGTTGTTATTGTTATTGTTATTGTTGTCGTTATTGTTATTGTTGTTATTGTTATTGTTATTGTTATTGTTCTTGTTGTCGTTATTGTTATTGTTGTTATTGTTATTGTTGTTATTGTTATTGTTGTCGTTATTGTTATTGTTGTTATTGTTATTGTTATTGTTATTGTTGTTATTGTTATTGTTGTTATTGTTATTGTTGTTATTGTTGTTGTTATTGTTATTGTTATTGTTATTGTTCTTCTTCTTCTTCTTCTTCTTCTTGTTCTTGTTCTTGTTCTTGTTGTTGTTCTGTTATTGTTATTGTTGTTATTGTTATTGTTATTGTTATTGTTGTTATTGTTATTGTTGTTATTGTTATTGTTATTGTTCTTGTTGTCGTTATTGTTATTGTTGTTATTGTTATTGTTATTGTTCTTGTTGTCGTTATTGTTATTGTTGTTATTGTTATTGTTATTGTTGTTATTGTTATTGTTGTTCTTGTTGTCGTTATTGTTATTGTTGTTATTGTTATTGTTGTTATTGTTATTGTTATTGTTCTTGTTGTCGTTATTGTTATTGTTGTTATTGTTATTTTTCTTGTTGTCGTTATTGTTATTGTTGTTATTGTTATTGTTATTGTTCTTGTTGTCGTTATTGTTATTGTTGTTATTGTTATTGTTGTTATTGTTCTTGTTGTCGTTATTGTTATTGTTGTTATTGTTATTGTTATTGTTCTTGTTGTCGTTATTGTTATTGTTGTTATTGTTATTGTTATTGTTCTTGTTGTCGTCATTGTTATTGTTGTTATTGTTATTGTTATTGTTATTGTTATTGTTGTTATTGTTATTGTTGTTCTTGTTGTCGTTATTGTTATTGTTGTTATTGTTATTGTTGTTATTGTTATTGTTATTGTTATTGTTATTGTTCTTGTTGTCGTTATTGTTATTGTTGTTATTGTTATTTTTCTTGTTGTCATTATTGTTATTGTTGTTATTGTTATTGTTCTTGTTGTCGTTATTGTTATTGTTGTTATTGTTATTGTTATTGTTGTTATTGTTATTGTTCTTGTTGTCGTTATTGTTATTGTTGTTATTGTTATTGTTATTGTTATTGTTATTGTTGTTATTGTTATTGTTCTTGTTGTCGTTATTGTTATTGTTGTTCTTGCCTATGTTTCGCGGTATCAGTAGATTTCTTCCAGGGCAGCGGTCATATTTATGATCTGTTCTTTTCGATTTTTACTGCCAATAGTTCTTTAACGTGCGCGAATGCACACGAGACCTCATGCTTTCTGATGTTATCCGAGAGGGCTAGACATTTTATTTCACTACCCAAGGATCAGGGGAGGTAAGCGTAATAAAGAAACCGCGAAATAATTTATCCTTTTCCTTCATTGAGTGCCGTCTTCGCATCGAAGGTTGGCTACCACGGAGCACCATTCCGTTCTGTCTCTGGCTTTGATGGTGCAGATTGTCATAGGATGACTTGACCATCTTTTGATGTTACTCGTCCATGTTAGTCTTGGTCTGCCTTTGCCTCTTTTTACTTTGTATTTTCCCTTCCAAGATTACTTTTATTAGGCTGTTGTGTCTTTAACATGCCCCAAAAATCTCATTTGTTTTGTTTGAATTGTGTTTAGTAGTTTTCTTTTCAATTTTAGTTGTTTTAAGACTCCATCGTTAGTTTTCATTTCTTTCCATCCAATTCTACCTATTCTTCTATAAATCCACATTTCAAGGGCTTTAATTTTCTGTTCTGTTTTCTTGTCTATTGGCCATGTTTCATGCACCATACAGATATGTTGAGAAGATATAACATTTTGCTATTCTTAGTTTTAGCCCTGGTGTTATTTGTTTTGATGTTAGTATATTTTATTCTGACATTAAAATTACTTTTTTGCCATTCCCATTATTTTGTCTATTTTAGTTATACATTTTTCCATCACTGGTTATAGTATGTCCAAGGTTAGTTGTAGTTCTGAACTGTCTCCATGTCTATTCCTTCTATTTTGATATCCATTTGTAGGTTTTGAGTATTATCCTTGTTTCTGATCATAATTTTAGTCTTTTTGATATCCATATCTAATCCAAATTTGTTTGTTTGTCATGTTTAGTGCATTAAGTAATTGTTGTGAGTCTTTAAGATTTTCTGCTAGTAGAACAGTATCATCAGCATATCTTAGGTTATTGATTATCTTTCCATTAATGTTTAGGCCTGGCATCTCTATGATGTTTTTAAAGGTTTGCTCAGTGTATAGATTGAACAAGCTTGGTGATAGGATGCATCTCTCTTACTCCAAATTTGTATATCAATGGGTGTATGTTCTCTTTGTTATATTTTATTATTGCTACTTGTTCCCAGTATAAATTACGAATTAGTCGTAAGTCTGTGCCATCTAGATGTATTCCTTTTAAGCAATAAACTTTTACTATTTTTTTTAAATCCCCACTGCTTCTAGCGGGCTTTGAACCCGAGTCCTTCCTGTCGTGGGGTCAACGACGTATCTCTAGACTAACAAGGCCCCCAAAAGATTAGTGATTTTGATAACTTGGAAAGCAGATTTAGTTTCTCGTATTTTTCTGTTATCATTATATTCATCTAACATTTCGTCTTTGATTTTATGCTAGTACTTGCTGCCTTGTATCTGATGAAGTGATGCTTGTTGCAGGAGCTACTGAGTTAAGTGCTCTGTGCACACTGTGAGCTGTGTGTTTCATCCGTTTTGATCATATTTCGATATTCCACTTGTTTACTATGAATGATGATATCGTATGACAGGGAACAGTTAGCGGTGTCCACCTTCTGTGCGGTTTCGCCTTATGTCTTTTGGCGTGTGCTGAGACTGCTATTATGGGGATTACAGCTACTTTTCTTTGTTTGGGAGATGAGTTAGTAATTCTTATGATTCCACTGGCACAGGCGATGGAGCAATTATGGGTTTTAATTAGTTTGCAGTGATACCGGGCCTTCCATAACCAGAGAGAGAGAAGAGAGATCTGATGAAGACGTTTGCCGAAACGCCGTAGTTCGTCTCGTCTCTTTACAAGTTTAGCTGTTTAATACCACTTTATGTTTATTCTCCATTGGGTGTCTCACACGGTCTTATCTTCCAGAGTTCACAAAATGTAGATGTCTTCTTACAGAACAGAAATACAAAGCATCAACGATTACAGACAGAAACTTCACGTGTTGAACAACGATTTTGACTACATTTTTGATGAGAATAAAACAAACATTTATATATCATGTATTGTTGTTAATTGTAGCTTTACACATCGACGGCAAGGTTTAACAGTGATGTTCTCACTTCAAAGTCTTCTTCAGTGACAGAGATAAAAACAGCACGAATTATATTGATTGGCTAGAAGTGATGTCTTATCTTTACTTATTGATTAGCTAGAAGTGATGTCTTATCTTTACTTATTGATTAGCTAGAAGTGATGTCTTATCTTTACTTATTGATTGGCTAGAAGTGATGTCTTATCTTTACTTATTGATTAGCTAGAAGTGATGTCTTATCTTTACTTATTGATTAGCTAGAAGTGATGTCTTATCTTTACTTAATGATTGGCTAGAAGTGATGTCTTATCTTTACTTAATGATTGGCTAGAAGTGATGTCTTATCTTTACTTATTGATTAGCTAGAAGTGATGTCTTTTCTTTACTTAATGATTAGCTAGAAGTGGTGTCTTATCTTTACTTAATGATTAGCTAGAAGTGATGTCTTATCTTTATATCTCTGGACCGGAGCTGGTCTTTACAGTCAGGCCGGAGTTAGACAAAAGAGAAAATGACAGCAATGATAAATTATTTAAGAAGGGAGAGAAGAAGAGAAAGAAGTTGTAATTGTTTAACTGACATATTAACATATTTTCTTTATTTTCTGGTATAGAAGTTCCTCAAATGTCTAAAGTGTCAGACAAGATGACGATGAGTGAAGGTCACAAGGTCAAGTCATGGCAGACAGCTCGTTGGTGGACGGGCGCTTCTGAGGTTGAGGTTGTAGGTACTAACCTGGGTCAAGGTCACTGGTCAACACGTGCAGCTTCACAACATGAGTTCCTCCCACAAGAAGTCACAACCACGATTTTGAATCTACAAAGTGATTCAACCAGATCATTGAGTCGGCACAATTATCAACTCACAAAAGATAGTGCTCAGATGGAATCAGCAACAACATGGCGTCCAAAGGTAGACACATCCACAATAGGGCGACCAAGGGTAGAAACATCAATGGCACCGCCTCCACTGATTGAAACAACAAATGCCACGATGACTTTGGAAGAGGAAGCAACATCAACACAGAAGGCAGCAACAACTCCTGACAGTGACGTCAACACTACATCATCTGTTGAAGGTGTTGCTAATCCTACAGGTAAACGTAACTTTCTTAGTTCATTACCAATACGTTTTACACTTTGATAACACTTGTATCACATTACCAATACGTTTTACACTTTGACAATACTTGATCAACATTACCAATACGTTTTACACTTTGACAACACTTGTACCACATTACCAATACGTTTTACACTTTGACAACATTTGTACCACATTACCAATACGTCTTACACTTTGACAACACTTGTACCACATTACTAATACGTTTTACACTTTGACAACACTTGTACCACTTTACTAATACGTTATACACTTGAGCAACACCTGTCATATAATGTTAAAATACGAGACAATCATTTAATCCCACAACTATGCACATTGACATACACACCTGGGAAGCTATCATCAAGTAGCAACATTGAGAAAGAGATATCCAATAGAATAGCCATGTCAGTCTAGGCATTCAATGGACTTAGAAACATTTGACGCTCAACTAGTCACCATCATAGCACCAAGTTTAGAATTTACAAATCAAGTGAACGATCCATACTCCTATATGCAGCGGAAACATGGAGAAGGAAGTATATGACAGAAAGTCGACAAAGAGGATTTGAATGTTGCTGCCTTAAGAAGATTCTAAGCATCCGTTGGGATCAACACAATACGGACAAAGAAATCGTCAGTAGATCAGGAATTAACAACATCAATCAAGAAATGAAAAGAAGACGTTAGAAATGGCTAGGCCACGTTCTAGGAATGTAACGAACCAGACATCCGCACCTAGCATTAACATGGACACCACCTGGCAAACGAAAAAGAGGCATATCAAAGGGGATATGGCGACGAACCATACATGATGAAATTATAGGGGCTGGCAAGTTCTTGCGAAAGCTGTCGATGATTGTTCCAGACAGAATGGGCGGAGATCTCTAGTGAGGGCCCTATGCTCCAGCCAGTGCTCAATGTATTCATAAGAAGAAGACACACACACATCCAATGCATCCATGCACACACTTTTACACATTCAGTCATTCATTCACTAACATAGCCGAACGCTGTCGTATCATATACATGGCCCTTTTCGTCCTGTCAGACGATCTAGTGGAGGTTATTGTGTACATGACCCTTTTCGTCCTATCAGACGGTCTAGTGGAGGCTATTTTGTACATGGCCCTTTTCGTCTTGTCAGACGGTCTCGTGGAAGCTATTGTGTACATGGCCCTTTTCGTCCTGTCAGACGGTCTAGTGGAGGATATTGTGTACATTGCCCTTTTCGTCCTATCAGACGGTCTAGTGGAGGCTATTGTGTACATGGCACTTTTCGTCCTGTCAGACGGTCTAGTGGAGGCTATTGTGTACATGGCCCTTTTCGTCTTGTCAGACGGTCTAGTGGAGGCTATTGTGTACATGGCCCTTTTCGTCCTGTCAGACGGTCTAGTGGAGGCTATTGTGTACATGGCCCTTTTCGTCCTGTCAGACGGTCTAGTGGAGGCTATTGTGTACATGACCCTTTTCGTCTTGTCAAACGGTCTAGTGGAGGCTATTGTGTACATGGCCCTTTTCGTCTTGTCAAACGGTCTAGTGGAGGCTATTGTGTACATGACCCTTTTCGTCCTGTCAGACGGTCTAGAGAAGGCTATTGTGTACATCGCCCTTTTCGTCCTGTCAGACGGTCTAGTGGAGGCTATTGTGTACATGGCCCTTTTCGTCTTGTAAGACGGTCTAGTGGAGGCTATTGTGTACATGGCCCTTTTCGTCCTGTCAGACGGTCTAGTGGAGGCTATTGTGTATATGGCCCTTTTCGTCTTGTCAGACGGTCTAGTGGAGGCTATTGTGTACATGGCCCTTTTCGTCTTGTCAAACGGTCTAATGGAGGCTATTGTGTACATAACCCTTTTCGTTCTGTCAGACGGTCTAGTGGAGGCTATTGTGTACATGACCCTTTTCGTTCTGTCAGATGGTCTAGTGGAGGCTATTGTGTACATGACCCTTTTCGTCCTGTCAGACGGTCTAGTGGAGGCTATTGTGTATTTTTTGTTTGAGGTTTTGTTTTGTTTTTGTCGAACAGCTTCTCTCATGGCCAATTCTACCAATGTTTGACAAACGCACACGGCGACAGAATGAACAAGTCAGGTCCACTGATCCACAGGGTTTTCCATCCTTTTTCATGAGTTTTTTCTTTTCTAAGTTTTGCCTTAGCAGAGTCTCAAATGATGTTATACCATTCCTTATGCATGCTCTCCATGATGTGCAATCCCTTGCCAGATGTTCCCAGTAATACTCACTGATGGAGAAGTCATTCAGAGATGATTTACAGATATCTCTATATCGTAGTTTAGGTCTGCCGATTTGTCTTTTTCCATGTGTTAGTCCACCATATAATATTTGCCTGGGGATGCGTTTTTCTTCCATTCGGTGGACGTGTCCCAGCCATCTTAGTCTTCGACATCTGAGCATTGACATGATTGTTGAGGTCTTAGCGCGTTGCAGGACAGTTCATCATCATCGGGGGCCATTTCCGTAACGAAGGTTGGCTACCATGGAGTGCCATTCTGCTCTGTCTCTTGCTTTGATGGTGCAGGCTGTCATAGGAAGATTTGTCCATCTTTTGATGTTACTCGTCCATGTTAGTCTTGGTCTGCCTCTGCCTCTTTTACCTTGTATTATCCCCTCCAAGATTATTTTTAGTAGACTGTTGTGTCTTTTATCATGGCCCAAAAATCGCATTTGTCTTGTTTGAATTGTATTTAGGCCACTCACTCACTTACTTATTTACACCTCCCCCCCCCCAGTGTTTAGGTCACTCACTCACTCGCTCATTTATTTACCCACTCCCCCATTTACCCACTCCCCATTTACCCACTCCCCCATTTACCCACTCCCCCGTTTACCCACTTCCCTAATTACTCACTCACTCATGTACTCCTTCATTTACTTACTCACCCATTTACTCACTCTGACATTTACACACTCCTCCATTTACTGACTCCACATTTACTCACTCACCCATTTTATCACTCACTCATTTACTCCCCCATTTACTCACTCATTTACTCCCACATTTACTCACTCACTCATTTACTCCCACATTTACTCACTCACTGATTTACTCCCACATTTACTCACTCATTTACTCCCACATTTACTCACTCACTCATTTACTACCATATTTACTCACTCACTAATTTACTCCTCCATTTACTTACTCACATATTTACTCACTCACACATTTATAGACTCGTCCATTTACTGACTCCACCATTTACTCACTCACTCATTTTATCACTCACTTATTTACTCCCCCATTTACTCACTCACCCATTTACTCCTCCGTTTACTCACTCACTCCTTTACTCCTCCATTTACTCACTCACTCATTTACTCCTCCATTTACTCATCACTTATTTTTTACTCCCCCATTTACTCACTCACTCACTTACTCTCCCATTTGCTCACTCACTGTGTCACTCATTTACTTCCTAATTTACTCACTCACTCATATACCCTCCATTTACTCACTCACTCACTCACTCATTTACTCCCCCATTTATTCACTTACTTTGTCACTCATTTACTCCCTAATTTACTCGCTCACACATTTACTCCCCCATTTACTCACTCACTCCCCATATACTCACTCACTCATTTACTCCCTCATGTTCTCACTCACTCCCCCATTTACTCCCCAATACTCACTCACTCACTCACTCCCCCATTTACTCCCCATTTACTCACTCATTCATTTACTCCCCCATTTACTCACTCACTCCCCCATTTACTCACTCACTCCCCCATTTGCCCAACCTTTCTACAACACTCTTTCTTTCCTCTGTCCCTTTAATAGCAGGAGCGTCAGAATCCGGAAAGTGCCGAACCCTTGGTGTGGGCACGTTCCCCGACCCTAACTCGTGTGAGCACTTCCTGATCTGCATGCCCGGGAACTGGCTGAACTACCCACCACACGTGATGTCATGTCCGGATGGAACTCGGTTCGACTCGGACCTCAAGATCTGCAACTATGCCACACGTGTAACATGCAAACATTGATAACATCGTCAGCCAGAGTTGTGCTTGTTGTGCCGGTTCTGTGTGGGTGTGTGTGTGTGGGTGTGAGAGATTAAGAGGGTGTGAGCAGCTTACAGGAGAGAGGGGGGGGGGGGAGAAGGCGTGTGAGTGAAGATGGGATTAATTTGTGAGTGATATATATGATAGCGTCTACAATTATTTTTGGTAAACATCATATGATGGTAATATTTGTGAACTAATTTAGGTAAACATTATATGGTGGTGATATTTGTGAACTAATTTAGGTCAATATTATAGTTTCTAATATTTGTCAACTAATTTAGGTTAATAAAAAAGTAAAAAGTAAAGTACCCACGTCACGCCAAGTGGCGTATAGGGAATATGGTGTTAGTGGCCATAAATTTTACAGACCTTCAGCACGTGATTTTTGGGGTAAGGTGGTCGGTATTACGTCCGTGCCGCTTCACTTTCCCAGAAAAAAATCCGGTACTCATTTAAGGCTGGGTGAACCCGGAAACCGTCGTTTGGGATCGAACCCTACCCCTTGTCCTTTGTAGCCCAGTTCACTAACCACTGAGCTATCGCGGCTCCCTAATTTAGGTCAATATTATAGTGCTAATATTTGTCAACTAATTTAGGTAAACATTATAGTGGCAACATTTGTGAAAAGAGAGCGGGTGGTCGAAACGATAACTTGTCGAGCTTCAAACCAGGAGACTGCCGGTTCGAATCCCGGCAGGATAAAATAAAAAATGTTTCTATCGGGAGTGAAATAAAATCTCAGACCTGAATACCTCTCGGCGACTGCACTGGTCAAGCGGCCTTTATTCTCCGGTTTTATAAGTTCCTGATTGGACATCAGGATTTTCTGACGCCAGGTTGGTGTTTCTGAATTACTTTTCATTAAAAAAATAAAACCGTCGCTGCTAGCGACTCTCTGTACTAACAGATATATCATGTTTACGACCGACTAATGGTTATTGAATGCTGAGCATTATGTAAATAAACGGTAGGCAACTTAGAGTACGTTGCTCGGTTCTGGTCCGTTGATGGATTCTGTCCGGTCCCACACAGAGATTCAAAATACAATAAAATGCGTTAGGTAATAGCTTAAGTAAAGAACAAGAGGTAGGGTTCGATCCCAACCGACGGCTTCCGGGTTCACCCAGCCTTAAATTGGTGCTGGATTTTTTCTGGGAAACTAAAACGGCACGGGCGTAATCCCGACCACATTATCCCAAAAATCATGTGCTGAAGGTCTGTAAAATTTATTGTCACTAACACCATATTCGCTATACGCCACTTGGCGTGACGGGGGCACTTTACTCCTCTTACTATTAACATAAGTGTCCCCTCTTCTATTATCTATTATTTTACTGACAGATTCAGGCCACCTCGCGATGAATCTCCCATACCCTGGATTAGGTTAAAAATATGTCCACATTTTCTATATCGGGACAACTTTTGTAAAATATGTATATGATATTATATGTATAATATATCGACTATGTATTGTGTGTGTATTCATATATATGTACATCACATATATTTGACACTTGTATTAACATATCAGTGTATAATATTTCATGTATTAATGATACTTGGGTATCAAGTATCTTTCAGCGACATTTCAGAATATTTTGTTTGGTGTTATAATATAATCATGTCTTTCGACGGTTTCCATATTTGACGACGTTTTTATTTCTGTGTGTTGTGTAGCTGCTGACGTGGACAGAATAGACGCTATTGGGTAAACATAGGAACGGAAGGGATGTTGGGATTGGGTAAGAATCTGAAACCGTTGTCCAAGAGGTTTGTGGGATCGTTTGAGAGAAGGATATTAGAACTGTTAAAGAACCTGGGGGGGGGGGGGGACTATAACGGACCCGGGCGTCCGGGAGGGGAGCTATACACAAGATTTTGGAATCGAGAAGCAGGGGAGAGTTTGTGGAATGAGGTGGTGGGGATAGGAACGTGACTATCGAACGAGGAGGCGGAGGTGAGAAGAAGACTCTGAAACCAGGAGGAGGCGGCGAGAAGAAGACTCTCAAACCAGGAGGCGGGGGTGAGAACAAGACTGTGAAACAATGCATCCATACCCATTTAGATGAACCATAAGAAGAGAAGAAGCGACGAGTACTTGGGATGGATTGATTGAACACAAGTGAGCCAGTAATTAGAATCGTTTGGAAACTAGTGATCTAGATGATACGATATGGCTGGCCTGGTGTCTTGCAGCTTCATGCCTCATGTTCTATATTGTTGATATCATCATGCGACGTCACTGTGAAAGTGGTTGTTCTGCAGCATACTAGTTCTTCATTTGAGAGACAAAGGTTTGGTCCTCGGAATTAGTCAGTTCAGTCAACCCAGCCTCAACATGGTTCTTGGCTTACCGAGAAGATAAGACAGTGGTAGGATGATCTGGCCACCTCACCTTCATGTTATGAAGATATTATACTCATAAATTTATGTCATGTATATAGACAGCGAGAAAGATCAAAATATCTCCTCATTCATTCATTTACTTATTCATTCGTGCATTCATTCATTCTTTCTTTTTCCTCTCATGCCGAATACGGCACTTAGGTCATAATTCTCCACGATTGACGATCTGCTGCTAGTTCTTGGTTGTTCTTAGTTCCATGTTTCTAGTCCCATATTTCTTAGTTCCATGTTTCTAGTTCCATGTTTCTTAGTTCCATGTTTCTAGTCCCATGTTTCTAGTCCCATGTTTGATCCTTCCATGGAGATTGTTCTGCGTAGCGATTCTCTTAGTTTGCCTTGTTTTCTTTTACAAGATTATTTCCACATGGAGGAAATCTTTCTCCATTCATTCTCAACACATGACCGATGCATTGCCAACGTCTTATTCTTATAAAGCTCGACACGTATTCTCCAGATGCTGATCTGTGATTCTGCTTTACCTGAGACACGTCACATTCATACAATAAAAAATGCTATTGTGAAGATGTTTACAATTTTATTTGTCACCTTATATCTGCAGTGAGAAGAGTTTCCAATGTGGTAATGAGAGAGGAAACTTGTCACACCATGCACAGCTAACAAAATGTAGTAGTGGATCTAGAAACAGTTTTGCTGGATCTTGTCTGATATGCTAATTTGGGCACTCAACGAGGAGCTGTGCTGCTTCAACACTGAATGTTCATGAAACTAACATTTCTTGATGACATATTTTGACAGATTTGTCCATCCATTTCTGTTTCTATCCAATCTTTAGTGCGGCTACCTTTTTGTCTTGATGGTTCATTTTGACAGACTCTTATTTGTTTGTTCTTGTTCCTTTTACGATCGATTCTAACTGTTATAAACAAACCATTAATGCCACCCCCCCCCCCCCATCCAAAAAAAAATATCGATATATCTGATACCTTTTAATCTTGTTTTTTTTTTTGGGGGGGGGGCCTCAGACCTTCGATACTTCCGTAATCAGATCCATCTTATGTTTTTGATTTTACATTCTTTTGTTTGCTTTTGAATCTGGTTTTTTATACTTGGTGTTTGATTTCTGTAATCGTGTCATATCTCCAAACCAGTATCGTGTTCCCGAGTGTATTTTAGAATTATTGGTGACGCGCGATTTTCGTCTACTTTATCAATCATGATTTGTTTTGTTTTCTTTTCCGCCTCTTAAGTAGAGAACTCTTTAAAAAACAAAGCAACTAATTTCTGTATAAGTATCCACGCTTTGCTGTCACTTTATATTTAACGCTCAGTCAATCCAAGGCCTGGGGGACTGGGCAAGACGCCGGCCTCAAGACAGAGAGGTTATGGGTTCAAATCCCGGCTACATTGGTTAGGATTGTTATTTATGATTTCTCTCTGCGACAACCACCCTTGTCTCAGCTGTGAGGCTCGGCTTGAAACGTCAATTACTCATCGACGGAAAAAATATGAGTACCTCCGAAGTGCGGCGAGGGACCCCTGTGCACACGGCTGCCAGGGAAAAATGGATTAACACGCAAAATTCAGTTCCTAGCCTCTAGGGACTTCGTCAGAGGAAAAAGCCGGCGAAGGAGAAACAAAAAATTCAAGGCCTTCTACGTCTTGCTCAAACAATGCCTCTACATCCATCACTATTTCTTTATTTAATTCTAATCAATGACTGTCTTTGAGGATTTTCATGAATTATCTTCTCCGTGTATTTCTGAGCTTTCCCCCATACTGGTTGATTTCATGACGAAACCAGTCTTTCTACGCTGGCATAAAGTTTTCTGTTAAGTCTATATCAACTATTTCTCTATTTTCTGTTTATAAATTATTATGAGAGTGGTTCATGATCTCTTCTTCTCTCCCAAATATCTTCATTACTAAATTCGTCCTGATATTTGAATTTGATATTATCAAGTACCTCAATAAATACTGAATTGTATATTATGTAGATATATGTACCTGATATTGTAGCTTTTGCCATTGTGTAAATCATTATGTTAAAATATGTACAGTTGTTGCTTGTGTACGTAAACGATCTTGTTACTTCATGGTTGCATGTACACATGTGTACAATAATTATGAAATGTGTGTAAATATTGTAAATAATTCACAATCTCCGGTGTTAATAAACATAAAATATAAATTTACAATCGGTTCTTTATATTTGTTCTACAAATATGTGACAACTTGTTGTATTATTATAATCATGTCATGTGACAATGTGTTGTATAGTCATCATCTTGGCATTGTTATATCACAGTAATCATCTTTAATGACATGTTGTTATGTCATCATAATCATTTTATGTGACGTCTTGTTGTATCATCATTATCATGTTGTGTGACATCCTGTTGTATCATCGTCTTATGTGATATCTTGTTGTATCATCATTATCATGTTATGTGACTTCTTGTTTATCATCATCTAATGTGACATCTTGCTGTTAAAAGACATCAGAAAGAAACAATCAACATTTTTCGAGCACATCATGAGAAGAGGAAAGTTGGAATACTTGGTTACAATTGGCAAAATACAGGGAAAGAGAGACCGCGGACGACAAAGAGAGATAATACTAAATTATAGATGGCTTGGTGTCATGGCATAGAAAACAGTCAACAACAGAACTATTACGATGCACTGTGGATAGAAGGTTGTGGAAGGACATGACACGCCACTTGGCGTGACGGAGCACTAACACCATATTCCCTATACGCCACTTGGCGTGACGGAGCACTAACACCATATTCCCTATACGCCACTTGGCGTGACGGGGGGGGGGGTACTTTACTTTTCTCATGTACACGGCTTGTGATCCACTGTGAGGATATGTTTCTCTTGACAATTGTGCCCGAGAAACCGCCAAATTTTGTGACCTACTCTTTTTTTTTCAATTTTGTCTACTGAAGGCTCTTTAACGTGCGCGAGTGTACACGGGACCATGTTTAATGCCGTTATCCGAGAGGCGCTAGGCATTGAATCTCACAACTAAAGAGGTCAGGGGAAATTAACTCTACGAAGAAACCACGAATTAATGTTCCTACTTATGCTTCAACAGTTTGCAGTGGGCTTTGAACTCGGGTCTTTCTTATTCAGAGGCAGACGTAGCTCCTTTACACCATCGCCAAGTATAACTTCAAGCCTGCCCGCTGAAGGTTTTTTTTCTTCCGAAAACGGCCAGCGGTTGTGACGGTTTCAACATTACGAGTAGGGGCGATTGTGTGTAAAATGACGTCATTAGCTCGCATAGCTCAAGACGTCACAAGGATTATGCTCATTACGGGAAAACCAGCTCAGCGAGCAGGCCTGAGAGATATAAGTGGCGATGTCTAGACTAACGAATCATTTCAGAGGAAGAGGTATGTTTACATCACTCGAAAAAATGACAAATAATCAACAACAGAAAGAAAAACACAAAGAACAATATATGGTCCGAGCAGAATCGAACCTGTACTCAGTGGCACAGCGCCTTGCCACGAAAAGCCAAACGCTAGGGAACACTGCAAACTCAGCTAACTAAAATAGTAGCCTTCATTGGAGATGTCTTTCACGCAGGTGTACTCATGACTATAGCATAGGGCTGCAAACACATTTCGGGAATAAATTGTGTATCTGTATGTTTCCTATTAAGACAAGTATCTCCCAGATAGGGTAGAGCTGAATACTTGCGTTGCAGAGAAACATTTAGGACGAAAGAGCACGAATAGTAGTTTCCAGTGGTTTAGACTGGAGACAAATAATAATCAATGAATATTATTTTATTTAAAAAGTAAAGTACCCCCGTCACGCCAAGTGGCGTGTAGGGAATATGGTGTTAGTTACCATAAATTGTACAGACCTTCGGCACATGATTTTTGGAGTAATGTGGTCGGTATTACTCTCGTGCCGCTTTACTTTCGCAGAAAAAAAATCCAGTACCTATTAAAGGCTGTGTGAAATGGAAGCCGTCGGTTGGGATCGAACCCTACCTCTTGTCCTTTGTAGTCCAGTTCACTAACCACTGAGCTATCGCGGCTCCCTCTCTATAATAATATTCATTTATTATTATTTGTCAGAATGTCTAGACCACCCTGCCTCGATGTACACATTAGGCAACCTGAAGGTTTTGTTACAGAAGCCACAATGTCGTAGTTGGAATAATTGTGGGGAACGGTAAACTAATTGCAGTGCTGCGGTGAAGCTGGTAGCCAAGAGCCAGTAGTGGGGTGTAACGTACACTCCTATAAGGCACTTCTATCACGTGACCACTCAAAGTTCGCGCTTCACTCGCCAGTTCCTCGTGACTTGTGCTCAAAACATTACTTAAGTGAGACAACTTCCATTATTCGTCTAACTCTAGTCTCACTTTCCTTGCCAGTCAGTGTTATCTTACATCAGATTTACAGATGTTATGTTACATCAGATTTACAGAGATTATCTTACATCAGATTTACAGAGATTATCGTACATCAGATTTACAGAGATTATGTTACATCAGATTTACAGAGATTATGTTACATCAGATTTACAGAGATTATCTTACATCAGATTTACAGAGATTATGTTACATCAGATTTACAGAGATTATGTTACATCAGATTTACAGAGATTATGTTAAATCAGATTTATAGAGATTATGTTATATCAGATTTACAGAGATTATGTTACATCAGATTTACAGAGATTATGTCACATCAGATTTACAGAGATTATGTTACATCAGATTTACAGAGATTATCTTGCATCAGATTTACAGAGATTATGTTACATCAGATTTACAAAGATTATGTTATATCAGGTTTTTTTCTCGTAGAGATTCTGTAAAATAAGGGTTTTTACCCAGGAGATTCAGCAATATCAGGTTTTCTATCTTGACGATTCTGTAATATCAGGTTTTCTATCTTGTCGATTATTAATCGCTAAGAGTGAACATGAGTTACAAGAAATGTTGGACATTATAGTGAAGGAAAGCAAAAATAAAGGACCCAGCCTTAATAGCAAAAAGACAGAAGTAATGGTAACAACAAAGAAAAAGACATCACCTCAGTGAAAAATAAAGACAAGTGGAACAATATTAATACAGGTAAATGAATTTAAATATTTGGGAACTTTGTTAACCTCAGACGGAAGAAGTACAAAAGAGGTGAGATGTACAATGGCTCAGGCAAAAGCAGCTTTCCAAAAAATGAGGGAAATACTATGCAATCCATTTTTGACAATAGAAACAAGAAAAAGAGTTCTTAAATGTTACGTAGAGCCAGTTTTAACATACGGATGCGAATCATGGACAATAGGACAACAGACAAGAAAATCACTGGAGTCTGTAGAAATGTGGTTTTACAGAAGAATGTTGAGAACACCATGGACAGCTAAGAAGAGTAACGAAGAGGTTCTGAGAAAGGTAAAAGTAAAAAGAGAGCTAATTTCCAATGTTAGGAAGAGACAATCATCAATTTTTGGCCATGTAATGAGAAGAGAACAACTTGAATATATTGTAACAACTGGAAAAATTGAGGGATGAAGAGATAGAGGGAAGCAAAGAGAAACAATAACAGACAGCTTAAGAGAATGGCTTGGCAGAAGGTCAACAACAGAAATGATAAATAGCTGCCGAGATCGAATGTTAGGGAGAGACATGATCACCTACGCCACTAGGCCCAGAACTTGATGATGATGACGATCTTGTCGATTCTGTAATATCAGGCTTTCTATCTTGACGATTCTGTAATATCAGGCTTTCTATCTTGACGATTCTGTAATATCAGGCTTTCTATCTTGACGATTCTGTAATATCAGGCTTTCTATCTTGACGATTCTGTAATATCAGGCTTTCTATCTTGACGATTCTGTAATATCAGGCTTTCTATCTTGACGATTCTGTAATATCAGGCTTTCTATCTTGACGATTCTGTAATATCAGGCTTTCTATCTTGACGATTCTGTAATATCAGGCTTTCTATCTTGACGATTCTGTAATATCAGGTTTTCTAGCTTATCGATTCTATAATATCAGATTTTTCCATCTTGACGATTCTGTAATATCGGGTTTTCTATCTTGACGATTATGCATTATCAAGTTTTCTATCTTGACGATTATGCAATATCAGATTTTCTATCTTGTCGATTCTGCAATATCAAGTTTTCTGTCTTGTCGATTCTGCAATATCAAGTTTTTTATCTTGTCGATTCTGCAATATCAAGTTTTCTGTCTTGTCGATTCTGCAATATCAGGTGATGCGGCGCGGCTGATTCTCTAACTCATGAATGGGTGACCCATCGTTACACTGTCCATGACTGAGTTCAAGGCCGATTACTGCCATCGTAGTGGGTAGTCGGATATCTTTGAGAATCTGCAATGTTAGATGTTTTATCTTGGAGATTCTGGAAATTGGATTAAGTGAGAGAGACTGAGAGTGTCAGAGAGAAAGTGAGAGAGGATGAAAGAGAAGGTGAGAGAGGGTGAAAAACAGACAGAGCGTGAGAGTGAGAGAGAGAGAGTATGAGAGAGAGTATGAGAGACAGAGTGTGAGAGAGGGCGAGAGAGAATGAGGTCGTGAGTGATATAATGAGAGAATATGAGAGAGAATGAGAAGAAGGGTGAAAGACAGAATGAGAGCGTTAGTTAGTTGCGTCAATATTTTTTTTTCCCCAAATTGTTGTCGCAACTTTAGACTAATGTCGTGAGATGACACGTGTATGGGCAGATATGTCTAATTATAGCAAACAATTTTACGTTTTTATGGTTCCTTAATTGGCAATGTGTTGAAATATAGGTCTCTCGTAGTAATGCGCTGTGTCAAGGATTGCAGGTTCGATCCCTGTCCAGGCTGCATATTTCTGTCTATGACCTCCACGTTGACTGTGAAATTCTCCAACCTCTCGCACCTCGTCTTGGACGTCCAAATTCATAATAAATATTACTTTGTTTATTAACTATCTTTACCACATTTCCCCATTATTTACGCCTGCCGGGGGGGGGGGGGGGAGCGCTTATAAGACCAGAGAATAAAGGCCGTATGTCAAATGCAGTGGCCACGAGGTATTCGGGTCTGAGTTTTTATTTCACCACGGATGGATACAACTTTTAACCCTACCGAGATTTGAAGCCGCGTTGTCCTTTATCTATTCTTCTTCATTTATTTCTCTGAAAAGCCGGCGTACAGTGTTCGAAGCCCGCGGTAGACAGAAAGGTATATTTTTATATCGGGGGTGAAATAAAAATCCTGAGTCTCACACGTCGTGGCGACTGCTTGACCAAGCGGCCTTTATCCCTCGGGTTCTATCGTTGCCCCCGACATACATCAGCAATGGTACTATGTGTCGTAAAGATAGTTTTTTTTTTTTAATTTATTTCTCTTGGGAGCCACGATAGCTCAGTGGTTAGTGAACTGGACTACAAAAGGACAAGGGGTAGGGTTCGATCCCAACCGACGGCTTCCGGGTTCACCCAGCCTTTAATGGGTACCGGATTTTTTTTCTGGGAAAGTGAAGCGGCACGGGCGTAATACCGACCACATTACCCCAAAAATCATGTGCCGAAGGTCTGTAAAATTTATGGTCACTAACACCATATTCCCTATACGCCATTTGGCGTGACTGGGGTACTTTACTTTTTTTTTTTTTATTTCTCTTCATTTATTCCTCTTCAATTATTCCTCTTCATTTATTCCTCTTTGTTTATTCCTCATCATGTATTCCTGTGTGTTTATTCCTCTTCATTTAGTCCTCTTTGTTTATTTCTCTTTATTTATTCCTCTTTACTTATTCCTCTTTGTTTATTCCTCATCATGTATTCCTATGTATTTATTACTCTTAATTTAGTCCTCTTTGTTTATTCCTCTTTATTTATTTTTCTTTATTTATTCATCATTCGTTAATCCTGCTCATGTATACTTCTTTATTTATTCCTCTTCATTTAGTCCTCTTTGTTTATTCCCCTTTATTTATTCCTCTAATTTATTCCTCTTTATTTATTTCTCTTCATTTTTCCTCTTCATTTATTTCTCTTTATTTATTCCTCATTCGTTAATCCTGTTCATGCAATCTTCTTTATTTATTCCTCTTCATTTATTCCTCCTTATGTATTTCTCTTCATTTATTATTATTGTCTTTACTCCCCAAAGATATACTCAAGATAAATGGGCTCTTTGGGTGTCCGGTTAGCGCAATCGATAGGCGGTTGGCTTACCACGGCAACAGCCGGGGTTCGTAATCCTGGCGAGGACACCTGGGTTTTACTAATTCCCTAAAAATTAGTAGGAGCCGCGATAGCTCAGTGGTTAGTGAACTGGACTACTACGGACAAGGGGTAGGGTTCGATCCCAACCGACGGCTCCGGGTTCACCCAGCCTTAAATGGGTACCGGATTTTTTCTGGGAAAGTAAAAGCAGCACGGGCGTAATACCGACCACATTACCCCAAAAATCATGTGCTGAAGGTCTGTAAAATATAGGGTCACTAACACCATATTTCCCTATACGCCACTTGGCGTGACGGGGGGTACTTTACTTTTTTAAATGGGCTCTTTACTATTTTACTTTATTATATTACTCTCCAAAGGCAGTGGCAATGCGATTATGTAACTTTGCACAACAACAATAACAGAAACGAGAAAAGACATCAAATAATATAACGTTTCTCATGAAGGCACAGAACGTGTTTCTAATTGTTTGAACAATTATGGTGGAGTTGCTGGATCTAGTGGAGGTCAGTCCACAACAAATAGTTCAAGGACTGGCTCTGTTTACATGTAGCGGGCAAATGATTGGCGGTCGGCACGGAAGTCTGTTTTCTTGAGTAAGCTCCCTTTGGTACACGTCCACTAAATGAGGAGAATGTGGTAAACGTCCAAGAAATGTGTGAGTGGCCAGTGGCGTACCGAACTGTCTTTGTGCCCGGGAGGGGGAAATCATTAAAAATGCGTTTTGGTGCATCAAGGAAAGCATTAATGTAATACACCATGTCGGTATTGAGTAAATATTATGTAGAACTAGTCTTAACATATGGATGTGAATGATGGACAAAAAGGGTAGTAAAAGTAAAGTAAAGAGCCCCCGTCACGCCAAGTGGCATATAGGGAGCATGGTGATAGTGACAATACATTTTACAGACCTTCAGCACATGATTTTTTGGGTAATGTGGTCGGTATTACGCATGTGCCGCTTTGCTTTCCCAGAAAAAAAATCCGGTACCCATTTATGACTGGATGAATCCGGGAGCCGTTGGTTGGGATCGAACCCTACCTCTTGTCCATTGTAGTGCAGTTCACTAACCACTGATCTATCGCGGCTCGGACAAGAGGGTAACAGACAATAAAATCACTAGAGTCTGTATAAATATGGTTTTACAGAAGAATGTTGAGAATACCATGGACAGCTGAGAAGAGTAATGAAAACGGTGCGAAGAGACCAAAGCAAAGAGAGAGCTAGTTTCCAATATTAGGAAGAAACAATCATCATTTTTTAACACGGTACAGTTGAACTAAAGAAGGATGGATAGGTTAAACTGTGGAGAGAAAACAATGGGAAAAAAGGCGGGGGGTTGGTGGTGGCGCCTTGCTAGTTAGACAGTCATCGAAGTTCGACATCCATTCCCCTTGCAGATTTAGCTCAATTTGAAAATGGCTACACGATTTTTTTGCCAACAGAATCTATCCCCTATCTACGACAGCTGTTATGGGATGTCCCTGCCTTTTACACCAATGTCTGTATCAAAGAATTGAGGAACGTGATCATCAGCGGCATGAAATGCTATGAATATAAGTTTTGACCTAAAAGAAATGAAATAAAGCACTTTTATTTTTATGTCATTTGTTATCGTTTTACTACAACTATTTTGGCGAGAATATATTGTTGTTGGTCCGAGCTTGACTAATCGATATAGAGCAATCACAGCTGTACTCGGCCAGTGTCGTCAAGTTATCGTTTATAATCACATAAACACAGAGCACTATCTACGTGGTATCAGCGTTGAATCTCGGCTATTGGTTTTTTTTAAATAAATGTACAATTTCAGAAATTTTGATTAATATAATTTCAATAAATTTATGAATTTTATATTTGGGAACGTAACCCGGGCAGCGGCATGTAGCTACGTTTTTCATAATGCTCATACTTCTGAATAAAACGGTATAAGTCACTCCATTCGTAGCATGTGTCTAAGTGTTAGTGTTGTCTAAGTGTTAGTGCTGTCTAAGTGTTAGTGTTGTCTAAGTGTTAGTGTTGTCTAAGTGTTAGTGCTGTCTAAGTGTTAGTGTTGTCTAAGTGTTAGTGTTGTCTAAGTGTTAGTGTTGTCTAAGTGTTAGTGTTGTCTAAGTGTTAGTGCTGTCTAAGTGTTAGTGTTGTCTAAGTGTTAGTGCTGTCTAAGTGTTAGTGTTGTCTAAGTGTTAGTGTTGTCTAAGTGTTAGTGTTGTCTAAGTGTTAGTGCTGTCTAAGTGTTAGTGTTGTCTAAGTGTTAGTGTTGTCTAAGTGTTAGTGCTGTCTAAGTGTTAGTGTTGTCTAAGTGTTAGTGTTGTCTAAGTGTTAGTGCTGTCTAAGTGTTAGTGTTGTCTACGTGTTAGTGTTGTCTCAGTGTTATTGTTGTCTCAGTGTTAGTGTTGTCTCAGTGTTAGTGTTGTCTAAGTGTTAGTGTTGTCTAAGTGTTAGTGTTGTCTAAGTGTTAGTGTTGTCTAAGTGTTAGTGCTGTCTAAGTGTTAGTGTTGTCTAAGTGTTAGTGCTGTCTAAGTGTTAGTGTTGTCTACGTGTTAGTGTTGTCTCAGTGTTATTGTTGTCTCAGTGTTAGTGTTGTCTAAGTGTTAGTGTTGTCTAAGTGTTAGTGTTGTCTCAGTGTTAGTGTTGTCTAAGTGTTAGTGTTGTCTCAGTGTTAGTGTTGTCTCAGTGTTAGTGTTCAATATTTATCAACAGATGGATATTTCATAACTTCTTTCTATCAAAATGGGAGTCACGGTAGCTCACTAGTTAGTGAACTAAGGACAACTTCTTTCTATCAAAATGGGAGTCACGGTAGCTCACTGGTTAGTGAACTTAGGACAACTTCTTTCTATCAAAATGGGAGTCACGGTAGCTCACTAGTTAGTGAACTAAGGACAACTTCTTTCTATCAAAATGGTAGTCACGGTAGCTCACTAGTTAGTGAACTAAGGACAAATTCTTTCTATCAAAATGGTAGTCACGGTAGCTCACTGGTTAGTGAACTTAGGACAACTTCTTTCTATCAAAATGGGAGTCACGGTAGCTCACTAGTTAGTGAACTAAGGACAACTTCTTTCTATCAAAATGGTAGTCACGGTAGCTCACTAGTTAGTGAACTAAGGACAAATTCTTTCTATCAAAATGGGAGTCACGGTAGCTCACTGATTAGTGAACTAAGGACAACTTCTTTCTATCGAAATGGGAGTCACGGTAGCTCACTGATTAGTGAACTAAGGACAACTTCTTTCTATCAAAATGGTAGTCACGGTAGCTCACTAGTTAGTGAACTAAGGACAAATTCTTTCTATCAAAATGGTAGTCACGGTAGCTCACTGGTTAGTGAACTTAGGACAACTTCTTTCTATCAAAATGGTAGTCACGGTAGCTCACTGATTAGTGAACTAAGGACAACTTCTTTCTATCAAAATGGTAGTCACGGTAGCTCACTGGTTAGTGAACTTAGGACAACTTCTTTCTATCAAAATGGGAGTCACGGTAGCTCACTGATTAGTGAACTAAGGACAACTTCTTTCTATCAAAATGGGAGTCACGGTAGCTCACTAGTTAGTGAACTAAGGACAACTTCTTTCTATCAAAATGGGAGTCACGGTAGCTCACTAGTTAGTGAACTAAGGACAACTTCTTTCTATCAAAATGGGAGTCACGGTAGCTCACTGGTTAGTGAACTAAGGACAAGAGATCGGGTTCGATCCTGATCCACGGATTCCAGGTTAACCCAGCCTTAAAATAGGCACCTGATTTTTGTAGGAAAGAACAATAGAACTGGCGTAATACTGACCACATTACCTAAAAAACGTAATGTCCTGAAGGTGTTTAGAAAGTTATGGGCGCTAACATCATATTCCCAATAGGCCAGCACAACACCTGACGGGGCGGTTTTCTTTCTTCAGTCAGAATGGTCAGTGACAATTGTATTGCATTATCCAAGTAAGTTTTCACAATCTCTTGAACTTTTGTAAAGATCTATCTGGACAACGCTGAAGTATACTTTCTCTCTATATTATTGAAGAACTGATATGTAATAATGTTTGCAGGCCTTGCTTTGGTTAATTCTCTTTCAGCGATAGCAACTGGGATTTATGACATCAGGTCTTGCGTCATGGGACGCACCAAATGGCAGCTTATTTACATTCGAGCTATGGACTAAGCAATGTTTAATTTGAATACCACGATATATATTATTGCAGCGAGTTGGCAGATTTTTGAAAATGTATTCAGGGGTTTGAACATAAATGTTTGTTCACAGTTCGTTAACCTTCGTTGTAGATAAAGTCGTTAAATTGATAGCTTAGTTTGTGACCTTGGTTGCTAAGGACCTGACTTGTGCAAACGGATGGCATTGGCAAGAATCATTTTGAATCTATGAAGTGGGCTCATTTTGTGTTTAACTCAAAAGCATATGTGTTTTTTAACCAAAGACTTTTTTTTGGGACTCAATGAAGATATCCCCGATGGAAGAATAAATTGTACTATTAATCCCATAAATGATTCGCTTCCAGAGGTTATTGAGTTATTGAGTTATATGCGGGTCATCATCATTGCACTCCGAACATGTCCATAGGTGCTCAGATCCCCTCCTCAGCAATTCCCTCAGTGTCCAGCGACTGACGACTCCAGTTCTATGTTGGTTGATAAGTCTTCTTACACGGCCACCAAGTTTCTCATTTCTGGCTGTGCCCATCTTAACTCCCATTTCCATCATCCGAAGAAGCGACGTTGATCTGTGTTTGTCGAAGTCCCGTGCTCTTCCCACATCTCGGAGTGCATTGATGATGTCCGCCCGATCCATCGGTTGCCCGTCCTCAACGACAGCGCAGCTAGCCAACCTGTCCGCTCTCTCATTTCCCCGCACTCCCGCATGTCCAGGGACATAGACAAAGGTGACCTTACGTATTTTGGATTTCTGCAACGACTCTACCCATTGCATGCGTACAAAGCCCGCCTCCACTTTTTTTATCATGCTCATCGAATCACTCAGTATACATGCGTGGATGTAGTCTTGTGACTCTAACCATTTGAATGCCTTGGTCACTGCCATCACCTCCATTGTCATGCTACTCGTGGTCATGGCGTATGCACCACTGTCTTCCTTGGCCATTCTGCCTGCCGAACGTGCTGTAAATGCCCATGCACTTCTTTCGTGTCGTCTTACAGATCCGTCTGTATAGATGACTGCATCTTTCTCATCGGTGTTATCGCAGATGAGACCGTTGACCTCAGCATTAACCACGACCGGGTTCTGTTCCCTACTTTTCCTGTCGAGTGTGACAATACATGAGAAAGTCCCCTTGAATGTCGTAGGCACCGGTATCCACTCCTCACCAACGCTGAGATTGGTAAGCCCACAGACCTGTTTGATGACATCTTCTGCTCGGCCCACCCATGATTTGCCTCTTTTTAGCCTGGTACCTTTCTCTGTGTTGAGCACGTGGTGCAATGGATGCTCTGTATCTGTACTAATCTTCAGGTATGCTCGTGCTCTCCAGATCTTGATTCTGTCATCCATGGTTGGAAAGTCAAGAAGATACCTCATTGCCACACAGGGAGTGTCCCTCGTACATCCCAGGATAATGCGCATGGCTTCATTTTGTATTTTCTCCAGCCTATCAATTTGAGTCGTACTAACAGTAAGAATGGCCAGGGCATACTCGATTGGTGCGAGGACTAATCCCTGGAACAGAAGAGTAAGTAGCCTCTGCTCGATGTTGGCAGCTGCCATGACCTTCAAGGCGGCTAATCCTTTGCGGGATTTTGTTATCACATGGTCGACGTGGTCCCGAATACACAGGCTGCGATCAAACTTAACTCCGAGGTATGTCATCAACTTGTCCCTGGTCACCTCATCAGCTCCCATTCGTACTACCGGTGTGGTCGTATTAACGATATGATTGTTCCAGAGGTTTATGATGTAAACAAAGCAGTTTTGTCATTGCAAGTGAATAATGTCCACACCTATAATTGGTCAGGATTGGGTAGCAGCAGCAGCTTTATAGCGAACACAGAAAACATCACAGGATTGTGCTGTTCTGAAACAGCTATGCCATGCTACCCTAGAATAGCCTTTAATGGGATTACTGTGACCACAAACCACGCTCCATGTGTGTGCCACATATTTACACCACAGAAAGAAATTCTGAATATAACAACATCATGTGCCTTCTGTGATATTAATGACCACAGACCAGGAGCCTCCAGTATGATTGATACAACTGTTGCACCAAGCACTTCATCAGCAAAGCCATATCTATGGAATGTTCATCTGACATTGTTCTTGAATGATGTCCAAGATAATGAGACATCAGAATTGTGTGGCGGCAGCTACAAGAAGGGAGCGGAGAACATCATCAATTGTGTTTTTACTAACTACAGGTCATGTGGCTTCTGTTGGATTGGAAATGATAACTTAACACCCTTGTGTGTCTATATGTTTGGAATTGGAGTCATCAATGATGGCCTAACATCATCAGGTGCTACGACGATCATCGTTTTCGGGAGGACGTGAACTCCCATGGTATATGGTGGATAGGCGGCGGGAACCATTGAAGGCTATGTCTGAAAAGTGTTCCTTCTTGCAGTTTCCTCATATTCCAAGTCCGGCTTGTTGCAGGAGCTACTGAGTTAAGTGCTCTGTGCACACCGTGAGCTGTGTGTCTCATCCGTTTTGATCCTGCTTCGATATCCCGCTTGTTTGCGATGAATGATGATATCGTATGACGGGGAACAGTTGGCTGTGTTCACTTTCTGCGCGGTTTCGCCTTATGTCTTTTGGCGTGTGCTGAGACTGCTGCGATGGGTACTACAGTTACCTTTCTTTGTTTGGGAGATGAGTTGGTAATTCGGATGATTCCACTGGCACGGGCGGTTGAGCAATTATGGATTTTAATTCGTTTGCTGTGAGACCGAGGCCTTCCATAACCAATAACAATAATTATGACATCAGATCGCAGCACATGGGGAACAAAAGTAAAATCCGCACAGAAAAAAATTCTAGACAGTTATAATGTTTAAATTCAGAAGACAAAAGACACAGGAGATACGAGGAGACGAGGCCAGGCACCACAAATACATATTCTTCCTTATGCGGTCGATACTGTCTTTCCAAATTTGGCAGATTCAGTCACGAGAGAAGCTGTTCAGTAAAACCGCATCAAACATAAGACACTAATAATTTACAAAACTACTGACTTCTGGGAAGAATAATAATGAAAACATGGTTCCTAGACGCCGCATCAGAGGCAGATCAAGAAGAAGGCAGTGTCAAGACATCAAGATCTTGAACATAGAAACAGAAGAAGTGGGAGATATTTGTAGAGACAGAGATTCTTTCAGACGTACCTGTGGTGAATACAACGTTCTGCAAAGGATATGCGACCTGGTGATGACTGACTCATCATGATTGTTTACCACCAGCCGTCCGTCAAGAAGGCAAAGATCATATATATATATTATGCGTCACTATCAGCGCTCTTGCTCTACACACATCCTTATCCTGCTTGTAATTTGATCCGTTTTTTAAAAGGTTCATCGCTTGATATTAAAGTTCGAGTAAGGGGTTAAAGCAAACAAATGCAAATGAATGCATAAAAATGTCTATCCTGTGTGTATGAAAAGGACACGCTCAGTGGTTAGTGAACTGGACTACAAAGGACAAGGGGTAGGGTTCGATCCCAACCGATGGCTTCCGGGTTCACCCAGCCTTAAATGGGTACCGGGTTTTTTTCTGGGAAAGTAAAGCAGCACGGGCGTAATACCAACCACATTACCCCAAAAATCATGTGCTGAAGGTCTGTAAAATATAGGGTCACTAACACCATAAAGGTAAAGGTAAAGGTAAAGTACGAGACTTGAACCGGCGTCTTAGCACGCGAGTTTACACCCATATGTGCTCGGCCGCCTATCCAGAAATGTTCGGAAATTTCTGTATAGTGTAGCCTCAAGCATCGAAACTCAGATGCGAAGCGACATTCCTCACCTTCCCAGGATAATACCCTGGTACCCATTTCTGCCAACGGCTGGGTCGACCGTGGGGGTATTTTTTGTCAAACCACGAGTACAATTCACACTGCTCCCAGCGGGAATCGAACACGGGTTGTCCAAACGTCGGTAGTCCAGTCGGGTGGTTTTCCCAACTAGGCTACCGAGGCCCCCACTAACACCATATTTCCCTACACGCCACTTGGCGTGACGGGGGTACTTTACTTTTTTTTACTTACACACAGGATAGACATTTTTATTTTCTTTACATATTTCAAATATTTGTGTTTTGAATGTTTCGTTTTTAGTTTTGTGCGTGTGTTTTTCTTGTTTGTTCCTGTTGAAGGCCTATTGGGCCGAAACGTCGTTTAGTCTGTGTCGTCCACTTATCACGTAAAGCTTTTAACATACTATTTTTTGTATTTTTTATTTTTCCTCCTATTAAAGTTCGACTTTCATTGTGCACTTCACAGTTTCGAGTCACATAAATATGTTGCAATCATCAAAACAATTTACGTGTTCATGAATTGATTTCAAATGCTAATAACAAAACACTTGATTTTTCATTTGTTATTCAATTCGTTTATGATGCCCCCTTTGGGCATCTTTCCCCGCCTCGCCCAATCCCTCCCTCAGTTCGAAACGCCACTGTATGTGCCACAACAATGAAATAGTTTCTGTCTCTCATCATTTGTAACAAACTTGCAACAACTTCCGAACATGCCAGTGGACAAACACTGGAGGCATGACAAGTGCTCTAATCACAAGGTGACAATGTCTGAAATGTTGCACTGTCCCTCGCCAAACTTTCAGCCGCAATCAGGTATAAAATAAGGGACAACATCGATTCTTGAATCTCTGCGACGCGTATAATTGTGTTCTCTATCTACACAGGTAATTATGTCGTGTATATTATGTCATGTATATTTTGTCATGTATATTATGTCATGTATATTATGTCATATTGTGAAATATATTGCTCTAGATATTATTGTTTAGGCATGATTATCTTATTTATATTCTTTAAACAATTCACGTTTATAGGCGCAAATAGCATTTGCTTATCATGTTACATAGCAGTTTAGATCATCATCATCAAGTACCGGGCCTGCTGGCGTAGGTGATCATGTCTCTCCACAACTTTCGATCACGACAGTTATTTATCATTTCTGTTGTTGACCTTCTGCCAAGCCATTCTCTTAACCTGTCTGGTATTATTTCTCTTTCCTTCCCTCTATCTCTTCGTCCCTCAATTTTTCCAGTTGTTACAATATATTCCAGTTGTTCTCTTCTCATTGCATGACCAATAAATGATGATTATTTTTTCCTAATATTGGAAATTAGCTCTCTTTTTGCTTTGACCTGTTTCAGAACATTTTCATTACTCTTCTTAGCTGTCCATGGTATTCTCAACATTCTTCTGTAAAACCACATTTCTACAGACTCCAGTTTAGATACAGAAGTTAATTCTTAAATGTTAAATCACAGGCGCAGTGGACGAAAGTTATATTTGACATCAGAAGTATTTGATTAACTTGTATTGCGATGTTTGCTACTGTAGCAATAGTCAACATCTTAATGAACCTTCCTAGCGGTACTATTCTGCATCAAGTGTGTTACACTGCTACTGTTTACCCACACCGCTGCAAGAATTCGGTGGCTAAGTGGTTAGTGTGCTCGCTACTGATTACAAGGGTCGGGTTCGATCCCCAGAAGTGGCAGATTTATTTTGTTCTGACCAACAAGGTTTCGGGGTTCAACCAGCTTCTAAAAATTAATACCAGAGATTGTTTCTCGGAAGTAAAAGCGGCTTGGCGTGATACCGACCACATCACCCAAAAATGTGCCCTGGTCATGAAAAAAACATCTGGTGACTAACACCATACTCCCCATGATGATGATCACTAACACCATACTCCCCATGATGATGATTACTAACACCATACTCCCCATATGATGATCACTAACACCATATTTCCCATAAGCCTAGAAAGGCTGAGGAGGGCACCATTACTATACTCCCCGTCTACCTCAAACCTTAAGCCCATGTGGTTGACCTTTGTATGCCTATAAAAATATATGGTGAAGGTCTGGTTGTTTTTGAGGCAAGACGCCGGTCTCGAGACAGAGAGGTTGTGAGTTCGAATCTCGGCTACGCCAGTTGGGATTTTTATTTATGATTTCTCTCTGCGGCAACCACCCCAGGTCTCAGCAGCGAGGCCCGGCATAAAACGTCAATTACTCATCGACGGAAAAAAATATGAGTACCTCCAAAGTCGGAGTTATCTGCCTGTACGACACCAAGGAACACATGTGCACACAGCTGCCAGGGAACAACGGATTAACACTAAGCTGACCATATTTTTGAAACCCTATTACGGGACAAATTAATTTGACTGAAATTTTCCATCAATAAAATGAAATTTCTTCCGTCTTTTTCAAGTGAATAATACATATATTTTAAAACTAATTAAAACACCTAACAATATAGGCTTACAACACGCTATCTGGAGATTTAAAAAACGTTAGTGATACTCACTTAAATGGAAGGTGAAGCAGAGTTGCTGTACTTTTCTGATCAGTATTTCAGTTTCAGCATATACAATTGAAAACTTGGAGCGCATTTGTTGTTGTTGTTGCGTTCGCCAGCTTTCAACTCTGACGAAGTCCCTAGAGACTAGGAACTGAATTTTGCGTGTTAATCCATTTTCCCAGGCAGCCGTGTGCATAGGGGTCCCTCGCCGCACTGGCAGATAACTCCGACTTCGGAGGTACTCATGTCTTTTTCCGTCGATGAGTAACTGACGTTTCAAGCCGCGCATCGCTGCTGAGACCAGGGGTGGTTGTCGCTGAGAGAAATCATAAATAAAAATCCCAACCGGTGTAGCCGAGATTTGAATCCACAACCTCTCTGTCCCGAGGCCGGCGTGTTGACTCGAGACCAATCAGTCCCCCATGGACTTGGAATATGAGGAAACTGCAACAAGGAACACTTTTCATACATAGCCTGCAATGGTTCCTGCCGCCTATCCACCATATACCAGAAGTTCACGTCCTCCCGAAAGTGATGATCGTCACATTTCTTTAAAAATATATAGCGCTTGATGATGTTAGGCCATCATTGTTGACTCCAATTTCGAACATATAAACACACAGTTATTCGTCAGATTATCCCCGTCGCACATCAAACAATAGACCGTAAGATTAGCGTACGGCCGGTCTATGAATTTACGATGAGCCATTACGATTACGTAGCACACATAATAATGTCGGACGCACTGCAATGACGCGCCCTTTAGAATCCTGATTATTCTAGTGAATGTAGCCTACGACGAACAGAACACGGTGCAAATTCCCTAAATACATAAAACTGCGGCTGACGAAGCATTTCACATTAATAAGTAACATGTAAATAACTTGCGTCAAGCAAATCCAACAACGGTCATGAACAGCACCAATGTGACGTAAAGCGCAGAAAAAGCCTAGACGATGGAAGGTCGCATTCACAACACTTGATTTGTCGAAAATGGAATATTGCCGGCGTACGACATTGTTTTATCGGCGCAGATGTAATAAGTTTTTAGAGCGCATTTTACTGTTACTGTTTCGCCAAATGAACAGTCAGTTCAACTTTTTAAATATTTTCTACACAACAACGGAATAATGTCTATTTTATATATGTCGAAGAGACGTTTACCATATTGGCAAAATTGGTAAACGTTTGTGTACCTAATGTATTTTAACAAATCCGGGACAAAAGCTAAAAAAATCGGCCAAAATCGAGACATATCCGGGACAAAGGTTGAAAAAACAATTTAAAAAATCGGGAATGTCCCGGAAAAATCGGGACGTCTGGTCACCTTAATTAGCACGCAAATTCAGTTCCTAGTATATAAGGACTTCGCCACAGGTCTGAGCTGGCGAACGAAAAAAAAAATACGTGATCAAACTGTTCTCGTGCAAATTGTTTTTAAAAACTACAATGCCACTTTGTAGTTAAAAACAACAGGCGTGTACCTAAAGACAACATTATAATGAACATCACAGTGTCACTGCGTGATGCGGTATTTTACATCCAAATTAATGTATATTTCATCAACATTCCCTTGTCCAAATTCATTAGGTGGAGTCAACACAAGCTGGTAGTGGTGCAGATATCAGGGCATAACAACGAGTACGTCAATGACTTACTGAAGTTGGTAACCAAGGAAGCGTTGAGGGAAAAATGTGTCCTGCTATCTCCATCCCAGTTCTGCTGCTCGGTCTGATATCTTGCCTAGCTACGTTAAGTCAAGGTCAGTGCCTTGTTATATCTGAAACTGTTAGATGACTTGTTGTGCCTGGTTTTGAGGGATCTGTGTGGCTGATTGTGAGGGACTTGTGTGTGTAATGGTGAGGGATATGTGTGGCTGATTGTGAGGGATTTGTGCGGGTGTGATGGTGAGGGACATGAGTGCTGATTGTGAGTGACTTGTGTGTGTGATGGTGAGGGACATGTGTGGCTGATTGCAAGGGACTTGTGTGTGTGTGTGTGTGATGGTGAGGGACATGTGTGGCTAATCATGGGTGACGTGATTGACTGAGATAAGAGTTCCACTTACTAGAGAACCAGGAACTCCCATCGAGCCGAGCGGCCACGATCAATTGAAAATGGCCCTGTCTCCTAATAAAAACCGAATTTCGTCCGCGGCGTCTCAATTGGACTTTGATCATCCCACCTGTCCGTACTTCCAGTGTTACCTGGCGAGTGGTACAAGCGAATATATACTCAGTGTACCTTCTAATTCTTCTTCGCGCACTTTGAAACGCCAGTTGTAACGTGTTCCAAAGAAAGCGTTCGTCAATTCAGCGTTGGTGACATTCCCACCAGCTTGTCCATTCATGGCACTGGTGATGGCCGCAAGAGTCCTCTGTGATATCATCTATTTAGAACATCAGTAGACGAGGTTGAGCAGTCATTTTGCTTGTGCCATGGTCATATTATTCAAAGGTTTTTATGAAGTTGAATGTGGATCAATGCATCAAACAATGCACTAAACAGTGCACGAGACATCATTATCAAGTACCATTCAACCACAATTCATCGTACCACCACCACCCCTACCATAATTACCGCTACCACTACCACCACCACCGCCGCTACTACCACCACTACAACCATCGCTACTACCACTACCACCATTACCACCACCACCACTACCGCTACCACCACCACCACCATTACCACCACCACACCAAACCACCACCACTACCACCACTACCACCAACACCACTACCACTACCACCATTACCATCACCACCACCACTACCACCATTACCACCACTACCACTACCACCATCCCTGCCACCACTACCACCACCACTACCACCACCACTACCACTACCACCATTACCACCACCACACCCCTACCACCACCACTACTACCACCACCACCACTACCACCCCTACCACTACCACTACCACCACCACCACTATCACCACCACCACTACCACCACCACCACCACTATCACCACCACCACCACTACTACCACCCCTACCACTACCACCACCACCACTATCACCACCACTACCACCCCTACCACTACCACTACCACCACCACCACTATCACCACCACTACCACCACCACCACCACTATCACCACCACCACCACTATCACCACCACCACTACCACCACCACCACCACTACTACCACCCCTACCACTACCACCACCACCACTATCACCACCACCACTGCCACCCCTCCACTACCACCACCACCACAACCACCACTATCACCACCACTACCACCCCTACCACTATCACCACCGCCACTATTACCACTACCACTACTATCACCACCACCACTACTACCACCTCTACCACTACCACCACCACTATTACCACTACCACCCTTACCACTACCACCACCACTACCATCCCTACCACCACCACTAACACCACCAACACCGCTATCACCACCATCACCACTACCACCACTCCTACCACTACTATCACTACCACCACTACCACTACTACCATCACCACCACTACCACGCATACAACCACCACCCCTACCACCACCACCACTACTACCACCAACACCCCTACCACCACTACCACCACAACCATCATCGTTCACCATTAAGTGAACGTGGAAGCACTAGTATAGAGATTCGCCACCGATATCTCTGAGCCTGACCGCGGGATTCCCGAAAACACCCCAATACATGTGACGTCACGAGCTATGTGAACTATAGGCGGCTACTTTTACCCACAACCACCCCTGCTCGCCATGCTGAAAACGCCACAACTATTGGTCGGTCAGCATCAGATATATCTGTGGCGACATATCGTGCCAGGCCATGATTTGTGAGTTCATCACCAGAACATGGGCAGATTTTATTTCATTGCTTAACAATTATGTCCGGGTTACGGCCATTTTGACCTCGTCTTGAATTGCCAAGAGTTATTTAACAAGGCGATCGAACAGGGTAAAAGAGGCAAAGACAGACCAAGACTAACATGGACGATTAACACCATAAGATGGTCAAATCAGCCTATGACAACCTGCACCATCAAAGCAAGAGACAGAGCAGAATGGCGCTCCATGTTAGCCAACCTTCGTTGCGGAGATGGCACTCGATGATGATGATTTAACGAGCACATAGCGCACATGTGACCTCACGTTTTTCACCGAATTATTCGAGAGGTCATCGAGATCTTTCTACCCAGGGATCAATGGAAGGTAAAACCAGAAAGAAGACACGGATCCGAAACGAAACACTCCCACTGATTTGTTGCGAGATTCAAATCCAGGACGTGCTTGTCAGGACAGATGTCTTACCAATCCTGCGATTGAATGCTTATTTATCAACTAATTTCCAATTATTTAACATTAGTAATCATCATCATGTGGCTTATACGCACGTAGGCGTAGACGATCATGTCCTTTCGCAATTTTCTATCCACAGTGCATTGTACCAATTCTGATATGACTGTTTTCCATGCCATTACACTAAGCTATATATATTATCTTTTCTCTTTGTTGTCCGCGATTTTTTTTTCCATGTATTTTGCCGGTTGTAATCAAGTATTCCAACTTTCATCTTCTCATGACGTGCCAGAAAAATGCCGATTGTTTCTTCCTGATGTTTTTTTAGGAGCTCCCTTTTTTTCTGTTGGCCTCTTTGAGAATGTCTTCCTTGATCTTTCTAGCTGTCTAGGGAACGCTCAACACAATTCTGAGAAATTCCATCTCTGTGGCCTCTAATTGTCTTTTTTTAAAATGTGTTTGTCTACTGACTAAGATTCGCTTCCTATAGGTCAGAATTGACTCTATATAGCACCGATGAACTCTCTTTCTCACGTCTATTGACATAGATTTATTGCACAAGACGTTTTTTTAATTTTCTGAAATGCTATTTTGACCTGAGCTATTCTGCTTTTTATTTCCGTGGTGCATCTTCCATTTGATGTTATTATTGTCCCCAAGTATTTGACGCGTTGCATTTGTTTCAGATTTATCCCACTTATTTTTATATTGCATGGTGTTGACGATTGTTTCAACAATATGTCCATTACTCCTGTTTACTGGCTATTCAGACTGAGACCCTTCTAATGAAATGTGAATGCGTTATTAATTAACTCTCTCTGGACCAGCGGAAAACATCTTCTGCTACTACAGCAGCTTTGCCTACAAGCGCCGTGGGATTGGTAACTTCCTGCCAGAGAATGTCAATCCATACCTGTGCACCCACCTGATCTACGCTTTTGTGGACATTACCCCTGATGGACGTGACCTTCAACCTTTCAACAAGAATGACCTGGGACCTGAAGGTTTGTTGCTTCTTCACTTTATATTTCGTTTATGATTTACTTATTTCCTGCTTTCTTTTCACTCATGTTACTAAAAATATAATTTCCCTATTGCAACATTGTTACACCATACACGTTCAAGTGACAAAATAATTTTTTTAGATATATATTTGTTAGTTATAGCGACAAACCTCTAATTTCTTGATTATTTGATACTCAAGGGGCAAAACCCCAGACAGAACCTGGAATAAAAGTGATCAGAAACTCATGTGCTGTCTGGGACAGATTCTGGACAACACTTGGAATTAAAGTGGTCAGAAACTCATGTGCTGTCTGGGACAGACTCTGGACAACACTTGGAATTAAAGTGGTCAGAAACTCATGTGCTGTCTGGGACAGACTCTGGACAACACTTGGAATTAAAGTGGTCAGAAACTCATGTGCTGTCTGGGACAGACTCTGGACAACACTTGGAATTAAAGTGGTCAGAAACTCATAGCTGACTTGTTCTAGGACCAACAGAAACAGACTGATCTAGATTTGGCTCCATCTCCTCGTGGGACTCTGATAACAGACTAACCAGCGTGACCCAGCAAGTAATGACTGAAAGGGAAGGCAGCCTATTGCCACGAGATTCAAGAGAAGGCAACCTATTGCCACGGGATTCAAAAGAATGCAACCTATTGCCATGGGATTCAAGCGTAGGCAACATATTGCCACGGGATTCAAGAAAAGGCAACCTATTGTCACGGGATTCAAGGGAAGGCAACCTATTATCATGGGATTCAAGGGAAGGCAACCTATTGCCACGGGATTCAAAAGAAGGCAACATATTGCCACGGGATTCAAAAGAAGGCAAACTATTGCCACGGGATTCAAGGGAAGGTAACCTATTGTCACGGGATTCAAAAGAAGGCAACATATTGCCACGGGATTCAAAAGAAGGCAAACTATTGTCACGGGATTCAAGAAAAGGCAACCTATTGCCACGGAATTCAAAAGAAGGCAACCTGCTGGCACTGGATTCAAGGGAAGGCAACCTATTGGCACGGGATTCAAGAGAAGGCAGCATATTGCCACGGGATTCAAGGGAAAGCAACATATTGCCACGGGATTCAAGAGAAGGCAACATATTGCCACGGGATTCAAGGGAAGGCAACATATTGTCACAGGATTCAAGAGAAGGCAACATATTGCCACGGGATTCAAGAAAAGGCAACCTATTGTCACGGGATTCAAGGGAAGGCAACATATTGCCACGAGATTCAAGGGAAGGCAACATATTGTCACGGGATTCAAGAGAAGGCAACCTATTGCCACGGGATTCAAGGGAAGGCAACCTATGTCAATAATGGCAAGGGAAGACAATTATGTTTCAAGAAATTCAAGGAAAGATAACCCGGTGACAAGGAAATGGCTGCTAGTGGGTGACCTGTGTTGGTTGAGGTAAGACGGTCATGTGGATGTGTTGGTTGAGGTAAGACGGTCAGGTGGATGTGTTGGTTGAGATAAGACGGTCAGGTGGATGTGTTGGTTGAGTAAAGACGGTCAGGTGGATGTGTTGGTTGAGTAAAGATGGTAAGGTGGATGTGTTGGTTGAGGTAAGACGGTCATGTGGATGTGTTGGTTGAGTAAAGATGGTAACTTGGATGTGTTGGATCGAAAGTCGCAAATATCGAAGTTTGCTGTCAATCAAAGCGCAACTCACCCATTCTCACTTAACGTTACTGCAAGTGTGGACGATAAAGAGAAACAGTCGTCTGACTGATGCACCTGAAGAAGTTCACTTCTAAAACGTTTTCCGGTCGGATTCCGATTTATATCATTCACTTTACCTTATTTTATCACAAATATTTGTGCACTGCAGCTGTAAAGAATATGAAAGAGACAAGAAATAAAGAGCTCCGTAACGCCATCTCGGATGAGTTTCGGTGGCTGAGTTGTTAGAGTGCTGGTTTCCTGCTCAGAATGGTCCAGGTTCGATCCCCAGAACAGGTAGATTTTTTTTTTCAGACCAAAATACTCCGGGGCTCACCTATCCTCTAAAATTTGGTGTCGGAGAATTTTATGAAAAGTAAAACTGGCTTGGCGTAATACCGACCACATCATCAAAATATGTGTCGTGGTCATAGGAAAATATAGTCGCTAACACCATAATGCGCATAAGCCTAGCAGAGTGTGGAGGGAACCCTTATCTTTTTAACTTTAATTACGCCACCTGGTGGTGTATAGAGAATGTGGCGTCAGTACCAACATTTTTCTAGGCGTTGTTATTTCACGTCTTTATTTTTTGGGTAATGTTGTCGAAATTACGCCAGTTCTGTCATTTTTTCCTAGAAAAATCTGGTTCCATTTTAAGGCTGGGTGAACCTGGAAGCTAGTGATCAGAGAAACGGATACTTGTTACCTTAGTAGCAAAGAATATGGCAGACCACCGTGAAAGAGATTGGAGCCTTATCACGAAACACTCCCTAGAACGCACGGAGAGAAATTCTATCAGCAGGGCTGAAACTAAGAATGGCAAAATATTACATCTTCTCAGTATTCCTGTATGGTGTAAAAACATGGACATTAGACAAGAAAACAGAACAGAAAATTGAAGCCTTTGAAATATGGATTTATAGAAGAATAGGTAGAATTGGATGGAAAGAAAAGAAAACAAACGATGAAGTTTTAAAGCAACTGAAAATAAAAAGAGAACTACTAAATACAGTTAAGACAAGACAAATGAAGTTTTTGATTCATGTTAAAAGACACAACGGCCTACTAAAAGTAATATTGGAAGGGAAGATACAAGGTAAAAGAGGCAGAGGCAGACCAAGACTAACATGGACGAGTAACATCACAAGATGGACAAGTCAATCTATGACAGCCTGCACCATCAAAGCAAGAAACAGAGTAGAATGGCGATTTGTTGCGGAGAAGGCACTCGATGGTGACCTTAGTAGCACAGGTCACTAATTGCGGGACTCTATAAGAACGCAGCAACCATCTTATCTGACCTCACTGTCTATCGTTTCTGATTGGTTGATGTTTGTTGCAGGTCTATACGCCAGAACCATGCTTTTGAAGGAAAAGAATCCCAGCCTGAAGATCTTACTTGCTGTCGGGGGGTGGCAGGTTGGGTCACAACCTTTCATCCCTATGGTGGAGAGTGAGGACAACCGTCGAACGTGGACCAAAAACGTCATTTCCTACGTGAGGAGGTGAGAGCTTGGAAGATGTTGACAAATGAGTGGTCACATTAGCAGGGAAGGGATGGTGGGGAATACGAAAAAACAGAGGGAGTAAATATGATAGGGGACAAGAAATAGCAATAATAAAGATAAGGTATCTAATGAGATGTAGCAAAAATGAGAGTGTCTAATATGAGAGATATATAAAATGAGAGTGTCTAATAGAAGAGATATATAAAATGAGAGTGTCTAATATGAGAGATATATAAAATGAGAGTGTCTAATATGAGAGATATATAAAATGAGAGTGTCTAATAGAAGAGATATATAAAATGAGAGTGTCTAATATGAGAGATATATAAAAATGTGAGCGCCTAATATAAGGATATTTAAAAGATGAGAGATAGTAAAGAAACAATAAAAAAAAACAGCTGCATGTCTGTATCTGTTAAGCGCTATATGTCACTTAAATGTTCTTCTCTCACCAATTCTCTGCTTCTTTGTATTCACACTTCCGGAATTCTTTGTCTTCTCCATTTTTCTCTCTTTTTCTAGTTCACCTTAATTTATGATTATTTTTTTCTCCCAAATAAAAATACATGAACCAATAGTTAGATACGTACATGTGTAAACAATATGTCTGTTATTGGACACTGTGGGACTTGCTGAGGAGGGGATCTGAGCACCTATAGACATGTTCGGAGTGCAATGATAATGACCCGCAAATAACTCAATATCTAAACATACCCCCACACAGTACAGTCGCAACAAGTGAACTTACCATTGAGCACATATTGTGATGACGTCATAAACATTTTTTTCAAATTGACCTAGATACCAAGTGTAGTGAGACTTTATAAACACCCTATATATTAAATTTTTCTTCCCGCCAATTTATTCTTAATTAAGGCACAACTTTGATGGCTTTGACATCGACTGGGAGTTCCCCGCCACAAGAGGAAGCCCGCCTGAAGATAAATATAGATTTACTCTTCTCATGAAGGTCAGTGTTTTTTGTTTTTTTTAACTTTTAATAAGAATTGTGGGTATGGTGTCTGACATTGTCACGAGTGTGTGTGTATGTATGTTTGTATTTGTGCTTGTCAAAGCCATAATATTGATAAGGCCTGCGGGCTGAAAGGGATCACCCAATGTTTGTGACGGCTTCAGCTTTTGCGAGAAGGGGCAGTTATTGGTGAAACGGCGTCTATAGCTCCCATAGATGGTGATATCACAAACTTTTGGTCATTTTAAGATTTCCCTCTCAGCCTGCAGGCCTTAGTATAAATAATAGATGGCTGTGGTTTGTGGTTTACTGTGTGTGTGTGTCACTGATTTTGTCCTTATGATAGAGTTGTCAAATTTGCCGATAGTTCAAATGTAACTCTAAACTTTAGATACATAAATCACTCAGTATAAACTTTATAAACTACTCAATGTTAACTCTAAACTTTAGAAACATAGATTCACTGATTACTCAGTACAAACTTAATACACTTTGGGACATATAGACTACTCAATGTTAACTGTAAAGTTTTGGAAATTACAGACCATTAATTTAAACTCTAGATTTGAGGACATGTCTACCACTCACCTTTGACTTTAATTTGGCTACGCCTATGAGTGGTCAAAGGAGCCGCGACAGCTCAGCGGTTAGTGAACTGGACTACAAAGGACAAGGGGTAGGGTTTGATCCCAACCGACGGCTTCCGGGTTCATCCAGCCATAAATGGGTATCGGTTTTTTTTTCTGGGAAAGTAAAGCAGCACATGCGTAAAACCGACCACATTACCCCAAAAATCGTGTGCTGAAGGTCTGTAAAATGTATGGTCACTGAAACCATATTCCCTATACGCTACTTTGCGTGACGGGGCTCTTTACTTTTTTTACTTATGAGTGGCCACACCTTTACTTAGAGAGTTGTTACCTTCATAAAACACTTGGTGTTAACTTGTAAGTTTGAACATTGAACATAAAAACACTCAGTGTTTATTTGGTTGACTAGAATATAAAAACACTCATTGTTAACTCAAGATTCTAGAATAGCGTCATCATCAAGTACCGTGACTGCAGGCACATGTGATCATGTCTCTCCACAACTGTTGTTGACCTTCTGCCAAGCCATTATCTTAAGCTGCTTGATATATTTTCTCTTTGATTTCCTCTAACAGCTGTCCCCTTCTCATTACAGTGCCAAAAAAAAAAAAAGATGATTGTATCTTCCTAAAATTGGATATTAGCTCTCTCTTTTTTTGCTTTAGCTTCTTTCAGAACGTCTTCATCACTCTTGTCTGCTGTCCATGGTATTCTCAACATTCTTCTGTAAAACCACATTTATACAGCCTCCAGTAATTTTTGTGTCTGTTGTCTTATTGTCCATGATTCACATCCATATGTTTAGACTAGCTCTACATAACATAAAAGAACTCTTTTACTTGTTTCTACTGTCAAAATATAAAAACCACTAAATGTTAACTGTTTAATTTTCAAACATTTCGATAACAAAATGATAACTATAATGTTTTCAGATCTGTCGTTGAACTAATGTCAACTTGCAATCCTGATGTCGAGAGAACTTCCCTCTCTCGTGTGATAGATAACTTCTATAGTATAGTCAGTTCGGCATCAGTGATACCACAAGAAATGTCATCGTAGCGTGTATATGATAGTGTACAGATAGCTATAGTAATACACACATTAAACGCCCTAAAGAATATCTGGAACAACATTAGCAAGGCAGTAAAATTAAAATTACTGAGGGCATATATCTTCCCAAAAGCACCATATGGTTGTGAACCATGGACAATGTTGCAAACACCAGGGAGAGAAATTAATTAATTCGAAACAAAATGTTACAGAAAAATCCTTAAGATACTTTGGATAACAAAACATGTTTTGAAGACATTACAAGATTTAAACATGAAACAGAACTGGCTTATAAACACGATTACACGCAGGAAATTAAAATACTATGGCCACTTCAAGAGACACAGCGGGCTGAAAATAACAATAATGAAAGGCATGGTTCCTGGGCGACGCATCAGGGGCAAAACAAGAATAAGATGGTTTTAAGACAAATAAGGAGACCTTGAAGATGACAGCAGATGAGGTGGGCGGGAGATCTGGCTAGAGACATAAATTCTTTCAGACCGATTGTGGTGAATGCAACGTTCTGTGGGAGATCTGGCTAGAGACAGAGATTCTTTCAGACCGATTGTGGTGAATGCAACGTTCTGTGGGAGATCTGGCTAGAGACAGAGATTCTTTCAGACCGATTGTGGTGAATGCAACGTTCTGTGGGAGATCTGGCTAGAGACAGAGATTCTTTCAGACGGGTTGTGGTGAATGCAACGTTCTGTGGGAGATCTGGCTAGAGACAGAGATTCTTTCAGACCGATTGTGGTGAATGCAACGTTCTGTGGGAGATCTGGCTAGAGACAGAGATTCTTTCAGACCGATTGTGGTGAATGCAACGTTCTGTGGGAGATCTGGCTAGAGACAGAGATTCTTTCAGACCGATTGTGGTGAATGCAACGTTCTGTGGGAGATCTGGCTAGAGACAGAGATTCTTTCAGACGGGTTGTGGTGAATGCAACGTTCTGTGGGACCACTGGCTAGAGACAGAGATTCTTTCAGACGGGTTGTGGTGAATGCAACGTTCTGTGGGACCACTGGCTAGAGACAGAGATTCTTTCAGACGGGTTGTGGTGAATGCAACGTTCTGTGGGACCACTGGCTAGAGACAGAGATTCTTTCAGACGGGTTGTGGTGAATGCAACGTTCTGTGGGACCACTGGCTAGAGACAGAGATTCTTTCAGACGGGTTGTGGTGAATGCAACGTTCTGTGATAGATTTAGCTAGAGACAGAGATTCTTCCAGACGGATTGTGGTGAATGCAACGTTCTGTGATAGATTTAGCTAGAGACAGAGATTTTTCCAGACGGATTGTGGTGAATGCAACGTTCTGTGATAGATTTAGCTAGAGACAGAGATTTTTCCAGACGGATTGTGGTGAATGCAACATTCTGTGATAGATCTAGCTAGAGGCAGAGATTCTTCCAGACGGATTGTGGTGAATGCAACATTCTGTGATAGATCTAGCTAGAGGCAGAGATTCTTCCAGACGGATTGTGGTGAATGCAACATTCTGTGATAGATCTAGCTAGAGGCAGAGATTCTTCCAGACGGATTGTGGTGAATGCAACATTCTGTGATAGATCTAGCTAGAGGCAGAGATTCTTCCAGACGGATTGTGGTGAATGCAACATTCTGTGATAGATCTAGCTAGAGGCAGAGATTCTTCCAGACGGATTGTGGTGAATGCAACATTCTGTGATAGATCTAGCTAGAGGCAGAGATTCTTCCAGACGGATTGTGGTGAATGCAACGTTCTGTGATAGATCTAGCTAGAGACAGATATTCTTTCTGAAGGGATGCGGCGTTCTGCAAAAGACATGCGACATGATGATGATAACATGATCGTGTATATGATATCGCGTATTAATAATTTGTTACCATATGACGTCACATTTTATATACATTTGCATGATGGCGCTAAGATAGATCCAGCCACCGTAAAGATTTATTCTCACTTCAAGATTTATGTTGTTTTGTTTGTTTGTGTCCCGGGTGAAGACCTTTTGGTTTGCGACGTTGGTTCTTTCTTTATTCTTGTCTTTTTGGCAAAACTGAAACATTCATGATTTTGTCTTTATTGTACTTAATTACAACAGTAGTAAAACAATCAGATTTTTCATGTCAGTATAACTGATAATGGCATGATCATCATCAAGTACCGGGCCTACTGGCGTAGGTGATCATGTCTCTCCACAACTTTCGATCTCGACAGTTATTTAACATATCTGTTGTTGACCTTCTGCCAAGCCATTCTCTTAAGCTGTCTGTTATTTTTTCTCTTTACTTCCCTCTATTTCTTCGTCTCTCAATTTTTCCAATTGTTACAATATATTTCAGTTCTCTTCTCATTACATGACCAAAAAATGATGATTGTCTCTTCCTAATATTGGAAATTAGCTCTCTTTTTGCTTTGACCTCTTTCAGAGCGTTTTCATTGCTCTTCTTAGCTGTCCATGGTATTCTCAACATTCTTCTGTAAAACCACATTTCTACAGACTCCAGTAATTTTTTTGTCTGTTGTCAATAATAACATCACCAAACCAATAATCATAACAATGTCATGTTCAGGGGCTGTATGAAGCATTTCAGGAAGAGTCTGCTAAGACTGGCAACACGAAGCTGCTCCTTACCCTCGCTACCGCCTCGGGAACATACTACATTGACCAGAGTTACGAGCCGGACAAGATCTTCCGGTTAGTTGCCGACTTGGCGTTTAAAAAAAAATATGTCCCATTTAATATTATTTTAAACAATTTTATTTATGTTTTATTATATATTGAAGTATATTCTCTGTTCACAAGTTTGGCTCGTTTTTGTTCAATTTGTCGCTCTTTGGAGTTTTATTTTTAATGGTTAAATGGAACTCTATTATAATCTTGACACATCGACGGGCGATGTATAAGGTGTAATCTCGTCGACATTCCAACAGGTGATTTATAAGGTGTAATCTCGACACGCCGATGTGTAATATATAAGGTGTAATCTCGACACTCCAACTGGTGATTTATAAGGTGTAATCAGACACTCCAACTGGTGATTTATAAGGTGTAATCTCGACACTCCAACTGGTGATTTATAAGGTGTAATCTCGACACTCCTACTGGTGATTTATAAGGTGTAATCTCGACACTCCAACTGGTGATTTATAAGGTGTAATCACGACACGCCAACTGGTGATTTATAAGGTGTAATCTCGACACTCCAACTGGTGATTTATAAGGTGTAATCTCGACACTCCAATTTCTGATTTATAAGGTGTAATCTCGACACTCCAATTTCTGATTTATAAGGTGTAATCTCGACACTCCAATTTCTTATTTATAAGGTGTAATCTCGACACTCCAGTTTCTGATTTATAAGGTGTAATCTCGACACTCCAATTTCTGATTTATAAGGTGTAATCTCGACACTCCAATTTCTTATTTATAAGGTGTAATCTCGACACTCCAACTGGTGATTTATAGGTGTAATCTCGACACTCAAATTTGTGGTTTATAGGTGTAATCTCGACACTCCAGCGGGAGATTTATAGGTGTAATCTGGATACTCCGGCGGGTGATTTATAGGTGTAATCTTGATACTCTGGCTGATTATTTATAAGGTGTAATCTTGACACTCCAGCGGGAGATTTATAGGTGTAATCTTGACACTCCAGCGGGAGATTTATAGGTGTAATCTTGATACTCCCGCTGGCTATTTATAAGGTGTAATCTCGACACTCCGGCGGGTGATTTATAAGGTGCAATCTTGATACTCCAGCGGGTGATTTATAAGGTGTAATCTTGATACTCCAGCGGGTGATTTATAAGGAGTAATCTTGATACTCCAGTGGGCGATTTATAAGGTGTAATCTTGATACTCCAGCGGGTGATTTATAAGGTGTAATCTCGACACTCCAACGTGTGATTTATAAGGAGTAATCTTGATACTCCAGTTGGCGATTTATAAGGTGTGATCTTGATACTCTGGACATCACACGCTGATGTTCAATATGTTGGACTTAAGGCTGATGTTGAATATGTTGGACTGAAGGCTGATGTTGGATATGTGGACTGAAGGCTGATGTTGAATATGTTGAACTGAAGGCTGATGTTGGATATGTGTACTGAAGGCTGATGTTGAATATGTTGCACTGAAGGCTGATGTTGGATATGTTGAACTGAAGGCTGATGTTGGATATGTTGAACTAAAGGTTGATGTTGGATATGTTGAACTGAAGGCTGATGTTGGATATGTGGACTGAAGGCTGATGTTGAATATGTTGCACTGAAGGCTGATGTTGAATATGTTGGACTGAAGGCTGATGTTGAATATGTTGGACTGAATACCCAATGTCACATTTTCCTATAAATCGTAACACAACGCATCAACGATATATTGAAAGTTCATTTACATAAAACAATATAAAGCACTAGTTCTCGGGAGAACTGGGAAGTTCTCACTTTACATTATAGAGATCAATTATCGACTCTTCACGACACTCTCCCAACAGCTACATCGACTTTATGCTGTTGATGACCTACAACTACCACGGACAGTGGGAGAAGATCACCGGCCACCACAGCGGTCTGTACCGACACAGAGATGACCCCACCACGGGAGAGAAGGCCCAGCTCTATCAGGTAGGGGTCATTTGTTTGTTTTATATTTAGTCACCCATCACTCATTCTAAATGTAATGACTTCACTCTACGTTTATTGGCTCACCACTCTGTAATTCCACCATTTTGCTCATATTTCCACCATTTTGACCGCATTTTCACCATTTTGCTCGTATTTCCGCCATTTTGCTCGTATTTCCACCATTTTGCTCGTATTTCCACCATTTTGCTCATATTTCTACCACTTTGCTCATATTTCCACCATTTTGCTCGTATTTCCACCACTCTGTATTTCCACCATTTTGCTCGTATTTCCACCATTTTGACCGTATTTTCACCATTTTGCTCGTATTTCCGCCATTTTGCTCGTATTTCCACCATTTTGCTCGTATTTCCACCATTTTGCTCATATTTCTACCACTTTGCTCATATTTCCACCATTTTGTTCGTATTTCCACTACTTCGCTCGTATTTCCACGATTAAGAGCTTCATTCTGGGATATGGCAAAGGTCAACCTTGTCCATTCTCTAATATTATCTTCCCACTTTTTTCTTTGTGTGCATTGTCTTCTGTTGTCAGCTAATGTGCCCTGTAGAACGGTCCTAGTAAGGCCTGTAGATAATGTAGAATGTCCGTAACATTGAACTGTTCGTTCATTTACCTTTGACAGCAGACTTGTAATTTAGTTCTTCCTGTCCTGAATCAGGTTTGACATTGCCTTTATGATTGACTTTTCATAAGTGAGGATGATAGTTTGTGTACTTGGGACCTCTTGTGTGTTGAGAGTTTGAAAAGAGAAATAAAGAGAACACATTGTCCGCTGTCAGAAAAGAAGTAGTCCCGCAGTTGATACCAGCACACTGTGGCATCACTGGAAGCGAGAAAGCAGATGAAATGGAATAAGCAGATGAAATGGAATAAGCAGATGAACTGGCATAAGCAGATGAACTGGAATAAGCAGATGAAATGGAATAAGCAGATGAACTGGCATAAGCAGATGAACTGGAATAAGCAGATGAAATGGAATAAGCAGATGAAATAGAATAAGCAGATGAGCTGGAATATGCATATGGAATGGAATAAGCAGATGAAATGGAATAAGCAGATGAAATGGAATAAGCAGATGGAATGGAATAAGCAGATGGAATGGAATAAGCAGATGAACTGGAATAAGCAGATGAAATGGAATAAGCAGATGAAATGGAATAAGCTGATGAAATGGAATAAGCAGATGAAATGGAATAAGCAGATGAACTGGAATAAGCAGATGAACTGGCATAAGCAGATGAAATGGCATAAGCAGATGAACTGGCATAAGCAGATGAACTGGCATAAGCAGATGAACTGGCATAAGCAGATGAACTAGCATAAGCAGATGAACTGGCATAAGCAGATGAACTGGCATAAGCAAATGAGAGCCTTCAACAGTCCAACTAACCCAAGGACCTCAAAGAAATTGAATAAAAAAACAACCCTGAAACAAGTTAGAAAAACAGAATGGAGGAAGTTACATAGAAAATATGAGCCGCAACGCTGCAACTTAAACTTAGCAGACATGAGCCAGATCCATCTATAGACATTATAGGCCCGCGGACTGACATTAAAATAGGAAAATCCTCCAGCTAGCGTGACGTTATCAGCTACATGAGCTGTACACGGTTGACATCATTCTACACACAAGTAGTAGTAGAAGTAGCAGTAGTAGTAGTAGTAGTAGTAATAGTAGTAGTAGTAGTAGAAGTAGTAGTAGTAGAAGAAGTAGCAGTAGTAGTAGTAGTAGAAGTAGCAGTAGTAGTAGTAGTAGAAGAAGTAGTAGTAGAAGTAGCAGTAGTAGTAGTAGTAGAAGAAGTAGCAGTAGTAGTAGTAGAAGTAGCAGTAGTAGTAGTTGTAGTAGTAGTAGTCGTAGTAGTAGTAGAAGAAGTAGTAGTAGTGGTAGTAGTAGTAGTAGAAGTAGTAGATGCAGAACAAACTCACATAGATATAGATGAAGTAGTAGGAAGAAAAAGAAAGAGGAGGAGAAGAAGAAAAGGAGAAAAACAAGTAGTAGGAAGTGACGTAGGAAAAATATGAAGGAGGAGGAGAAGAGAGGTGAAGATTAAAAAAAAACAAAAACAAAAATAAGAAGAGGGATGCGGGTGATAGGAGGAAACGAAATAAAAAAAGAAAAAAAAATAAGTAGCGCCCGAAAAATTATGGAGGAGAGGAAGAATATAAAGACAAACAAGAAAATGAAAAAGAGGATCAGAAGAAGGAAAATGTTTTTTTTTTTTTATTCTGAATAATTCTCGGACAATGTGACTGTTAAATGATGCATACATGGAGTATGTTGAGTTTCCGGTAATACAATTTGTTGCTCTACTCTTTGTGCCAATCAACGTCCGCCTATTTGCTTTCCTTCAGCAATGGTCCATTGACTACTGGCTGGATATGGGCGTACCCAAGGAGAAGCTCATTGTGGGCTTACCGACCTACGGAATGTCTTTCACTTTGGCTGATCCCTCGAACAACGGAGTGCGTGCCCCAGCCATAGGAGGAGGAACAATGGGGGACTACACGAGGGAGACAGGGATCTTGGCTTATTACGAGGTGAGAACGAGGGATGCGAGGTTAACTGTGTGGTGTGAGCAGTGTCCACCGTGAGCAGTGTCCACCGTGAGCAGTGTCCACAGTGAGCAGTGTCCACCGTGAGAAGTGTCCACCGTGAGCAGTGTCCACAGTGAGCAGTGTCCACAGTGAGTAGTGTCCACAGTGAGCAAAGTCCACAGTGAAAGTGCCCACCGTGAGCAGTATCCACCGTGAGCAGTGTCCACCGTGAGCAGTGTCCACCTTGAGAAGTGTCCACCGTGAGCAGTGTCCACAGTGAGCAGTGTCCACAGTGAGCAGTGTCCACCGTGAGCAGTGTCCACCGTGAGTAGTGTCCACCGTGAGCAGTGTCCACAGTGAGCAGTGCCCGCCGTGACCAGTGCCCGCCGTGACCAGTGCCCGCCTTGTGCAGCGTAATTTGTTCCTAACTCACCGTGTCCCGATCCCAGAAGTTGATGTCCTATTTATTGTGTGACAATCAAGTCAATCATGTACCAGGAAAACAGATCACGAACACGAAGTACTTTTAAACAAACCAAACACTTCCACACAAAAGAAACACTTCCACACAAAAGAAACACTTCCACACAAAAGAAACACTTCCACACAAAAGAAACACTTCCACACAAAAGAAATACTTACTCACAATTACTCACAAACAAAATACTTGGACACACATGTAACACTTACTCACAAACAAAACACTTCGACACACATGTAACACTTACTCACAAACAAAATACTTCCACACACATGTAACACTTACTCACAAACAAAACACTTCCACACACATGAAACGCTTACTCACAAACAAAACACTTCCACACACATGAAACACTTACACACACATGAAACACTTCCACACAAATGAATCACCTCCACACAAATTAAACACTTCCACAGAAACGAAACACTAGAAAAAAACCAAACACCCATTAAAGCGAGCCACCCACACACAAAAACGATCACTTTAGCAAAATGACCTTCTCCCACAGAACCTATATTTTTTTCCCCTGGAAACATAAAAAGACCTGACGTGATACTGACCATTGCACCCATAAATGTACCACTGGTCATTGACAAAATATGGACACGATCACTATATTCCAGACAATCTTGGAAACATGGAGAGAACCGTTACTTTCCACACAAAACACCTTCATTGATTGAATAGTCTTGCTTTCTTGCTTGTGTTCACCCGATGACTCTAAAGGAGTGTACCCCTTCATCATCCGCCCTTAAAAGGACGCTAAGTGGGCGTGTCTGCGTTGTGTTGTGGTTTACAGTATAACTGTGATATTTGCGCCTTTCGGCCCAACACGTCCGACTTCAGCATGATTGAATAGTCTGAAGACAATCGAGTATACAAGGTGTCTCACTACGGAACGCGACATTTCCTCAATAATTATGTTCCAGTTTGGACTCAGATGGTGGTCATTTCCAGCATATGTAATGATGGAGACAGATAATAATAAATGAATATTATTATGGAGGGAAACTTCCGAGGTGATAGATCAGCGAATCAATTCAGGGCAAGAGCTATGATTACTGTACTCGAAAAATAAAAAGTCACAAACAATCAACAACAGAAAAAAAAAAACAAAGAACAACGGGTATCCCGAAGCAGGATCGAACCCGTACTCCTTGACACTTACTCACAAACAAAATACTTCCACACACATGAAACACTTACTCACAAACAAAATACTTCCACACACATGAAACACTTACTCACAAACAAAATACTTCCACTCGCATGAAACACTTACTCACAAACAAAATACTTCCACACACATGAAACACTTACTCACAAACAAAATACTTCCACACACATGAAACACTTACTCACAAACAAAATACTTCCACACACATGAAACACTTACTCACAAACAAAATACTTCCACACACATGAAACACTTACTCACAAACAAAATACTTCCACTCGCATGAAACACTTACTCACAAACAAAATACTTCCACACACATGAAACACTTACTCACAAACAAAATACTTCCACACACATGAAACACTTACTCACAAACAAAATACTTCCACTCGCATGAAACACTTACTCACAAACAAAATACTTCCACACGCATGAAACACTTACTCACAAACAAAATACTTCCACACACATGAAACACTTACTCACAAACAAAATACTTCCACACACATGAAACACTTACTCACAAACAAAATACTTCCACACACATGAAACACTTACTCACAAACAAAATACTTCCACACACATGAAACACTTACTCACAAACAAAACACTTCCACACACATGAAACACTTACTCACAAACAAAATACTTCCACACACATGAAACACTTACTCACAAACAAAACACTTCCACACAAACGAAACACGTCCACACAAACGAAAACCTCTACACAAATGAATCACCTCCACACAAATTAAACACTTCCACAAAAACGAAACACTAGAAAAAACCAAACACCCATTAAAGCGTGCGACGCACACACAAAAACGATCACTTTAGCGACCTTGTGACCTTCTCCCACAGAACCTATAATTGTTTCCCTGGAAACATAAGAAGACCTGACGTGATACTGACTATTGGCGATGTGACTCATGACTATTGGCGATGTGACTCGTGACTATTGGCGATGTGACTCGTGACTATTGGCGATGTGACTCGTGACTATTGGCGATGTGACTCATGACTATTGGCGATGTGACTCATGACTATTGGCGATGTGACTCGTGACTATTGGCGATGTGACTCATGACTATTGGCGATGTGACTCGTGACTATTGGCGATGTGACTCGTGACTATTGGCGATGTGACTCATGACTATTGGTGATGTGACTCATGACCATTGGCGATGTGACTCATGACTATTGGCGATGTGAGTCATGACTATTGGCGATGTGACTCATGACTATTGGCGATGTGACTCATGACTATTGGCGATGTGACTCATGACTATTGGCGATGTGACTCATGACTATTGGCGATGTGACTCATGACTATTGGCGATGTGACTCATGACTATTGGCGATGTGACTCATGACTATAGCATAGGTTTACGAACACAACTCGAGATTGAATTATGTATCTGTATTTTCATTGTAAGACAAGTATTACCCGGATAGGCTAGGGCTGAATACTATAAGTTATGATGTCCTAACATTTCGTACAAAATGAAGTATATCTGCTTCAAATTTCCTTGCAATATCCCCATTAATAGTAAAACCATCAAAGAAATGGTGTGTAGTGGAGCAAGTGAGACACTCCATATAAGAGAGTCACAAGGCAATGATACATAAATCATACTTGTGTCGGGGGATTGATTGGTCTCGAGACAGAGAAGTTGTGGGTTCAAATCCCGGCTGCACCAGTTGGGATTTGTATTTATTATTTCTCTCTGTGGCAACCGTACCTGGTCACAGCAGCGAGGCCTGACTTGAAACGTAAATTATTCATCGACGGGAAAAAATATGAGTACCTTCAAATACGGAGTTATCTGTCTGTGCGGCGAGGGACCCCTGTGCTCACGGCTGCCAGAGAAAAAATATTTAATACGCAAAATTCAGTTCCTAGTCTCTAGGGACTTCACTGGAGGTGATAGCTGGCGAACATACACATACACATACACACACACACACACACACACACACACACACACACACACACACACACACACACACACACACACACGAAAAGTACTAGAGTCACATCAGAAATGCTGACACTAAAAAATCACTTTGATGCTGACACTAAAATATCACTTTGGTGCTGACACTAAAATATCACTTTGATGCTGACACTAAAATATCACTTTAATGCTGACACTAAAATATCACTTTGATGCTGACACTAAAATATCACTTTAATGCTGACACTAAAATATCACTTTAATGCTGACACTAAAATATCACTTTGATGCTGACACTAAAATATCACTTTGATGCTGACACTAAAATATCACTTTAATGCTGACACTAAAATATCACTTTAATGCTGACAGATCGTATATTCCAGGTGTGCATGAACCTTCAAGACAAAGGCTGGAAGTCTGTATGGATCGATGACCAGGCCGCCCCATACGCCTACAGTGGTGACCAATGGGCTGGCTACGAGGACCAGAAGAGCATTGCCCTCAAGGTCTGTTATGACGCCAGTGTCACGTGATGGATTTGTTTGTGCCCACATGTCCATAAAAACAATTCAGGAAAAATTGATGCGTGGCTTTTTACATTTTTTTTTTTTTTTTTATTAATGACGTTACCCTTTCCTGATCGCTTGGGTTATAACCTCTGATGTCTAGCCCTTTTGTATAACGGCAATAAACGTGAGGTCCCGTGTGCATTTGCGCATGTTAAAGAACCCTTGGCAGTTTAAAATCGAAAAGAATAGGTCATAAATATGGCCGCTGGGCAGCGTCAAACTTGCTAGCAGAAACCTACCGACACCGCGGGTTCCAGGCCGTGCTACGGAGTTCGTGCACGTAAGCCAGAATTCTATTTGGATTTTCTCGTAGGAGATGCACCTCGTTCGGTGCACCTATGGGTTTGTCCAGCGTGCAATGATGATAATCCTAACAAGAGAGAAGACAACGTTTCATCGTTATCTTGTCTTGCATGGACTCTAAGACGATGTGATCGTTCCATGTTGCAATCTTCTCCGTCTGTATCGCTCGACGATTGCTAATCTTTATATCTATCTATTGACCTTTCGAGCCGTAACCGGCCCATAGGGCGTAGACCAAGATACACCTTCTCCTATATGAATTTTTTTGTTTTTGCAGTTTTCTTTTAAGGATATTTTATCAAATCTCGCCATCTGTCTCTGTTCTGTGCAAGCAGATCTATCTCATTGAGGGAGCCGATTCCTGCTGCTCTTGCCTCTCTCATCAATGTTCTTCTCAGTGTCTCCCTGGGTCTTCCTCTTTTTCTTTTACCTGTTGTTTCCCATATGAGGGCTTGCTTTGCTATTCGATTATTATCTCTTCTCATCACATGTCCAACGTATGACCATCGTCTTTTCTTTATTACTGAAGATATTAGTGGTTGATTGGCGATTTCTCTAATTTCCTCGTTTGTTTTGAATTCGTTCCATTCTATACCAAGACATTTCCTTAGACATTTATTTTCGAATGCGTTCAACTTTCATCTTTATAACACATCATTAAATCAGTGCTAAGCTGTCGTAACTTACGCTGTGTCGTGGCTCAAACTAAATTACGATATCTGCGCCTTTCCACCAAATACACCATATCTCAACACGACATTCTGTGCCACAACCTAGTTGCCTAGACTGATCTCAACACGACATTCTGTGCCACAACCTAGTTGCCTAGACTGATCTCAACACGACATTCTGTGCCACAACCTAGTTGCCTAGACTGATCTCAACACGACATTCTGTGCCACAACCTAGTTGCCTAGACTGACCATTCTACTTCCTGAACTTTGTTCACGTGAAATCACGAACCTTTCATTAATTAACAGCGATTGCTATGAGACTACCTTTTGTAACGATTGCCTTAATTTTCAATCCCAGCTCTTTTATTATGATTACATACAGTTTTTGTCAGCTTTTTGTGTGTCAAACCTTGCGTCAGCTTTTTGTGTGTCAAACCTTGCATCAGCTTTTTGTATGTAAAACCTAGCGTCAGCTTTTTGTATGTAAAACCTGGCGTTAGCTTTTTGTGTGTCAAACCTGGCGTCAGCTTTTTGTGTGTCAAACCTGGCGTCAGCTTTTTGTGTGTCAAACCTGGCGTTAACTTTTTGTGTGTCAAACCTGGCGTCAGCTTTTTGTGTGTCAAACCTGGCGTCAGCTTTTTGTGTGTCAAACCTGGCGTTAGCTTTTTATGTGTCAAACCTGGCGTTAGCTTTTTGTGTGTCAAACCTGGCGCCAGCTTTTTGTGTGTCAAACCTGGCGTTAGCTTTTTGTGTGTCAAACCTGGCGTCAGCTTTTTGTGTGTCAAACCTGGCGTTAGCTTTTTGTATGTAAAACCTGGCGTTAGCTTTTTGTGTGTCAAACCTGGCGCCAACTTTTTGTGTGTCAAACCTGGCGTCAGCTTTTTGTGTGTCAAACCTGGCGTCTGCTTTTTTGTGTGTCAAACCTGGTGCCAGCTTTTTGTGTGTCAAACCTGGTGCCAGCTTTTTGTATGTCAAAACTGACGCCAGCTTTGTGTGTGTCAAACCTGGCGTCAGCTTTTTGTGTGTCAAACCTGGCGTCAGCTTTTTGTGTGTCAAACCTGGCGCCAGCTTTCAGCTATAATTTACTTATCTCTTTCAGCTATAAGTTACTGATCTCTTTCAGCTATAAGCTGCCGGCCTCTTTCAGCCATAAGTTGCTGACCTCTTTCAGCTATACGTTGCTGACCTCTTTCAGCTATAAGTTGCTGACCTCTTTCAGCTATAAGTTGCTGACCTCTTTCAGCTATAAGTTACTGATCTCTTTTAGCTATAAGTTGCTGATCTCTTTCAGCTATAAGCTGTTGACCTCTTTCAGTTATAAGTTGCTGACCTCTTTCAGCTATAAGTTGCTGACCTCTTTCAGCTATAAGTTACTGATCTCTTTCAGCTATAAGTTACTGATCTCTTTCAGCTATAAGTTACTGACCTCTTTCAGCTATAAGTTGCTGACCTCTTTCAACTATAAGTTTCTGATCTCTTTCAGCTATAAGTTACTGATCTCTTTCAGCTATAAGTTACTGACCTCTTTCAGCTATAAGTTGCTGACCTCTTTCAACTATAAGTTTCTGATCTCTTTCAGCTATAAGTTACTGATCTCTTTCAGCTATAAGTTACTGACCTCTTTCAGCTCTTAGTCTATTCCAAGCTGTAGGGAGAACATGGTTGTGTTGAATGCCATAGGCAAGTCTTGGAAGATAAGGATGTACTTGGTTTTGTCGATATCAAACAACATCATCTGTTCTTCCAGCTGCAACCTCATAACACCTTTAGTCATTCTTCTTGCTTGCGTGCGTTCGTCCGATGACTAAAGGAGTATACCTCTTCATCATCCGCCCTTAAAAGGACGTTAAGTGGGCGTGTCTGCGTTGTGTTGTGGTCTGCAGTATAACTGCGATATTTGCGCCTTTCGGCCCAACACATCCGATTTCAGCACGACATTTTTGAGTACCGGGTTGTCTTCCCTCTTCGATCCCTACTCGCTTGGCCAGACTAGACAGGTTAGTCTGTTACTAGAGGCACCATGGAGCAAGGTCTGGATGGTTCTGGTTCACCAATCCTGGTGAAAAACCATCAGCTTTGGGTCGTTGACAACTTCCAGCTCTGGTGCTGTGAGGCGCGCCTTCGCCTCAGTCATTCTTCTGTTGCTCCCGTCACACAACACCAATAGGACTTATGCAAATCCAAACTGATTGATTTCTTGCTAAATTATCCTTCTCATTATTTCAACCAGTGGATCGGGCGGACGTCATCAATGCCCTCCGAGAAGTGGGTAAGGACACAGGACTTCGTCAACCATGAGTACACGTCACTCCTTCGGATGAAAGAGATGGGAGTTAAGATTGGCACAGCCAGAAACGAGAAATGTAGTGGGAGTAGTAGTATAGCAGGAAGGATCTGATTATTATTTAGGCGCTAAATTAACAAAGATATATAGTAGGCGCGCGGCGCGCCTAATGTACTGTAGGCGCAGGGGGAGTTAACCGTGACATTTCGTGTCGGGATGTTGACCTCTAGTCCCGGTGACCCCGGACGTGTGCTGTTTATGTCTGGTGTGTGCTGACTTTGGAGCGCTTGGTGTACTTGAGCGATAGTGATAGGTTAGTAGATTATACAACATCAGGTTTCTCATAATGAGGTTTCTTCTGGGCGCCTAATGTACTGTAGGCGCAGGGGGAGTTAACTGTGACATTTCGTGTCGGGATGTTGTCTGGGGGTGTCTGTCGGCGTGACCGCGGCGCTCCGTATTTTAAAAATTCCGAATTATTTTTTAACTGTGACATTTCGTGTCGGGATGTTGACTGGGGGTGTCTGTCGGCGTGACCACGGCGCTCCGTATTTTAAAAATTCCGAATTATTTAAAAAAAAACAGTCTCCATCTGATTTCGAACACGGGTCTACGGCGTGCCAGGCCAGACACTTACCACTATGCTACAGGCGATCACAGAATTAGAGGCTGAATGAGACAGGTGAATCGTGATGCTTTTGTTGGTGCCTGACAGCTAGCTAGTAGTAGAGAAAGATTGACCCGCATTTAGGCGCTAAATTAACGAAGATATATAGGGCGGTGCCCCGCGCGCATAACGCGTGCGGCGCAGGGGGAATTAACCGTGACATTTCATGTCGGGATGCCCGGTGACCTCTCGTTGACCTCTCAACCTCTCGGCGCCATGGGTCGGGGTGAGCTCTCGTAGTGGGGGACCTGTTATGATCAAAGACCCTATTTCTCTGTGAAATTTCTCACTTGGGTAACTTAAGCTGGTCTAGCCGTCTAACAGAGAGACAGTAAATTAATGTACTTTTGATATTCTATTACTGTTGTGTTGTTTTTTTTTTGTGTGTAGTGGTTGTAGTAATAGTAGTAGTAGTTAAAGTCGTTATTGAAGTTGTACAACTAGTGTGACTTGTATTTTGTAGAGTTATAACAGACAAGTGGGGGCTATGCCTTTTTTTTCATGTATAGTAGAGAGACGGTAGAGTCTTATATTTATTTTTATGCATGACAACTTTAATGTATCTATAAAATTCATTTTTGAAATTAATGGAAACATACAACTTACGCAGGGCTTGGCCAACTAACAGCAACGGTCTTGCTAATATATTTAACCCGTGGAAACATCAGCATCATGAGACTTATTAATGTCCAAATTGACCGCTTGTTCATAACACGGATACGACAGCGATGATGACTTTAACGGGTACACAATCAAAGATCCCGTGGGTTTTGTTTTAGTCGATGACAACTTTTGAAATATTAGCTGACAACTTTTGTATTAGCAGATGACAGCTTTCAATGACTGTTTACATGCTATGTCATTGTAGCAGTCATGTATGTCATGTCGAGGTAGTAGACACGTATGTCATGTCATTGTAACAGTCATGTCAATGTAAAGGTCATTTCGTTGTAATAGTCATCTCGTTGTAACAGTCGCGTGTGTCATGTCGTTTTATCAGAGACGTATGGTATGTCGTTGTAACAGTCATTTCGTTGTAATAGGCATCTCGTTGTAACAGTTACGTATGGCATGTCGTTTTATCAGACACGTATGGTATGTCGTTGTAACAGACATGTTGTTGTATCAGTCATGTCGATGTAGTAGACACGTATGTCCTGCCATTGTAACAGTCATGTCAATGTAACAGTCATGTCAATGTAACAGGCATTTCGTTGTAATAGTCATCTCGTTGTAACAGTCACGTATGGCATGTCGTTTTATCAGAGACGTATGGTATGTCATTGTAACAGACATGTTGTTGTATCAGTCATGTCGATGTAGTAGACACGTATGTCATGTCATTGTAACAGTCATGTCAATGTAACAGTCATGTCAATGTAACAGTCATTTCGTTGTAATAGTCATCTCGTTGTAACAGTCACGTATGGCATGTCGTTTTTTCAGAGACGTATGGTATGTCGTTGTAACAGACATGTCGTTGCATCAGTCATGTCGATGTAGTAGACACGTATGTCATGTCGTTGTAACAGACACGTATGGTATATCGTTGTAACAGACATGTCGTTGTATCAGGCATGTCGATGTAGTAGACACGTATGCCATGTCATTGTAACAGTCATGTCAATGTAACAGTCATGACAATGTAACAGGCATTTCGTTGTAATAGTCATCTCGTTGTAACAGTCACGTATGTCATGTCGTTTTATCAGACACGTATGGTATGTCGTTGTATCAGGCATGTCGATGTAGTAGACACGTATGTCATGTCATTGTAACAGGCATGTCAATGTAACAGTCATGTCAATGTAACAGTCATTTCGTTTTAATAGTCATCTCGTTGTAACAGTCACGTATGTCATGTCGTTTTATCAGAGACGTATGGTATGTCGTTGTAACAGACATGTCGTTGCATCAGTCATCTCGATGTAGTAGACACGTATGTCATGTCGTTGTAGCAGACACGTATGGTATGTCGTTGTAACAGACATGTCGTTGTATCAGGCATGTTGATGTAGTAGACACCTATGTCATGTCATTGTAACAGTCATGACAATGTAACAGGCATTTCGTTGTAATAGTCATCTCTTTGTAACAGTCACGTATGTCATGTCGTTTTATCAGACACGTATGGTATATCGTTGTAACAGACATGTCGTTGTATCAGTCATGTCGATGTAGTAGACATGTATGGCATGTCAATGTAACAGTCATGTCAATGTAACAGTCATGTCAATGTAACAGTCATTTCGTTGTAATAGTCATCTCGTTGTAACAGTCACAGATGTCATGTTGTTTTATCAGAGACGCATGGTTTGTCGTTGTAACAGACATGTCGTTGTATCAGGCATGTCGATGTAGTAGACATGTATGTCATGTCATTGGAACAGTCATGTCACTGTAACAGTCTTGTCAATGTAACAGTCATTTCGTTGTAATAGTCATCTCGTTGTAACAGACACGTATGTCATGTCGTTTTATCAGAGACGTATGGTATGTCGTTGTAACAGACATGTCGTTGCATCAGTCATGTCGATGTAGTAGACACGTATGTCATGTCGTTGTAACAGACACGTATGGTATGTCGTTGTAACAGACATGTCGTTGTGTCAGGCATGTCGATGTAGTAGACACGTATGTCATGTCATTGTAACAGTCATGTCAATGTAACAGTCATGACAATGTAACAGGCATTTCGTTGTAAAAGTCATCTCGTTGTAACAGTCACGTATGTCATGTCGTTTTATCAGACACGTATGGCATGTCGTTGTAACATACATGTCGTTGTATCAGTCATGTCGATGTAGTAGACACGTATGTCATGTCATTGTAACAGGCATGTCAATGTAACAGTCATGACAATGTAACAGGCATTTCGTTGTAACAGTCATCTCGTTGTAACAGTCACGTATGTCATGTCGTTTTATCAGAGACGTATGGTATGTCGTTGTAACAGACATGTCGTTGCATCAGTCATGTCGATGTAGTAGACACGTATGTCATGTCGTTGTAACAGACACGTATGGTATGTCGTTGTAACGCGGTTTTTCCTTATATGAGAGTCTACCGTTTTTCCTTATATGAGAGTCTACCCGCCCATTTTGGTTCCGGTGACCTCCCGGTGACCTCTCGTGGCGGTGGTGTTGTGGTGACCTCCCGCGGCGGTGGTGAAGGGGTGGTGGTGGTATCATAAATCTATTATATTCTTTGTACTTTCAATGGTTCCGTAACTTTCATAAATCTATTCTTTCTTTATACTCTCATTCAATAAAAACAGTGACAAGTTTATTTATTGTTTTTAAAAACTTCCTTTAGAATTAAAGGTAACAACTTAGACCGTTACACACACTACACGCCAAACGCGAAACACTGTGTTTAACGTTAAGCGAGAGATCAAAGAGCTCGGTAGACGCCCCGCGAAGACGCGCAATCCGCCTCCCGTATGAACATCAAAGGATTACCCTTGAGCACACTAATAAATTTATCGCCGTAGCAGGTAAGTGTTCATCAGGAGAGTCATTTAACAGGGGAATTTTACGATACCGATGTTTTAATGTGAGACGCTTGGGGAAATTAACAGTGACAAGTTTATTTATTGTTTTATTCTGAAGATTGTATTGTATAGTGCTCGTTTTGCCTCCAGAGTTATTTCCTTGTTGGACAATAGTGGTGATAACTGTCCGATGATTTGACAAGCTTTGTTGCATCTTGAGTCTATCTCGGTTGTTTGGGAATTTTCGTTTGTTATTAGACTTCCTAGATATTTGAATTCCTCTACTTGTTTTAGTTGTCTGCCTTCTATAGTTATGTTGATGTTCTGTTTATTTTTGGCGACATTCATGACTTCTGTTTTGTTGATGTTGATTTTCATGTTGTATTTTGTTCCTAAGATGTTGAGTTTATTTACAAGTGTTATACATGATAGTGTTAAATGGATAAATATCGACGGTGCCACGATGGATGAATGTAAGTTGGCGACTGTGTCGGGATGGCTGTTTGTATGTTGGCCAGTGTGCCACGAGGGATCATGTAGGTTGTCTAGTTGGCCATGATGGATCATGTAGGTTGTCTAGTTGGCCATGATGGATCATGTAGGTTGTCTAGTTGGCCATGATGGATCATATAGGTTGTCTAGTTGGCCATGATGGATCATGTAGGTTGTCTAGTTGGCCATGATGGATCATGTAGGTTGTCTAGTTGGCCATGATGGATCATGTAGGTTGTCTAGTTGGCCATGATGGATCATGTAGGTTGTCTAGTTGGCCATGATGGATCATGTAGGTTGTCGACTGTTCCATGATGGCTGTTTGTATGTTGTCGACTGTGTCGAGATGGATGAATGTAGGTTGTCGACTGTGCCATGCTGGATGAATATAGGTTGTCGACTGTGCCATGATGGTTGTTTGTATGTTGTCGACTGTGTCGAGATGGATGAATGTAGGTTGTCGACGGTGCCATGATGGATGAATGTAGGTTGTCGACGGTGCCATGATGGATGAATGTAGGTTGTCGACTGTGTCGGGATGGCTGTTTGTAGGTTGTCGACTGTGTCGGGATGGATGAATGTAAGTTGTCGACTGTTCCACAGTCATGTCGATGTAGTAGACACGTATGTCATGTCAATGTAACAGTCATGTCAATGTAACAGTCATGTCAATGTAACAGTCATGTCAATGTAACAGTCACGTATGTCATGTCGTTTTATCAGAGACGTATGGTATGTCGGGATGGCTGAATGTAGGTTTTCTAGTGTCGCATGATGGATGCATGTAATTGTCGAGTGTACTCCAACAAACCGCCGTGTCATTTAAACTTCTTTGAACACAATGGACACGGATGTTCACCAGAAGAAACCTCATTATGAGAAACCGTCTGGAGAAAATCCAATAAACCTTTCGTCAACCATACTTAACATACCTAGTTTAACTTCATCAAACATCATTCTCAACAATACTTAGCATTCTTACTTTAAACACAAACAAGGTTTAAACAATTTTGGCTAGTTTATGATTTTCATTGTTTAAATCTTGTTTGTGTTTAAAGTAAGAATGCTAAGTATTGTTGAGAATGATGTTTGATGAAGTTAAACTAGGTATGTTAAGTATGGTTGACGAAAGGTTTATTGGATTTTCTCCAGACGGTTTCTCATAATGAGGTTTCTTCTGGTGAACATCCGTGTCCATTGTGTTCAAAGAAGTTTAAATGACACGGCGGTTTGTTGGAGCACACTCGACAATTACATGCATCCATCATGCGACACTAGAAAACCTACATTCAGCCATCCCGACATACCATACGTCTCTGATAAAACGACATGACATACGTGACTGTTACATTGACATGACTGTTACATTGACATGACTGTTACATTGACATGACTGTTACATTGACATGACATACGTGTCTACTACATCGACATGACTGTGGAACAGTCGACAACTTACATTCATCCATCCCGACACAGTCGACAACCTACAAACAGCCATCCCGACACAGTCGACAACCTACATTCATCCATCATGGCACCGTCGACAACCTACATTCATCCATCATGGCACCGTCGACAACCTACATTCATCCATCTCGACACAGTCGACAACATACAAACAACCATCATGGCACAGTCGACAACCTATATTCATCCAGCATGGCACAGTCGACAACCTACATTCATCCATCTCGACACAGTCGACAACATACAAAAAGCCATCATGGAACAGTCGACAACCTACATGATCCATCATGGCCAACTAGACAACCTACATGATCCATCATGGCCAACTAGACAACCTACATGATCCATCATGGCCAACTAGACAACCTACATGATCCATCATGGCCAACTAGACAACCTACATGATCCATCATGGCCAACTAGACAACCTATATGATCCATCATGGCCAACTAGACAACCTACATGATCCATCATGGCCAACTAGACAACCTACATGATCCCTCGTGGCACACTGGCCAACATACAAACAGCCATCCCGACACAGTCGCCAACTTACATTCATCCATCGTGGCACCGTCGATATTTATCCATTTAACACTATCATGTATAACACTTGTAAATAAACTCAACATCTTAGGAACAAAATACAACATGAAAATCAACATCAACAAAACAGAAGTCATGAATGTCGCCAAAAATAAACAGAACATCAACATAACTATAGAAGGCAGACAACTAAAACAAGTAGAGGAATTCAAATATCTAGGAAGTCTAATAACAAACGAAAATTCCCAAACAACCGAGATAGACTCAAGATGCAACAAAGCTTGTCAAATCATCGGACAGTTATCACCACTATTGTCCAACAAGGAAATAACTCTGGAGGCAAAACGAGCACTATACAATACAATCTTCAGAATAAAACAATAAATAAACTTGTCACTGTTAATTTCCCCAAGCGTCTCACATTAAAACATCGGTATCGTAAAATTCCCCTGTTAAATGACTCTCCTGATGAACACTTACCTGCTACGGCGATAAATTTATTAGTGTGCTCAAGGGTAATCCTTTGATGTTCATACGGGAGGCGGATTGCGCGTCTTCGCGGGGCGTCTACCGAGCTCTTTGATCTCTCGCTTAACGTTAAACACAGTGTTTCGCGTTTGGCGTGTAGTGTGTGTAACGGTCTAAGTTGTTACCTTTAATTCTAAAGGAAGTTTTTAAAAACAATAAATAAACTTGTCACTGTTTTGATTGAATGAGAGTATAAAGAAAGAATAGATTATGAAAGTTACGGAACCATTGAAAGTACAAAGAATATAATAGATTTATGATACCACCACCACCCCTTCACCACCGCCGCGGGAGGTCACCACAACACCACCGCCACGAGAGGTCACCGGGAGGTCACCGGAACCAAAATGGGCGGGTAGACTCTCATATAAGGAAAAACGGTAGACTCTCATATAAGGAAAAACCGCGTTACAACGACATACCATACGTGTCTGTTACAACGACATGACATACGTGTCTACTACATCGACATGACTGATGCAACGACATGTCTGTTACAACGACATACCATACGTCTCTGATAAAACGACATGACATACGTGACTGTTACAACGAGATGACTGTTACAACGAAATGCCTGTTACATTGTCATGACTGTTACATTGACATGCCTGTTACAATGACATGACATACGTGTCTACTACATCGACATGACTGATACAACGACATGTATGTTACAACGACATGCCATACGTGTCTGATAAAACGACATGACATACGTGACTGTTACAACGAGATGACTTTTACAACGAAATGCCTGTTACATTGTCATGACTGTTACATTGACATGACTGTTACAATGACATGACATACGTGTCTACTACATCGACATGCCTGACACAACGACATGTCTGTTACAACGACATACCATACGTGTCTGTTACAACGACATGACATACGTGTCTACTACATCGACATGACTGATGCAACGACATGTCTGTTACAACGACATACCATACGTCTCTGATAAAACGACATGACATACGTGTCTGTTACAACGAGATGACTATTACAACGAAATGACTGTTACATTGACAAGACTGTTACAGTGACATGACTGTTCCAATGACATGACATACGTGTCTACTACATCGACATGCCTGATACAACGACATGTCTGTTACAACGACAAACCATGCGTCTCTGATAAAACAACATGACATCTGTGACTGTTACAACGAGATGACTATTACAACGAAATGACTGTTACATTGACATGACTGTTACATTGACATGCCATACATGTCTACTACATCGACATGACTGATACAACGACATGTCTGTTACAACGATATACCATACGTGTCTGATAAAACGACATGACATACGTGACTGTTACAAAGAGATGACTATTACAACGAAATGCCTGTTACATTGTCATGACTGTTACAATGACATGACATAGGTGTCTACTACATCAACATGCCTGATACAACGACATGTCTGTTACAACGACATACCATACGTGTCTGCTACAACGACATGACATACGTGTCTACTACATCGAGATGACTGATGCAACGACATGTCTGTTACAACGACATACCATACGTCTCTGACAAAACGACATGACATACGTGACTGTTACAACGAGATGACTATTAAAACGAAATGACTGTTACATTGACATGACTGTTACATTGACATGCCTGTTACAATGACATGACATACGTGTCTACTACATCGACATGCCTGATACAACGACATACCATACGTGTCTGATAAAACGACATGACATACGTGACTGTTACAACGAGATGACTATTACAACGAAATGCCTGTTACATTGTCATGACTGTTACATTGACATGACTGTTACAATGACATGGCATACGTGTCTACTACATCGACATGCCTGATACAACGACATGTCTGTTACAACGATATACCATACGTGTCTGTTACAACGACATGACATACGTGTCTACTACATCGACATGACTGATGCAACGACATGTCTGTTACAACGACATACCATACGTCTCTGATAAAACGACATGCCATACGTGACTGTTACAACGAGATGACTATTACAACGAAATGACTGTTACATTGACATGACTGTTACATTGACATGACTGTTACAATGACATGACATACGTGTCTACTACATCGACATGACTGATACAACAACATGTCTGTTACAATGACATACCATACGTCTCTGATAAAACGACATGCCATACGTGACTGTTACAACGAGATGACTATTACAACGAAATGCCTGTTACATTGACATGACTGTTACATTGACATGACTGTTACAATGGCAGGACATACGTGTCTACTACATCGACATGACTGATACAACAACATGTCTGTTACAACGACATACCATACGTGTCTGATAAAACGACATGCCATACGTAACTGTTACAACGAGATGCCTATTACAACGAAATGACTGTTACAACGACATACCATACGTCTCTGATAAAACGACATGACACACGCGACTGTTACAACGAGATGACTATTACAACGAAATGACCTTTACATTGACATGACTGTTACAATGACATGACATACGTGTCTACTACCTCGACATGACATACATGACTGCTACAATGACATAGCATGTAAACAGTCATTGAAAGCTGTCATCTGCTAATACAAAAGTTGTCAGCTAATATTTCAAAAGTTGTCATCGACTAAAACAAAACCCACGGGATCTTTGATTGTGTACCCGTTAAAGTCATCATCGCTGTCGTATCCGTGTTATGAACAAGCGGTCAATTTGGACATTAATAAGTCTCATGATGCTGATGTTTCCACGGGTTAAATATATTAGCAAGACCGTTGCTGTTAGTTGGCCAAGCCCTGCGTAAGTTGTATGTTTCCATTAATTTCAAAAATGAATTTTATAGATACATTAAAGTTGTCATGCATAAAAATAAATATAAGACTCTACCGTCTCTCTACTATACATGAAAAAAAAGGCATAGCCCCCACTTGTCTGTTATAACTCTACAAAATACAAGTCACACTAGTTGTACAACTTCAATAACGACTTTAACTACTACTACTATTACTACAACCACTACACACAAAAAAAAACAACACAACAGTAATAGAATATCAAAAGTACATTAATTTACTGTCTCTCTGTTAGACGGCTAGACCAGCTTAAGTTACCCAAGTGAGAAATTTCACAGAGAAATAGGGTCTTTGATCATAACAGGTCCCCCACTACGAGAGCTCACCCCGACCCATGGCGCCGAGAGGTTGAGAGGTCAACGAGAGGTCACCGGGCATCCCGACATGAAATGTCACGGTTAATTCCCCCTGCGCCGCACGCGTTATGCGCGCGGGGCACCGCCCTATATATCTTCGTTAATTTAGCGCCTAAATGCGGGTCAATCTTTCTCTACTACTAGCTAGCTGTCAGGCACCAACAAAAGCATCACGATTCACCTGTCTCATTCAGCCTCTAATTCTGTGATCGCCTGTAGCATAGTGGTAAGTGTCTGGCCTGGCACGCCGTAGACCCGTGTTCGAAATCAGATGGAGACTGTTTTTTTTTAAATAATTCGGAATTTTTAAAATACGGAGCGCCGTGGTCACGCCGACAGACACCCCCAGTCAACATCCCGACACGAAATGTCACAGTTAAAAAATAATTCGGAATTTTTAAAATACGGAGCGCCGCGGTCACGCCGACAGACACCCCCAGACAACATCCCGACACGAAATGTCACAGTTAACTCCCCCTGCGCCTACAGTACATTAGGCGCCCAGAAGAAACCTCATTATGAGAAACCTGATGTTGTATAATCTACTAACCTATCACTATCGCTCAAGTACACCAAGCGCTCCAAAGTCAGCACACACCAGACATAAACAGCACACGTCCGGGGTCACCGGGACTAGAGGTCAACATCCCGACACGAAATGTCACGGTTAACTCCCCCTGCGCCTACAGTACATTAGGCGCGCCGCGCGCCTACTATATATCTTTGTTAATTTAGCGCCTAAATAATAATCAGATCCTTCCTGCTATACTACTACTAGTGGGCGTGTAAAAAGACTAATCAACCAACACAGATCCTAGAGTCGTAAGTCGCTGGACACTTCGAGACTTGCTGAGGAGGGGATCTGAGCACCTATGGACATGTTCAAGGTGCAATGATGATGACCCGCAAATAGCTCAATAACTCAATCACATTTAATACATACTGATGTCATTTGATCAACATTTTTCGGGCACATCATGAGAAGAGGAAAGTTGGAATACTTGGTTACAACTGGCAAAATAAAAGGAAAGAGAGATCGCGGACGACAAAGAGAGAAAATACTGGATAGCTTGGTGTTATGGCATGGAAAACAGTCAATAACAGAACTGATACGATGCACTGTAGATAGAAGATTGTGGAGGGACATGATCGCCTACGCCAACCGGCAGGGTACATGATGATAATGATGATGATGTCATTTGGCGTTCAACTAGTCTCCATCTCAGCGCAAAGCTTGGAATTTATAAGAAAATGTACAATCCATACTGTTATATGCAGGAGAAATATGGACAATGAACCTCAAAATTGAAAGCCATCTTAGAGGATTCAAGAGTCGTTGTCCTCAGAAGATTTTATAATGCGTTGGGATCAACATATCACAAACAAAGAAGTCTCCAGACGATCAGGCCACATAATCAATCAAGAAATTAAAAGAGGACGTTGGAAAGTGCAAGGCTACGTTTTACGAATGGAGCCAGGCATCTGCACGTAGCATTAATATGGACACAATCTGGTAAACGAGAGAAAGGTAGGCCATTGAGGACTTGGCGACGAACCAAAGAGGGTGAAATGATAGAAGCTGGCAGGTTCTGGGGAGAGTTGTCCTTGCTTGCTCCAGATTGGATTGTGTGGAGATCTCTTGTGAGTGCCCTATGCTCCGACCAGAGTTTAGAGAAGAAGAGGAAGAAGTAGAAGAAGAAGAAGAAGAAGAGGAGGAGGAGGAGTGTAAACCTAAAAAACTCTTAAGTAGCAATTTACAGCAATGCTTATTTATCTGGTTTGCCGAGGAAATTAGCTCTAGTTCGATTCCGAGCAACGGCTTCTAGGTTCACCTAGTCTTAATTCATTACCATATACTTTAGACTAGGGAGCCGCGACAGCTCAGTGGTTAGTGAACTGAACTACAAAGGGCAAGATGTAGGGTTCGATCCCAACCGACGGCTTCCGGTTCACCCAGTCTTTAAAGGGTACCGGATTTTTTTCTGGGAAAGTAAAGCGACACGGGCGTAATACCGTCCACATTACCCCAAAAATCATGTGCCGAAGGTCTGTAAAATTTATGGTCACTAACACCATATTCCATCTACGCCACTTGGCGTGACGTGCGTAATTTGACTTGGTATAATATTGACAACAAGAAAGTATTTGACTTGGTAGAATGTTGACAACAAGAAAGTATTTGACTTAGTAGAATGTTGACAACAAGAAAGTATTTGACTTAGTAGAATGTTGACAACAAGAAAGTATTTGACTTGGTATAATATTGACAACAAGAAAGTATTTGATTTAGTAGAATGTTGACAACAAGAAAGTATTTGACTTAGTAGAATGTTGACAACAAAAAAGTATTTGACTTAGTAGAATGTTGACAACAAGAAAGTATTTGACTTAGTAGAATGTTGACAACAAGAAAGTATTTGACTTGGTATAATATTGACAACAAGAAAGTATTTGACTTGGTAGAATGTTGACAACAAGAAAGTATTTGACTTGGTAGAATGTTGACAACAAGAAAGTATTTGACTTGGTAGAATGTTGGCAACAAGAAAGTATTTGACTTGGTAGAATGTTGGCAACAAGAAAGTATTTGACTTGGTAGAATGTTGACAACAAGAAAGTATTTGACTTGGTAGAATGTTGACAACAAGAAAGTATTTGACTTAGTAGAATGTTGACAACAAGAAAGTATTTGACTTAGTAGAATGTTGACAACAAGAAAGTATTTGACTTAGTAGAATGTTGACAACAAGAAAGTATTTGACTTGGTATAATGTTGACAACAAGAAAGTATTTGACTTAGTAGAATGTTGACAACAAGAAAGTATTTGACTTGGTAGAATGTTGACAACAAGAAATTATTTGACTTGGTAGAATGTTGACAACAAGAACGTATTTGACTTGGTAGAATGTTGACAACAAGAAAGTATTTGACTTGGTAGAATGTTGACAACAAGAAAGTATTTGACTTGGTAGAATGTTGACAACAAGAAAGTATTTGACTTGGTAGAATGTTGACAACAAGAAAGTATCTGACTTGGTAGAATGTTGACAACAAGAAAGTATTTGACTTGGTAGAATGTTGACAACAAGAAAGTATTTGACTTGGTAGAATGTTGACAACAAGAAAGTATTTGACTTGGTAGAATGTTGACAACAAGAAAGTATCAGACTTGGTAGAATGTTGACAACAAGAAAGTATTTGACTTGGTAGAATGTTGACAACAAGAAAGTATTTGACTTGGTAGAATGTTGACAGCAAGAAAGTATTTGACTTGGTAGAATGTTGACAACAAGAAAGTATTTGACTTGGTAGAATGTTGACAACAAGAAAGTATTTGACTTAGTAGAATGTTGACAACAAGAAAGTATTTGACTTGGTATAATGTTGACAACAAGAAAGTATTTGACTTAGTAGAATGTTGACAACAAGAAAGTATTTGACTTGGTAGAATGTTGACAACAAGAAATTATTTGACTTGGTAGAATGTTGACAACAAGAACGTATTTGACTTGGTAGAATGTTGACAACAAGAAAGTATTTGACTTGGTAGAATGTTGACAACAAGAAAGTATTTGACTTGGTAGAATGTTGACAACAAGAAAGTATTTGACTTGGTAGAATGTTGACAACAAGAAAGTATCTGACTTGGTAGAATGTTGACAACAAGAAAGTATTTGACTTGGTAGAATGTTGACAACAAGAAAGTATTTGACTTGGTAGAATGTTGACAACAAGAAAGTATTTGACTTGGTAGAATGTTGACAACAAGAAAGTATCAGACTTGGTAGAATGTTGACAACAAGAGAGTATTTAACTTGTCACAGTGCAGACATTACCCCAATAAGAGAATTTACCATCCAAGTTTCCCTACACGCTCGTTTGGGACGTAAAAAGTAAAGTAAAGAGCTCCCGTCACGTCATGTGGCGTATAGGGAATATGCTGTTAGTTACCATAATTTTTACAGACCTTCAGCACTTGATTTTTTGGGTAATGTGGTCGGCATTACGCCCGTACCGCGTTACTTACCCATTTAAGGCTGGGTGAACCCGGAAGCCGTCGACCAGGATCGAGCCCGACGTCTTGTCCTTTGTAGTACAGTTCACGAAGCACAGAGCTGTCGCGGCTCCCTTCGTTTGGGATGTGCCTGGGCTATATCTTTTATTCCCCCATGTTTTTGCTTGTTCTCTCCATGACTGCCTTTCGATTGCTGTAATTACTGTCAATTAATGTCATTACTGTCAATTACTATCATTTGATGTGAAGCAAACCCTACCTAATCTCCTCACAGGCCAGGAATATCAGGTCACGGGGTCTAGCTGGTGCCTTTGTCTGGTCAGTGGAGATGGACGACTTCAAGGGCAACTGCGGCGAAGGGAAGTACCCGCTTCTGACCACTATCCAAAATGTTCTTGGTGACGGATCTGAGGTGAGGTGCCAATTCTTTCTAGTTCATAGATGGGTAACCTTTTATTTTATGAGGGGGTGGGGGTGGGGGGGTCTAACAACTATGAAGACGCTGAGGACCAGATACTCTCACCTAATGAAGCCATTATATTAATTATTTGATGGTTATAGAAGCCCCCGGTATCACTGTAAGCGAATTAAAATGCATAATTGCTGAACCGCCCGTGCCAGTGGAATCATCCGAATTAATATCTCATCTCCCAAACAAAGAAAGGTAGCTACAGTCCCCATCATAGCAGTCTCAGCACACGCCAAAAGACAGAAAGCGAAACCGCACAGAAAGTGAACCATCTATAATCTGTAAAGTATCTTATGTGCATTCACAAGTGATTGTAATGTAAACGTCTTATTAGGGATGGAGAGTAGAAGACAGAAAAGAGAGTCGAATGAAATTAAGAGGGGTGAGACAGAAAAAAAGGTGGGGAGATAATTGAAGAAAAAATTATAAATAGAAAGCGGAAGCTTACCAGTTGAGTATTGCGGTTGAGTATTTGTGTGTTTACTTTTATTTATTTTTAGCTCAGGGAATGAAGTGTATAGTAATTTTTAAATATAGCACAAGGGCCGGTCAAAATAGCTAGCCGTTCTGGCCCGCGGGCCGTAGGATGCCCTCCTCTGCTCTAGTCCATTAAATATTAATCACATTACCTGGCAAAATATGAGTGTTCATACCTATTCTAGTACATTCTACTCTTATCAAAGGAACTAGTTTCGCTGCAGCCAGGAATTACCCAAAATCCTCTCCACCACTTGTCACAGCATTTCCCAAAATTGGCGAGCAGGCGTCAATACCATATTCTCTATGTACCGGGGGCGTGAATTCTTTCACCACAACGAGGCTTCCATATTCATCACCATCATGACCATACAGGTTGGAGTAGGCGACCATGTCCTTCCACAATCTTCTATCAACAGTGCATCGTATCAGTTTTGTTGTTGACTGTTTTCCATGCCATGACACCAAGCTATCCAGCATTTTCTCTCTTTGTCGTCCGCGATATCTCTTTCCTTTTATTTTGCCAGTTGTAACCAAGTATTCCAACTTACCTCTTCTCATGTGTCCAAAAAAATGTTGATTGTTTCTTGCTGATGTTTTTTAGGAGCTCCCTTTTTGTGTTGGCCTCTTTCAGAACTTCCTCATTGCTCTTTTTAGCTGTCCAGGGAACTTTCGACATTCTTCTGAGAAATTCCATCTCTGTGGCCTCTAATCGTCTTTTCATTTGTTTGTCTACTGTCCATGATTCGCTTCCATAGGTCAGAATTGGTTCTATATAGCACCGATGAACTCTCTTTCTCATTTCTATTGACATAGATTTGTTGCATAAGATATTTTTCATTTTCTGAAATGCTATTTTGGTCTGAGCTATTCTGCTTTTTATTTCCGTGGTGTATCTTCCTTCCGATGTTATATTATTGTGCCCAAGTATTTGACGCGTTGCACTCTTCCATATTAATTTTTTTTTTTTATATTACATATGCTATGAATAATGATAAGAAAAGCACTCAGTGAGTGCAGACCTCCATCAAGGGTCATGAAACCAAACAAGCCAGGCTTTATGCCCTATATCTATTAAGTCTAGAAGCAGATGTGTTACATAAGATTAGTTTGGAGGATCTCATCAAAGACTTTGCAAATAAAAAGAATAGCAGAAAACGTCTAACATATCAATAAAGTGGAATAATACACAAAATAAACATTATTTTCCACCTTACTGTTTTGTTTTGTTTAATTTCGATAAATAAAATGTTTGTTTATGGTTTATTATTGTTTATAATTGAATTATATAATTTAAAAGGGGTGTGGGGGGAGGAGGGAGGACAGCAAAATATGTTAAGTTCTAAGGGCCTCTAAGAGCCTTAACTCGGCCGTCTCCTGACCCAATGCCTCGTATTCTAGCATCTGATTTCATGGCTGTCTTATTTCTTGGCTGTCTGATTTATTGGGTATATGATTTCTTGGCTGTCTTATTTCTTGGCTGTCTGATTTCTTGGTTGTCTGATTTCTTGGTTGTCTGATTTCTTGGCAGACTGATTTCTTGGCTGTCTGATTTCTTGGTTGTCTGATTTCTTGGCAGACTGATTTCTGGGCTGTCTGATTTCTTGGCTGTTTGATTTCTTGGCTGTTTGATTTCTTGGCTGTCTAATTTCTTGGCTGTCTGATTTCTTGGCTGTCTGATTTCATGGCTGTCTAATTTCTTGGCTGTCTGATTTCTTGGCTGTCTGATTTCTTGGCTGTCTGATTTCTTGGCTGTCTAATTTCTTGGCTGTCTCATTTCTTAGCTGTCTCATTTCTTGCTTGCGATCGCCCAATGGCTAAAGGAATACACCTCTTCGTCGACTGCCCTTAAAAGGACGTTAAGTGGGCGTGTCTGTGTTATGTTACAGTTTGCTGTGTGTAACTGTGCGCCTTTCGGCCCAACACGTCCGACTTCAGTATGACATTTTTGAGTGCCGGGTTGTCTTCCCTCTTCGATCCCAGCTCATTTGGCCAGACTACACAGGTTAGTCTGTTACTGGAGGCACCACGGAGAGGTGGAGCAGGGTCTGGATGGTTCAAGTCCACTGATCTTGCGCAAGTCCACAGCTGTGGGTCGCTGACAACTTCTAAGTCTGCTGCTTCGAGGCTTGTCTTCGCCTTCTTGGCAGTCTGTAGTCAACTCGTGTTTACGTGAACTTTTCAAAATATTTTCATTTGTTATAATTATATTTTCACATTAATTAAAAAGCGCAGCCATCTATAGTATCATAACGCCCGCGGACTGAAAGGAATAACCCAAGGTTTGTGATGTTTTCAGCATTGCAAGCACGGTTGTGTGTAAAATGGCGCCACCTGTCTAAAGCTTTCAGAGCTGAAGACATCACACACTTTGGGGATTCCCAGATTTCCCTCTCAGCCCTCGTGCCTTATTACGACTATGGACGGCTCTGGCTAAAACACTCTTTGCGTCTTGTGTTTATGGTAAAAATAATTCATGAAATGCCATTTAATATTTACAGAAATCTCAAACAAATACCGAATCAAATGCAGAAAGTTACAAGGAGCCAGAAATATCCATGAAAATACAGAAGCGCAACAAGGTTATTACGTCATCGGAAGTTCCTAAACCGCCATCAGAGGAGCCAACCAATCAGATCGTGAAAGGATTCAGAAAAAAGCATTCGAAAGCAGCTGACGTCATGAACGCAGCAGCCGCGTCTCAATCAAAACCGGAAGTGAAAGAGAACCCCAGCAAGCAAGCCAGGGAAGAAGTGGTAGAGGATACAGCGAAGACGGACTATCACGGCACTTGGTGGTTAAATAATGCTTGGAGAAAGAAGGAAAAGAACTGGTGGGCTCAAAAAAGAAATGAGGATACACCAGTTAAAAAGGGCAATGCATATATAAGAAAGGATACAATTGGGGATATGCAAGTAGGAAAGGACACCAGTAACGATATGCAGATAAAAGTGGAAACTCTTGAAGATTCTCCTCATCAAATAACCACAAATCAAGGCTTCCATAAAAAGAATAGGACTGCTGTTTATGAAGTTCAAAGGAAAGCATCTGAGTGGTTCATACCAACAGAGTCATCAGAAGAGGAAACTCAAGAAGGTACGATTTTTTATTTTTATATGTAGTTCTTGTTTTGTTTTGTTTTTTATTTGGGTTAATCTAGCTTGATTTTTTTTTTCACCTCTGGCGATAGTCACTAGGGTCTAGGAACCGATATGTGCTTGTTAATCCGTTTCTCCCTGGCAGCATGTGCACAGGGGTCATTTGCCGCACAGTGGTCCATTGCTGCACTTGCAGATAACTTTGACTTCGGAGGTGGTCATATTTGTTCCGTCGATGAGTAATTGACTTTTCTATCCGTTAATCCAGATCTTAGGCGCCTCAATTTATGAGAGTTAATCCAGATCTTAGACGTCGCACTTTATGAGAGTTAATCCAGATCTTAGGCGCCTCAATTTATGAGAGTTAATCCAGATCTTAGGCGCCTCAATTTATGAGAGTTAATCCAGATCTTAGACGTCGCACTTTATGAGAGTTAATCCAGATCTTAGGCGCCTCAATTTATGAGAGTTAATCCAGATCTTAGGCGCCTCAATTTATGAGAGTTAATGCAGATCTTAGAAGCCCCGCTTTATGAGAGTTAATCCAGATCTTAGGCGCCTCAATTTATGAGAGTTAATCCAGATCTTAGACGTCGCACTTTATGAGAGTTAATCCAGATCTTAGACGTCGCACTTTATGAGAATTAATCCAAATCTTAGATACCCCACTTTATGAGAGTTAATGCAGATCTTAGACACACCACTGTATGAGAGTTAATCCAGATCTTAGACGTCGCACTTTATGAGAAATAATCCAAATCTTAGATACCCCACTTTATGAGAGTTAATGCAGATCTTAGACGCCCCACTTTATGAGAGTTAATCCAGATCTTAGATGCCCCACTTTATGAGAGTTAATCCAAATCTTAGATACCCCACTTTATGAGAGTTAATGCAGATCTTAGAAGCCCCGCTTTATGAGAATTAATCCAGATCTTAGATGCCCCACTTTATGAGAGTTAATCCAAATCTTAGATACCCCACTTTATGAGAGTTAATCCAGATCTTAGATACCCCACTTTATGAGAGTTAATCCAGATCTTAGAAGCCCCACTTTATGAGAATTAATCCAGATCTTAGACGCCCCACTTTATGAGAGTTAATCCAAATCTTAGATACCCCACTTTATGAGAGTTAATCCAAATCTTAGATACCCCACTTTATGAGAGTTAATCCAGATCTTAGACGCCCCACTTTATGAGAGTTAATCCAGATCTTAGAAGCCCCACTTTATGAGAATTAATCCAGATCTTAGATACCCCACTTTATGAGAGTTAATCCAGTTCATAGACGTCCCACTTTAAGAGAGTTAATCCAAATCTTAGATACCCCATTTTATGAGAGTTAATCCAGTTCATAGACGTCCCACTTTATGAGAGTTAATCCAGATCTTAGATACCCCATTTTATGAAAGTTAATCCAGTTCATAGACGTCCCACTTTATGTGAGTTAATCCAAATCTTAGACGCCCCACTTTATGAGAGTTAATCCAGATCTTTGTCGCCCCACTTTATGAGAGTTAATCCAGATCTTAGACGCCCCACTTTAAGAGAGTTAATCCAGGTATTAGACGACCCACTTTATGAGAGTTAATCCAGATCTTAGACGCCCCACTTTATGAGAGTTAATCCAGATCTTAGGCGCCCCACTTTATGAAAGTTAATCCAGATCTTAGACGCCCCACTTTATGAGAGTTAATCCAGATCTTAGACGCCCCACTTTATGAGAGTTAATCCAGATCTTAGGCGCCCCACTTTATGAAAGTTAATCCAGATCTTAGACGCCCCACTTTATGAAAGTTAATCCAGATCTTAGACGCCCCACTTTATTAAAATTAATCCAGATCTTAGACGCCCCACTTTATGAAAGTTAATCCAGATCTTAGACGCCCCACTTTATGAAAGTTAATCCAGATCTTAGACGCCCCACTTTATGAAAGTTAATCCAGATCTTAGGCGCCCCACTTTATGAAAGTTGATCCAGATCTTAGACGCCCCACTTTATGAAATTTAATCCAGATCTTAGACGCCCCACTTTATGAAAGTTAATCCAGATCTTAGACGCCCCACTTTATGAAAGTTAATCCAGATCTTAGACGCCCCACTTTATGAAAGTTAATCCAGATCTTAGGTGCTCCACTTTATGAAAGTTAATCCAGATCTTAGACGCCCCACTTTATGAAAGTTAATCCAGATCTTAGATGCCCCACTTTATGAGAGTTAATCCAGATCCTAGATACCCCACTTTATGAGAGTTAATCCAGATCTTAGATACCACACTTTATGAGAGTTAATCCAGATCCTAGATACCCCACTTTATGAGAGTTAATCCAAATCTTAGATACCCCTCTTTATGAGAGTTAATCCAGATCTTAGATACCCCACTTTATGAGAGTTAATCCAGATCTTAGACGCCCCACTTTATGAGAATTAATCCAGATCTTAGATACCCCACTTTATGAGAGTTAATCCAGATCTTAGATGCCCCACTTCATGAGAGTTAATCCAGATCTTAGATACCCCACTTTATGAGAGTTAATCCAGATCTTAGATACCCCATTTTATGAGAGTTAATCCAGATGTTAGATACCCCACTTTATGAGAGTTAATCCAGATCTTAGATACCCCACTTTATGAGAGTTAATCCAGATCTTAGACGCACCACTTTATGAGAATTAATCCAGATCCTAGACGTCGCACTTTGTGAGAATTAATCCAGATCTTAGACGTCGCACTTTATGAGAATTAATCCAGAGCTTAGACGTCGCACTTTATGGGAGTTAATCCAGATTTTAGACGCCGCACTTTATGAGAATTAATCCAGATCTTAGACGTCCCACTTTATGAGAGTTAATCCAGATCTTAGACGCCCCACTTTATGAGAGTTAATCCAAATCCTAGATGCCCCACTTTATGAGAATTAATCCAGAGCTTAGATACCCCACTTTATGAGAATTAATCCAGAGCTTAGATACCCCACTTTATGAGAATTAATCCAGAGCTTAGATACCCCACTTTATGAGAATTAATCAGCTTTGATACCCCACTTTATGAGAATTAATCCAGAGCTTAGACAACGAGTTCATCCAATGCAAGCAATTGGCTGGTAAACAGACGCTTCAAAAGCTATTTTAAATGACGTCGCTAATAAACTTCAACGTTGAAAGTATCTCTTAGTAATTCTGTTGGCATGGCTGCTCAAACAGTCGAAGTAACATCACTAGGGCCATCCGCTTTACAGATTAAGACTAACGACGAAACAGCCAGAAAAATCGCTATCAGGAAGGATAGATCAATCAATATGGCCGCTGTAATCATACAGACTATATACATGGTCACGAATATTAATCAACGTGATCAGCTCTGATCATACAGGCTACATACATGGTCACGAAGCATGGATTAATCAATCAGTTTTGATCACATATGCTATATATGTGTCATAGAATTTGACTTTAAGATTACCTCTGTAGAACGAAGCGAGATACAACAATCATGTCGGAAGCTACTGTCACATGTTCCGCTTGAGGAATATTGTTAGTGGAATGTTCACATTTCGTTTACAGTCTACTCACTAACATTGTATGCCTTTTCTCGATTTTTATTTTCTCATATTTGCACCTTTTGAGCAGTTCTGGGTTGTTGATTTTATTGGATCAAAATATTTTGGTCATCTTCCTCAAACAGTCTGTATGAACTGATGATATTTACGAAATGATGATATTGAGGAATTGATGGTATTGAGGAATTGATGATGTTGACGAAATGATGATATTGAGGAATTGATGGTATTGACGAAATGATGATATTGAGGAAATGATGATATTGAGGAAATGATGATATTGAGGAAATGATGATATTGAGGTATTGATGATATTGACGAAATGATGATATTGATGAATTGATGGTATTGAGGAAATGATGATATTGACGAAATGATGATATTGAGGAAATGATGATATTGAGGTATTGATGATATTGACGAAATGATGATATTGATGTATTGATGGTATTGACGAAATGATGATATTGACGAAATGATGATATTGAGGACATGATGATATTGAGGAAATGATGATATTGAGGAATTGATGATATTGACGAAATGATGATATTTAGGACATCTTATTGACGAAATGGTGATACTGAGGAAATGATGATATTGAGGAAAGGATATTGATGAAATGATGATAATGACGAAATGATGATATTGACGAAATGATGATATTGACGAAGTGATGATGATATCGAGCGCCTCCGCCGTCGACGTATTACTTATCTGTTACTATAGGGCGCCTCAGCCGTCGATGTATTACTTATCTGTTACTGTAGGGCGACTCAGCCGTCGATGTATTACTTATCTGTTACTGTAGGGCGACTCAGCCGTCGATGTATTACTTATCTGTTACTGTAGGGCGACTCAGCCGTCGATGTATTACTTTTCTGTTACTATAGGGCGCCTCTGCCGTCGATGTATTACTTATCTGTTACTGTAGGGCGACTCAGCCGTCGATGTATTACTTTTCTGTTACTATAGGGCGCCTCGGCTGTCGATGTATTATTTGTCTGTTACTGTAGGGCGCCTCTGCCGTCGATGTATTACTTATCTGTTACTACAGGGCGCCTCTGCCGTCGATGTATTACTTATCTGTTACTGTAGGGCGCCTCGGCCGTCGATGTATTACTTATCTGTTACTATAGGGCGCCTCGGCTGTCGATGTATTATTTGTCTGTTACTGTAGGGCGCCTCTGCCGTCGATGTATTACTTATCTGTTACAATAGGGCGCTCCTGCCGTCGATGTATTACTTATCTGTTACTATAGGGCGCCTCTGCCGTCGATGTATTACTTATCTGTTACTATAGGGCGGGTCTGTCGTTTTCACTGGTCGGTTGCTGTCTAGCGCATCTGCCGTCGATGTCACTCTACCGTAGTGATCAATATACCCCACATTAGTGATCAATATACCCCACATTTGTGGTCAATATACCCCACATTTGTGATCAATATACTCCACATTTGTAATCAATATACTCCACATTTGTGATCTATATATACCCCACATTTGTGATCAATATACTCCACATTTGTGATCAATATACTCAACATTTGTGATCTATATATACCCCACATTTGTGATCAATATACTCCACATTTGTAATCAATATACTCCACATTTGTAATCAATATACTCAACATTTGTGATCTATATATACCCCACATTTGTGATCAATATACTCCACATTTGTGATATATATACCCCACCTTTGTGATCAATATATCCCACCTTTGTGATCAATATAGTCCACATTTGTGATCAATATACTCCACATTTGTGATCTATATATCCCACCTTTGTGATCAATATATCCCACCTTTGTGATCAATATACCCCACATTTGTGATCAATATACTCCAGATTTGTGATCAATATACTCCACATTTGTGATCTATGTATCCCACCTTTGTGATCAATATATCCCACCTTTGTGATCAATATACTCCACATTTGTGATCTATATATCCCACCTTTGTGATCAATATATCCCACCTTTGTGATCAATATACCCCACATTTGTGATCAATATACTCCAGATTTGTGATCAATATACTCCACATTTGTGATCTATATATCCCACCTTTGTGATTAATGTATCCCACCTTTGTGATCAATATACTCCACCTTTGTGATCAATATACCCCACATTTGTGATCAATATACTCCACATTTGTGATCAATATACTCCACATTTGTGATCAATATATTCCACCTTATTGACCTATAAACCCTACCTTGGTGTTCATGATCAATATATCCCACCTTTGTGATCAATATATCCCACCTTTGTGATCAATATACCCCACCTTTGTTTTCAATATATCCCATCTTTGTGATCCATAAACCCCATCTTTGTGATCAATATACCGTATCTTAATGATCAACATAACTTAATTTTGTGATCAATGCACTTTGCCCTTGTGACCCGCCCCTCTAGAAAACCCCCACATGATATGCAATCTTGAAGGTCATTAACGAATTTCTTGCCGACTTCTAGCCAATGAGATGGTTGTGAAGTTAAAGAATTTCGCTTCTTTGAGTGGGTTATAACCGCAGTGAAGTTTAAGAATTTCGCTTCTTTGAGTGGGTTATAACCACAGTAAAGTTTAAGAATTTCGCTTCTTTGAGTGGGTTATAACCACAGTGAAGTTTAAGAACATCTCAGAGATACCAGGTCTAAACATTAATGGAAAGATAATCAATAACCTGAGATATGCTGATGATACTGTTCTACTAGCAGAAATTATACTAACAACAAAACAAATATCAACAGGGCTGAAACTAAGAATGGCAAAATGTTACATCTTCTCAATATTCCTGTATGGTGCAGAAACATGGACATTAGACAAGAAAACAGAACAGAAAATTGAAGCCTTTGAAATGAGTATTTATAGAAGAATAGGTAGAATTGGATGGAAACAAAAGATAACAAACGATGAAGTTTTAAAACAACTGAAAATAAAAAGAGAACTGCTGAACACAATTAAGACAAGACAAATGAAATTGTTGAGGCATGTTAAAAGACAGGGAGCCGCGATAGCTCAGTGGTTAGTGAACTGGACTACCACGGACAAGGGGTAGGGTTCGATCCCAACCGACGGCTTCCGGGTTCACCCAGCCTTAAATGGGTACCGGATTTTTTTCTGGGAAAGTAAAGCAGCACGGGCGTAATACTGACCGCATTACCCCAAAAATCATGTGCTGAAGGTCTGTAAAATATAGGGTCACTAACACCATATTTCCCTATACGCCACTTGGCGTGACGGGGGTACTTTACTTTTTTTACATGTTAAAAGACACAACAGCCTACTAAAAGTAATATTGGAAGGAAAAATACAAGGCAAAATAGGCAGAGGCAGACCAAGACTAACATGGACGAGTATCATCAAAAGATGGAAAAGTCAATCTATGTCAGCCTGCACCATCAAAGCAAGAAACAGAGTAGAATGGCGATCCATGGTAGCCAACCTTCGTTGCGGAGAGGGCACATGATGATGATGAAGTTTAAGAATTTCGCTTCCTTGAGTGGGTTATAACCACAGTGAAGTTTAAGAATTTCGCTTCTTTGAGTGGGTTATAACCACAGTGAAGTTTAAGAATTTCGCTTCTTTGAGTGGGTTATAACCACAGTGAAGTTTAAGAATTTCGCTTCTTTGAGTGGGTTATAACCACAGTGAAGCTTAAGAGTTTCGCTTCTTTGAGTGGGTTATAACCACAGTGAAGTTTAAGAATTTCGCTTCTTTGAGTGAGTTATAACCGCAGTGACGTTTAAGAATTTCGCTTCTTTGAGTTGGTTATAACCGCAGTGAAGTTTAAGAATTTCGCTTCTTTGAGTGGGTTATAACCGCAGTGAAGTTTAAGAATTTCGCTTCTTTGAGTGGGTTATAACCGCAGTGAAGTTTAAGAATTTCGCTTCTTTGAGTTGGTTATAACCACAGTGAAGTTTAAGAATTTCGCTTCTTTGAGTTGGTTATAACCACAGTGAAGTTTAAGATTTTCGCTTCTTTGAGTGGGTTATAACCACAGTGAAGTTTAAGAATTTCGCTTCTTTGAGTGGGTTATAACCACAGTGAAGTTTAAGAATTTCGCTTCTTTGAGTGGGTTATAACCACAGTGAAGTTTAAGAATTTCGCTTCTTTGAGTGGGTTATAACCACAGTGAAGTTTAAGAATTTCGCTTCTTTGAGTGGGTTATAACCACAGTGAAGTTTAAGAATTTCGCTTCTTTGAGTGGGTTATAACCACAGTGAAGTTTAAGAATTTCGCTTTTTTGAGTGGGTTATAACCACAGTGAAGTTTAAGAATTTCGCTTCTTTGAGTGGGTTATAACCACAGTGAAGTTTAAGAATTTCGCTTCTTTGAGTTGGTTATAACCACAGTGAAGTTTAAGAATTTCGCTTCTTTGAGTGGGTTATAACCACAGTAAAGTTTAAGAATTTCGCTTCTTTGAGTGGGTTATAACCACAGTGAAGTTTAAGAACATCTCAGAGATACCAGGTCTAAACATTAATGGAAAGATAATCAATAACCTGAGATATGCTGATGATACTGTTCTACTAGCAGAAATTATACTAACAACAAAACAAATATCAACAGGGCTGAAACTAAGAATGGCAAAATGTTACATCTTCTCAATATTCCTGTATGGTGCAGAAACATGGACATTAGACAAGAAAACAGAACAGAAAATTGAAGCCTTTGAAATGAGTATTTATAGAAGAATAGGTAGAATTGGATGGAAACAAAAGATAACAAACGATGAAGTTTTAAAACAACTGAAAATAAAAAGAGAACTGCTGAACACAATTAAGACAAGACAAATGAAATTGTTGAGGCATGTTAAAAGACAGGGAGCCGCGATAGCTCAGTGGTTAGTGAACTGGACTACCACGGACAAGGGGTAGGGTTCGATCCCAACCGACGGCTTCCGGGTTCACCCAGCCTTAAATGGGTACCGGATTTTTTTCTGGGAAAGTAAAGCAGCACGGGCGTAATACTGACCGCATTACCCCAAAAATCATGTGCTGAAGGTCTGTAAAATATAGGGTCACTAACACCATATTTCCCTATACGCCACTTGGCGTGACGGGGGTACTTTACTTTTTTTACATGTTAAAAGACACAACAGCCTACTAAAAGTAATATTGGAAGGAAAAATACAAGGCAAAATAGGCAGAGGCAGACCAAGACTAACATGGACGAGTATCATCAAAAGATGGAAAAGTCAATCTATGTCAGCCTGCACCATCAAAGCAAGAAACAGAGTAGAATGGCGATCCATGGTAGCCAACCTTCGTTGCGGAGAGGGCACATGATGATGATGAAGTTTAAGAATTTCGCTTCCTTGAGTGGGTTATAACCACAGTGAAGTTTAAGAATTTCGCTTCTTTGAGTGGGTTATAACCACAGTGAAGTTTAAGAATTTCGCTTCTTTGAGTGGGTTATAACCACAGTGAAGTTTAAGAATTTCGCTTCTTTGAGTGGGTTATAACCACAGTGAAGCTTAAGAGTTTCGCTTCTTTGAGTGGGTTATAACCACAGTGAAGTTTAAGAATTTCGCTTCTTTGAGTGAGTTATAACCGCAGTGACGTTTAAGAATTTCGCTTCTTTGAGTTGGTTATAACCGCAGTGAAGTTTAAGAATTTCGCTTCTTTGAGTGGGTTATAACCGCAGTGAAGTTTAAGAATTTCGCTTCTTTGAGTGGGTTATAACCGCAGTGAAGTTTAAGAATTTCGCTTCTTTGAGTTGGTTATAACCACAGTGAAGTTTAAGAATTTCGCTTCTTTGAGTTGGTTATAACCACAGTGAAGTTTAAGATTTTCGCTTCTTTGAGTGGGTTATAACCACAGTGAAGTTTAAGAATTTCGCTTCTTTGAGTGGGTTATAACCACAGTGAAGTTTAAGAATTTCGCTTCTTTGAGTGGGTTATAACCACAGTGAAGTTTAAGAATTTCGCTTCTTTGAGTGGGTTATAACCACAGTGAAGTTTAAGAATTTCGCTTCTTTGAGTGGGTTATAACCACAGTGAAGTTTAAGAATTTCGCTTCTTTGAGTGGGTTATAACCACAGTGAAGTTTAAGAATTTCGCTTCTTTGAGTGGGTTATAACCACAGTGAAGTTTAAGAATTTCGCTTCTTTGAGTGGGTTATAACCACAGTGAAGTTTAAGAATTTCGCTTCTTTGAGTTGGTTATAACCACAGTGAAGTTTAAGAATTTCGCTTCTTTGAGTGGGTTATAACCACAGTAAAGTTTAAGAATTTCGCTTCTTTGAGTGGGTTATAACCACAGTGAAGTTTAAGAACATCTCAGAGATACCAGGTCTAAACATTAATGGAAAGATAATCAATAACCTGAGATATGCTGATGATACTGTTCTACTAGCAGAAATTATACTAACAACAAAACAAATATCAACAGGGCTGAAACTAAGAATGGCAAAATGTTACATCTTCTCAATATTCCTGTATGGTGCAGAAACATGGACATTAGACAAGAAAACAGAACAGAAAATTGAAGCCTTTGAAATGAGTATTTATAGAAGAATAGGTAGAATTGGATGGAAACAAAAGATAACAAACGATGAAGTTTTAAAACAACTGAAAATAAAAAGAGAACTGCTGAACACAATTAAGACAAGACAAATGAAATTGTTGAGGCATGTTAAAAGACAGGGAGCCGCGATAGCTCAGTGGTTAGTGAACTGGACTACCACGGACAAGGGGTACGGTTCGATCCCAACCGACGGCTTCCGGGTTCACCCAGCCTTAAATGGGTACCGGATTTTTTTCTGGGAAAGTAAAGCAGCACGGGCGTAATACTGACCGCATTACCCCAAAAATCATGTGCTGAAGGTCTGTAAAATATAGGGTCACTAACACCATATTTCCCTATACGCCACTTGGCGTGACGGGGGTACTTTACTTTTTTTACATGTTAAAAGACACAACAGCCTACTAAAAGTAATATTGGAAGGAAAAATACAAGGCAAAATAGGCAGAGGCAGACCAAGACTAACATGGACGAGTATCATCAAAAGATGGAAAAGTCAATCTATGTCAGCCTGCACCATCAAAGCAAGAAACAGAGTAGAATGGCGATCCATGGTAGCCAACCTTCGTTGCGGAGAGGGCACATGATGATGATGAAGTTTAAGAATTTCGCTTCCTTGAGTGGGTTATAACCACAGTGAAGTTTAAGAATTTCGCTTCTTTGAGTGGGTTATAACCACAGTGAAGTTTAAGAATTTCGCTTCTTTGAGTGGGTTATAACCACAGTGAAGTTTAAGAATTTCGCTTCTTTGAGTGGGTTATAACCACAGTGAAGCTTAAGAGTTTCGCTTCTTTGAGTGGGTTATAACCGCAGTGAAGTTTAAGAATTTCGCTTCTTTGAGTGAGTTATAACCGCAGTGACGTTTAAGAATTTCGCTTCTTTGAGTTGGTTATAACCGCAGTGAAGTTTAAGAATTTCGCTTCTTTGAGTGGGTTATAACCGCAGTGAAGTTTAAGAATTTCGCTTCTTTGAGTGGGTTATAACCGCAGTGAAGTTTAAGAATTTCGCTTCTTTGAGTTGGTTATAACCACAGTGAAGTTTAAGAATTTCGCTTCTTTGAGTTGGTTATAACCACAGTGAAGTTTAAGATTTTCGCTTCTTTGAGTGGGTTATAACCACAGTGAAGTTTAAGAATTTCGCTTCTTTGAGTGGGTTATAACCACAGTGAAGTTTAAGAATTTCGCTTCTTTGAGTGGGTTATAACCACAGTGAAGTTTAAGAATTTCGCTTCTTTGAGTGGGTTATAACCACAGTGAAGTTTAAGAATTTCGCTTCTTTGAGTGGGTTATAACCACAGTGAAGTTTAAGAATTTCGCTTCTTTGAGTGGGTTATAACCACAGTGAAGTTTAAGAATTTCGCTTCTTTGAGTGGGTTATAACCACAGTGAAGTTTAAGAATTTCGCTTCTTTGAGTGGGTTATAACCACAGTGAAGTTTAAGAATTTCGCTTCTTTGAGTGGGTTATAACCACAGTGAAGTTTAAGAATTTCGCTTCTTTGAGTGGGTTATAACCACAGTGAAGTTTAAGAATTTCGCTTCTTTGAGTTGGTTATAACCACAGTGAAGTTTAAGAATTTCGCTTCTTTGAGTGGGTTATAACCACAGTGAAGTTTAAGAATTTCGCTTCTTTGAGTGGGTTATAACCACAGTGAAGTTTAAGAATTTCGCTTCTTTGAGTGGGTTATAACCACAGTGAAGTTTAAGAATTTCGCTTCTTTGAGTGGGTTATAACCACAGTGAAGTTTAAGAATTTCGCTTCTTTGAGTTGGTTATAACCACAGTGAAGTTTAAGAATTTCGCTTCTTTGAGTTGGTTATAACCACAGTGAAGTTTAAGATTTTCGCTTCTTTGAGTGGGTTATAACCACAGTGAAGTTTAAGAATTTCGCTTCTTTGAGTGGGTTATAACCACAGTGAAGTTTAAGAATTTCGCTTCTTTGAGTGGGTTATAACCACAGTGAAGTTTAAGAATTTCGCTTCTTTGAGTGGGTTATAACCACAGTGAAGTTTAAGAATTTCGCTTCTTTGAGTGGGTTATAACCACAGTGAAGTTTAAGAATTTCGCTTCTTTGAGTTGGTTATAACCACAGTGAAGTTTAAGAATTTCGCTTCTTTGAGTTGGTTATAACCACAGTGAAGTTTAAGAATTTCGCTTCTTTGAGTGGGTTATAACCACAGTGAAGTTTAAGAATTTCGCTTCTTTGAGTGGGTTATAACCACAGTGAAGTTTAAGAATTTCGCTTCTTTGAGTGGGTTATATAACCACAGTGAAGTTTAAGAATTTCGCTTCTTTGAGTGGGTTATAACCACAGTGAAGTTTAAGAATTTCGCTTCTTTGAGTGGGTTATAACCACAGTGAAGTTTAAGAATTTCGCTTCTTTGAGTGGGTTATAACCACAGTGAAGTTTAAGAATTTCGCTTCTTTGAGTTGGTTATAACCACAGTGAAGTTGATTCCTACAATGATGGTATTTATTTAAAACAAAGGAAAATATGGTAACAGCTTTACGTAGATGAGAAACAAAACAAAAGTGGGGCGTTTTTTTCGGCAAAGTAGGCCTTCAGCTTGAATAACACACAACAACACAAACATATTTATCTCTATCTCTCTCTATATATATCTCTCTCTATCTCTCTCTATCTCTCTCTATCTCTCTCTCTATCTCTCTCTATCTCTCTCTATTTCTCTTTCTCTATATATCTCTATATCATTCTATCTCTCTCTATCTCTCTCTCTATCTCTCTCTATTTCTCTTTCTCTATATCTCTCTATATCATTCTATCTCTCTCTATCTCTCTCTCACTCTCTCTGCGATCAATTCTCAATCAGACTAGGATTCCAGACTCTCTTATGAAGTCAGCTGTCAGTTTAAGTTATTCGATTGCCCCATTTAGTTTCTCTTCCAGGGAGGTGGGTGTGCACCACGTTGTCCTTCTCATGTTTGTGTACTGAGGGCAATCCTGTAGAACATGTTTTGTTGTCATATTGCCCAGTGTACATTGGCATAGGCTGGTTGTACCTATTTTTAATTTGGTGAACATGTGATTTCTCATTCTATTGTGGCCAGTGCGTAGGCGAAGTATGTTGACTTGATCCCTCCTTGATAGTTGGTGGTATCCGTCCCTCTCGTTATACTTTGGGTGTTCTCGTTTTCATTTTTCATGGAACTGACCTTTGATGATGGATTTGGCTTCATCATAACTGAGCGAATGGTTCTCTTGTGGTAATCCCCCACCCTCTTTAGCTAATTTGTCTGCGCATTCATTTCCGTGTATATTACAATGTGAAGGTATCCACTGAATTACTACTCTCTGGAAGTTATTGCATAGTTGGTCTAGGGGTATTCTCAAGTCATCTAGTTCAATCAGAATGGATGTAACAAACATATATAAGGATACACAGATATCTACCTACATGGCGATAATAAGCTAGACTTTCAAAAAAGGAAATATGTCACTTCCCTGTGGTCAGGCGCTTTTGTTTTCTATTATCGCCATGTAGTTAGATTTCTATGGGGTCCTCGGTAGCCTAGTTGGGAAAACCACCCGACCGGGCTACCGACGTTCGGACAACCCGTGTTCGATTCACGCTGGGAGCAGTGTGAGTTGTACTCGTGGTTGGAAAAAAAAAATACCCACACGGTCGACCCAGCCGTTGGCAGAAATGGGTACCAGGGTATTACCCTGGGAAGGTGAGGAATGTTGCCTCGCATCTGAGTTTAGATGCTTGAAGCGACACTATCCAGAAATTTCCGAACATTTCTGGACAGGCGGCCGAGCACATATGGGTGTATACTCGCGTGCTAAGACGACGGTTCAAGTCTCGTACATTACCTTTACCTTTAGATTTCTGTATATATCCTTATACATTTTTGTGCTGTTGTTTGTTGTTCCAGCTGAAGGCCTTCTTGGCCAAAAAGTCGTTCAACTTTTGTTTTATTTCACCTGCGTCAAACTGTTAGCACTCCATCATCATCATTGAGGGCAGTCTCCGCATCGACGCTTGGCTACCATGGAGCGCCATTCCACTCTGTCTCTTGCTTTGATGGTGCAGATTGTCATAGGTTGACTTGTCCATCTGTTGATGTTACTCGTCCATGTTAATCTTGGTCTGCCTCTGCCTCTTTTATCTTGTATCCCCATGTTTACTTTTAGTACACTGTTGTGTCTTTTACATGCCTCAAAAATCGCGTTTGTCTTGTTCTAATTGTGTTTAGTAGTTCTCTTTTCATTTTCAGTTGTTTTAAAACTTCATCTTTTGTTTTCTTTTCTTTCCATCCAATTCTACCTATTCTTCTATAAATCCACATTTCAGAGGCTTCAATTTTCTGTTCTCTTTTCTTGTCTAATGTCCACGTTTCTGCACCATACAGGAATATTGAGAAGATGTAACATTTTACTATTCTTAGTTTTAGCCCTGGTGTTATTTGTTTTGATTACCATTTGTTACCATTCCATGTTAACCTTTTTTTAAAAATTTTTATTTTTATTATTATCAGCTTTGCAGCAACTTCGTATTTCTATGCATCTTGATGCCGCGTTACCCCCTGCAAGCAACATCTGATATCCCCAGCAGTATAAGTTCCATCACATATGATATATTAACTTTATTATGTATCAATCGCATTTTCCAATTCTCATTTCAGTGAAAGTTGTAGAAGCTGACCTTTGTCGGAGCCTTGGCATTGGCACATTCGCTGACCCGCGCTCCTGCGAGCAGTTCATCGTCTGTATGCCCGGTGATTGGCTGGAACATTCCCATTACGTCATGACTTGTCCAGGCGGCACCAGGTTTGACAAGAACCTCAAGAACTGCAACTACGCTACCAGCGTTGACTGCCACCTCTAGCAATTGTTATGTCAGGGGTGCGCAAAGTGCGGCCCGATTGTCAGAATTGGCATGCAGTCTCCTTCTTACCGGCACATACACAGTTATGAGGGGGGAAAATGTGAACAAATGTACATAAACCATAAACTATAAGTAATAAAATATTTAAATGAACTTTTAGTGTACGTGTTACTATAATATAAGGGTTTAGTTTAATTTACTTTAGCGATATATTATTCTTATTGCGTATCAGGCAACTCCACAGCACTTATATCCCCTTCCTTGTAAATTTCCCAGCGTACATCACCGCCCGTACACGCTGGCGAAAGCACTGAAGATGGTTTCAGCTCAAAAAAAGAATTCAGCAACACCGGAGAAGACTTATATATATATATATATATATATATATATATATATATATATATATATATATATATATATATATATAAGTATATATAAGTATATATAAGTAAATATATATATATATATACACACACCCATATTAGCTATATAGTGATTGATATAGCTATATCGGAGATATAGGGGATAAACAAGCTTATATTTGCAGACGATCAAGCACTAATACATAGAAGAATAGAATACCTACAAACACACTTAAATATACTCAAAAGAACAACATAAAATACAACAGAAGTCATGAATATCGCAAAGAGAAACAGAATATCAACATCACTATAAACGGCAGACATTTAAAACAAGTAGAGGGATTTAAATATCTAGGAAGTCTAGTGACAAACGACAATTCACAAACAACAGAGATAGGCTAAAGATGCTACAAAGCTTGTCAAATCATTGGACGGCTATCACCACCATTGCCAACAGGGAAATATATCTAGAGGGTAAACGGGCACTCTACAATAAAATCTTCATCCCAACGTAGTGCTACCATACCTGGACCCTTGATGCAAGAACAATAAGAAAATCACCCACTACCAAGATGAAATGTTTTAGACGAATGACAGGAAACAGTCTGACAGATAAGTTCAGAAATGAAGAAAATAAAAAAAAATCGACGAATAATTTCCACCATGGAATACATAAAGAAACAACAACAAAAATGGTTTGGCCATGTGTTCCTATGTGACCTACCGTTTGGTTATGTGTTCCTAACGTGACCTACCGTTCCATTCTCCTCTTTGATCCCTCTACTCAAACGCGACAGGAATTTGGGAGATATTCTGGTTAAAAGCCATCTCCCTTGCTCCTACCCTCAACACTTCGGTACGACCCCTTGTGGTTGTAACTGTATCACCTGTGCCTATGTGCTCCCCACTGACTATGTCTTATTCCCTAATGGACGGTTTGAGATCAAGCATGGCTTCACATGTGTATAAACATCATTTATGCCATCATATGCCAACGATGCCACATGACCTATATTGGCGAGTCTGGGACACGATTAGCGTAAAGATGTTGTGAACATCTATGAGATGTTCAACAGAATACTGGCACTCCAGTGTCTTCCCATTTCAACTCCCCAAACACAAGGGCAAAGACGACATCCGTATCACTGGTATTGTCCTTTGTCACTCTGGCGACCGCGGCCGGTTTGCTTTGAAGAATCGCCTCATAGTTCAGTTTGGTTTGCTGACCCCACGAGGCATGAATGTATATCACACGTACACATAGTTTTCTTTCAGTTGCTCCTTCCATATTACATAACCTTCTCTGCTGCCCATGTTTGGAAACTCTAGTATATCTACTATGCCATTCTATTCATAGTTCTCCTCCACTAGTCCCCACTGAGACACTTCAGTATTCTCCTATACCCATTTTTTCTGTGCTACTTACTCTTCATACATGTTTTTATTGCACTCCACTCTCAGACATCTCACTCTTTCCTCCTTTTGAGTACCTGTTATTCTTCTGTTCTATTCTTTCTCCTTTGTGTTTACACACTGACCTCGGTGTGTACTCCTCTGGTTGTGTGTGCGTTGTGCGCACATTTCTACACATATGATTGTCCCCGTATGGGTGTGCACATGCATGTATGTGTTCATATGTATGGGTATTGGTGTATATATATATATATATATATGCATGTATGTGTGTATATATGTATAGATATGTACATATATATGTACATATATATGTACATATATATGTACATATATATGTATATATATATATATATGTTTATATATATATGTGTGTGTTTGTATAAATGTATAGGTATGTGCATGTCTGTTTGTACGTGAATATATGTATACACGCATCTGTGTATATGTGTATACATGTATTTGTGGGCCTTTAGATACTTTTAGACACTGTCAATGTCTTTGTAGTCGAGGTAACCTAGACAGCGTTCCCTCTACTCGCGTATTTTTAGAACCCTTCACACGGTCCTGATCAGCAGGGTATAATTACAGCTACACCCGTGTGACTATCTCTTTCCCATTCTGACCACGGTCCACGACACAGGGAAGTCATCTTTCTTTTCTTTAACCAGTTTCGATTATTTTCTTTTAGATGTTTCGTTACTAGTTAGCTATGTAGGGATTTGTTTTATTTACTTACATTTCTGTGTGTGCGTGTTGTTTGTATGTTCCTGCTGAAGGCCTATTGAGCCGAAACGTCGTTCAAATCTGTGTCTTTACTAATCACGTAAAGCTTTTACTATACCATTTTTTTTTCAATTTTCCCTTTGGCCATGTGACAAGGCAGAAAGATCATAACACAATTAGCCTTCAATAAACGTTGCGCGAACACCAGACCCACGACAAAGATTGATTAACGGAATATTAGAAGCACTAGGAAATATAACAGCAGCAGAGGCGAAGAGAAGTGTAAAATACCGCAAATTATATCTCCCCTCGACGCTGAAATGAAAAATAAGGAAAGAAGAAGATATACGCTATATAATAACAATGTTGTGGGGGTTTATCTCAACAGCAATATATGAAACATTGAGTTATTGAGTTTTTAGCGGGACATTATCATTGAACATGTCCATAGGTGCTCAGATCCCCTCTTCAGCAAGTCTCGAAGTGTCCAGCGACTGACTACTCCAGTTCTGTGTTGGTTGATTAGTCTTCTTACACGCCCACTAAGTTTCTCATTCCTGGCTGTGTTCATCTTAACTCCCATCTCTTTCATCCGAAGGAGTGACGTGGACTCATGGTTGTCGAAGACATGTGTCCTTCTCACTTCCCGGAGAGCATTGATGATGTCCGCCCGATCCATTGGTTGACCGTCCTCAACAATAGTGCAGCTAGCTAACCTGTCCGATCTTTCATTTCCCCGTACTCCCGCATGTCCTGGGACGTAGACAAAGCTGACAAAGAGGTATTGAGGCATGTACAGAGAGTGGAAACTGAAGTAGCTTTCAGACACTCAGGTGGACACTAAACAGAAGGAGAAAGATTTGAAAGGTTCCTGGAGGAGACAATGGAAAGATGGACAGAATATATCAGTCAACTCTATCATGATGAAAGACCAGAATTAAACAATTCAAATGAAGACACAGGACCACCAATAATTCAGAGTGAAGTGGAGGATGCAATTTAACACATGAAAAGAGGCAAAGCTCCAGGTCCCGACAATATAACAATCGAAGAGATAGATGCACTAGGCGAGCTGGGAGTACAAGTCATAACAAAATTACTCAAAGACATATATAACACTGGACAAATACCTGAAGATCTACTAAAATCGATCTTTGTAGCCATACCGAAGAAGTCAGGCGCCACTGATTGTGAAGACCATCGCACTATTAGTCTCATGAGCCATATGACTAAAATATTACTAAGAATCAACATGAGACTTGTAAGGAACAAAATAAAACCAGAAATAAGTGAGGAACAATGTGGATTTGTGGAAGGAAAGGGCACCAATAATGATATATATATATATATATCTTAAGAACATTGATAGAAAGATCTATAGAGGTAAAGAAAGATCTATATATGTGCTTTATAGACTACACGAAAGCATTTGACAAAGTAAAGCATGTGGAAATAATCAATATGCTGGAGAAATTAAATATTGATGGCAAGGATCTGCGAATCATAAAAAACATGTACTGGCAACAAACAGCAGCTATACGAATTAACAACCAAACAGGACAATTTAAATTTATAAAACAAGGAGTCAGACAAGGCAGTGTTCTGTCGCCGGATTTGTTTTCACTTTACAGCGAACATATTATGAGATCAATAGTAGACAAAAAAAGGAATTAAAGTCAACTGTCACAACATAAATAATTTACGATATGCGGATGACACAGTCTTAATAGCAGAGACAGAGAATGAACTACAAGAAATGATAGACATAATAGTAAAAGAAAGCAACAAGGAAGGTCTCAGTCTGAATAGTAAAAAAACAGAAGTAATGGTTATATCGAAGAAACAATCATCACCATCATGCGCATAAAAATAAACAAGACAAATCTGAAACAAGTGCAACGATTGAAATACGTGGGCACAGTGATAACATCAGATGGAAGATGAAACACAGAAATAAAAAGCAGAATAGCTCAGGCCAAAATAGCATTTCAGAAAATGAAAAATGTCTTATGCAATAAATCTATGTCAATAGAAATGAAAAAGAGAGTTCATCGATGCTATATAGAACCAATTCTGACCTATGGAAGCGAATCATGGACAATAGACAAACAAATGAAAAGACAATTGGAGGCCACAGAGATGGGATTTCTCAGAAGAATGATAAAAGTTCCATGGACAGCTAAAAAGACGAATGAGAAAGTTCTCTAAGAGGCCAACACAAAAAGGGAGCTCTTAAAAAAACATTAGAAAGAAACAATCAACATTTTGGGCACATCATGAGAAGAGGAAAGTTGGAATACTTGGTTACAACTGGCAAAATAAAAGGAAAGAGAGATCGCGGACGACAAAGAGAGAAAATACTGGATAGCTTGGTGTCATGGCATGGAAAACAGTCAACAACAGAACTCATACGATGCACTGTGGTTTGAAGATTGTGGAAGGACATGATCGCCAACGTCAACCGGTACGGCACGTGATGATGATGATGGAGGACTGATTAGTCTAGAGGTAAGACGGCGGCCTCTGGACAATGTCCTGGATTCGATTCCCACCCCAGGCGGTGTGGAATTTTCAAAAATCAATAATGTGGTTTCTTTATGCCTTTACCCTCCTTGGTGGTCTCTTTCTAGTGAAATATGATATCTAGCCAGCCCGGGGGGAAAAAACGGCGAGAAAAAGAGATCACGTGAGCACTCGCGCACGTTAAAAAACCTTGGGTAGTTTAAAGTAGAAAAGTCCAGGCCAAAATGGCCGCTGTCCGGGTAAAAATTGTTAAGCAAATCTACTCATCTGTGCTGAAGACGGATGTATCGGGCCGAAATGTGCAGATAACGCGGCTATGCCGTAAACTAGAGAAACAATGCCTGCAAGCCCACTTATCGGATGTGTCGGGCCAAAATGTGCAGATAACGTGGCTATGTTGTAAACAAGAGAAACAATGCCTGCAAGCCCACTTAACGGATGTGTCGGGCCGAAATGTGCAGATAACGTGGCCATGCCGTAAACTAGAGAAGCAACGCTTGCAAGCCCACTTAACGGATGTGTCGGGCCAAAATGTGCAGATAACGTGGCCATGCCATAAACTAGAGAAGCAACGCTTGCAAGCCCACTTAACGGATGTGTCGGGCCAAAATGTGCAGATAACGTGGCCATGCCATAAACTAGAGAAGCAACGCTTGCAAGCCCACTTAACGGATGTGTCGGGCCAAAATGTGCAGATAACGTGGCCATGCCATAAACTAGAGAAGCAACGCTTGCAAGCCCACTTAACGGATGTGTCGGGCCAAAATGTGCAGATAACGTGGCCATGCCATAAACTAGAGAAGCAACGCTTGCAAGCCCACTTAACGGATGTGTCGGGCCAAAATGTGCAGATAACGTGGCCATGCCATAAACTAGAGAAGCAACGCTTGCAAGCCCACTTAACGGATGTGTCGGGCCAAAATGTGCAGATAACGTGGCCATGCCATAAACTAGAGAAGCAACGCTTGCAAGCCCACTTAACGGATGTGTCGGGCCGAAATGTGCAGATAACGTGGCCATGCCGTAAACTAGAGAAGCAACGCTTGCAAGCCCACTTAACGGATGTGTCGGGCCAAAATGTGCAGATAAACGTGGCCATGCCATAAACTAGAGAAGCAACGCTTGCAAGCCCACTTAACGGATGTGTCTGGCCAAAATGTGCAGATAACGTGGCCATGCCATAAACTAGAGAAGCAACGCTTGCAAGCCCACTTAACGGATGTGTCGGGCCAAAATGTGCAGATAACGTGGCCATGCCATAAACTAGAGAAGCAACGCTTGCAAGCCCACTTAACGGATGTGTCGGGCCAAAATGTGCAGATAACGTGGCCATGCCATAAACTAGAGAAGCAACGCTTGCAAGCCCACTTAACGGATGTGTCGGGCCAAAATGTGCAGATAACGTGGCCATGCCATAAACTAGAGAAGCAACGCTTGCAAGCCCACTTAACGGATGTGTCGGGCCAAAATGTGCAGATAACGTGGCCATGCCATAAACTAGAGAAGCAACGCTTGCAAGCCCACTTAACGGATGTGTCGGGCCAAAATGTGCAGATAACGCGGCTATGCCTTAAAGTAGAGAAACAACGCCTGCAAGCCCACTTATCGGATGTGTCTGGCTGAAATGTGCAGATAACGTGGCTATGTCGTAAACTAGAGAAACAACGCCTCCAGGCCCACTTAACGGATGAGCACAAAGAAGAAAAGAAATCCAAATGAAAATGTCAAGACAGAATAGTTTCATTTACTTGTTTCAATGCTAGTAACAAAACAAAAAGTGAAATTTACAATATGTAAAATAGTTCCTTCAATTATTGCCATAAATTATCATAATAAACCCTGCCAAGAATATATAGAACAACAACTTAAATGGTTGGGCTACCTGGTCAGAATGAATCCTCACCAATCACCATCAAGGTCGTTCTTCTCGAGAATGCATGGGAAAAGACAAAGAAGAAAACCTAGAAGAAGATGGATAGATGCAGTGACAGAGACATGTAAAAACAAAGGAAAATCACTAATTCAGACAGTTCGAGCAGCTCAAGAACGACAAATGATATAAACAACAACACCTTTAGGTATCAGTGAAAAGATAAAAGAAGAAGAAGAATTATCATAATTACATCATCTATCTATCTATTGACCTTTCGAGCCGTAACCGGCCCATAGGGCGTAGACCAAGATACACCTTCTCCTATATGAATTTTTGTTCTAGCAGTTTACTTTTAAAGATATTTTATCAAATCTCGCCATCTGTCTCTGTTCTGTGCAAGCAGTTCTATCTCATTGAGGGAGCCGATTCCTGCTGCTCTTGCCTCTCTCATCAATGTTCTTCTCAGTGTCTCCCTGGGTCTTCCTCTTTTTCTTTTACCTGTTGTTTCCCATATGAGGGCTTGCTTTGCTATTCGATTATTATCTCTTCTCATCACATGTCCAACGTATGACCATCGTCTTTTCTTTATTACTGAAGATATTAGTGGTTGATTGGCGATTTCTCTAATTTCCTCGTTTGTTTTGAATTCGTTCCATTCTATACCAAGTATTTTCCTTAGACATTTATTTTCGAATGCGTTCAACTTTGTTTCTATATCTCTTGTTGTTTTCCAGCTTTCACACGCATACGTAAGGGTTGATAGTACATTTGATTTGAATAGCCTAAGTTTTGTGTTTGTGCTAATGAGTTTTGATTTCCACAACTTTTCAAGGCTTCTGAAAGACATTGCTGCTTTAGCCAGTCTGATTCTAATTTCTTTGCTCGTATCCCCTTCTCGATCAATGTGACTTCCAAGATAGATAAAGTGATCGATCTCTTCTACTGGTTTGTTTTCCATGTATATTTTGTCACTTGTTGGAATTAAACTTTTCATGACTTTAGTCTTTTCATGATTGACCTCAAGCCCAATTTTGCTGGCTATTGATGATAGTTCATTTGTGTTTTCCTGCATCGTTTTTATCTGATTGCTGATGAGAACTATGTCATCAGCAAAGTCCAGGTCCTCCAAATGGTCTCCTTGTATCCATTCGATGCCTTTATTACCAGTGCAGCATTTCTTCATTATGAAGTCCATAACAATTCCAAATAACAAGGGCGATAAAATACATCCTTGTTTAACCCCAGTTTCTATTGGGAAACATTCGCTCAGTCCTTCCTCTGTTCGAACTGCACATGTGTAACCATCATACATGTCTTTGATAATATTTATGATTTTTGATGGTAAGCCATATTGCTTCAGAATTTTCCACAAAGAATCTCTATGAATACTATCAAATGCTTTTTTGAAGTCGATGAAGTTAAGTACAAAAGGTTTTTGCTTTTCAATGTGTTCCTCCAATATAAGTCGTAGAGTGAAAATGTGGTCAAGACAGCTTCTCCCTTTTCTAAACCCAGCCTGTTCTTCACGCATTACTGTATCTATTGAATCCTTTATTCTATTTAGGATGATTTTACAGAATAATTTTGAGGCAACTGACAAAAGTGTCACGCCTCTCCAATTGTTACAATCTCTAAGATTGCCCTTTTTTGGGATCTTAACAATGATTCCTTTTTTCCATTTATGAGGCGTCTTCTCTGTTTTCCAAATGATGTTGAACATTTTTGGAGATGTATTAAATTATGGCTATCAATTGCCTTGAGGATCTCAGCTGTTAACTTATCCTCTCCAGCAGCCTTGTTATTGGTCATTAGCTTTAAGGTGGTTTCTATTTCACTCAAGGTGAAGTCATCTAAATTTACATCTAATTCTGCTGCTGGTGTTTCAGCTTCAAAATCTATTAAACTGTGAGGTAGTGGACGGTTAAGAATTTCTTTGAAGTGTTCCGCCCAACGGGCTTTTATGTCTGCGCTTGTTGTTAGCATTAATCCAGATTTGTCTAGAATTGGTGTTCCACTGGATGTATAGGTGTTTGTCAGCATCTTTTGTACAGTATAAAGAGTTCTGCTGTCTCCTGTAATTGCAGCTGTCTCTGCTTTCTCTGCCAAGTTGTCTATATAAGCTCTTGTATCTCTTCTTGCCGAACTTTTCACTTTGTTGTCTAATTCTTTGTATGTTGCTTTTGCCAGAACCTTTCCAAGATCTGTCTTTACATTAGTCATGGCTCTCTTCGCTTCTCTTCTTTCTTTGATGTATTTCCATGTGGTGTCTGAGATCCAAGCTCGTTTTTCCATTTCTTCAGTCCAGCACTTGCTTCTGCTGCTGTCATTAGTATTTTGCTCTGTGAGTCCCACATTTGATTGATATCTAAGTCTATTTCACCAAGCGCTGAATAACAATTACTTAGCTCTATGTTAAACTTTTCCTTTATTGCTTCATCTTTCAGTTTATGACTATCAATTTTATGTGTAATTGACCTCTTCTGTTGGTTTCTAAATTTTAATCTTATTTTCCCAATGCACAGGTTGTGGTCACTATTAACATCAGCACCTCTGTATGCTCTTACATCTATTAATGATGATCTGAATTGTTGTTTAATACATAGGTGGTCAATTTGATTTGATGTTCTATCATCAGGAGATATCCATGTTGTTTTGTGGATATTTTTATGTGGAAATAATGTCCCACCTATAACTAAATTTTCTATTAAACATAATTCTATTAATCTTTCTCCATTCTGGCTTGTTGTATTACAGCCTTCTCTCCGCATCACATGTTCCACTCCTGCGTTATCTTGTCCTACTTTGGCGTTGAAGTCTCCCATTACAATTAAAAGATCGTGTTTTGGTATTTTGTTTATAAGTTGTTGCAGTTGGTTATAAAAATCATCCTTAACTTCATCATCAGCTTCGTTAGTAGGCGCATAACATTGAATAATTGAAAGTCTTCCATGTTTGTTTTGTATCGTGTTCGTATCAGACGGCTATTTACCGGTTCCCATTCTAATAAACTTCTTGCAGCTTTGTCTGTCATCATTATGCCTACTCCTTCACGGTGTTTTCCATCTTCCCTTCCAGAAAAAAACTACTATTTTATTATCAATAGATCTCCTACCTGTTCCAGGCCAGCGCATTTCGCTTAATCCTAAAATATCTAGATCGTATCTGTCCATCTCGCTCGCGACCTGTGCATGTTTCGTCGGAGCGGCCATTGTTCGCACATTCCAGAATCCTATTTTTGTTGTTGTTTTAGGGCCGAAAAAACTATCACTACTATCTACTGCTAATTTACACATTCTGTATCAGGTCTACGTTTCATTAACAACATCGTTTTTACGATAGCGGCTTGTTAAACCTCTGATCAACGGTTCTATACCAAGCCGGAGAAAAATAATTCCTCCATTTTGGAAACAACCGGAAAAATTACATCATAGTGGCAGAATAATAATCTTAGCTTTTTGCTCTGTAATTTATGAAAAAGAAAGAACTATTTTGCTGCCAAATAACATCTCTTACAGTGTTGTTCATACTTTTGATTTACATAAAGACGCAGCGTAGTGATTTAAGGGCGTATTAGAAATGGCCCCCTGCCGGTCTATAATGATAATTGAGAAAAAGACAGGAAGAAAGAAGTGATATGGTAACATCTTTACGTAGGTAAGTAGCAAAACAAAAGTCGACGTTTCGAAAAAGTAGGCCTTCAGCTGGAACAACAAACAACAATACAGAAATAAATATAAGGATATATACACAAATCTAACTACATGGCGATAATATGTTAGATATACAAGAAAGGAAAAAAAAAAACAAACAAGAAAGTGGTCCAAAGCTTGATCAGACACTGACTGAACTAAAATAGGAGGGTGGGCTGACCAACTATAAATCTCACTGCCGAGACCTTCAGGTTATTTCTCACCAACTGTTACCATACCATTTCTATCTCCTTTTTAACAAAAATTGTCATTATTATCATCAGCTTTACATCAGCTTTGCATCTCTTTGCATCTTGATGCCTTTACTCCTCTGCCGGTCTATACCTCTATACCTTCATCATCATTGGGTGCCGTCTCTGCATCGAAGGTGGGCTACCATAGAGCGTCATTCCACTCTCTTTCTTTGATGGTGTAGATTGTCATACAAGATTGTCTATACCTTTCGAAAAGACAAAGCTGTCTTATTGGTATTTAACCACTGTTGTCATGGCAACCAGGGAGGTTATTGTTGAAATGGCCTACCTAGTTCTCGTACACATTCCATGATCGATAGATGTCGTTTTATTTCGTAGCAGGTTTGATCTGTAGAGAAGTTCGAGCTTATTTATTAGTAGCGGCTCAAATTACTTGAGCTATATGACGGCTATATTAGTACTAGGGAATGCGGTGGCTGGTTGCACATTGTCATTTAACTCATTGAGCTGGAAAGAGATAGTGTTATATATTGTAATAAATTATAAGAGAATTCGTGACCTCAGAATATCCGCCGTTGTCATGCATTTTTGCTGCATGGATACAACATCAAGTCCCAGAGGATTGGAAACAGTCCATTATACTACCAATATGGAAAAAAGAAGGGCAGCAGAAGAGACTGCAACCAATATTGTGAAATATCGCTATTAAGCCACACAGTGAAGTTGTAAGCCAAGATAGTCGATAAAAGATTGAGACCAATTATAGACCCACAACTAAGCGATGTTCAGATGGGCTTCAGAAGAAACAGAGGCTGCACAGATGCCTATTTATCATTAGAGCACAATAAAACACTATATACAGCTTTATAGACCAAGAAAAGGCGTTCGATAGGGTGGACGGGGAACAACTGTGGTCCGTATTGCCCTCGTACCTTGTAGGTGGAGTGAGTCACCACCTAGTAGAGATATTCAAGAGCCTCTATGAAAATAGTTGCACAACAGTAAGATCCTCAGCAGGCTACTCTAAACATTTCATCATTAATTCCGGAGTAAGACAAGAATGCGTGCCTTCCCCCCCCCCCTACTTTTCATCACATATATGGACAATATATGCAAATTAGCATGCCCAAGCAACGGAAGTGTACCAACAATGATGATAGCAAGCGATAACTCAAAGAGAACGAAATATACGTACCAGAAAACAGCAGAAGAGAGGCGAAATAAATGAAATACTATTTGCAGACGACCAAGTTCTAATACATAAAACATATGATAGAATACGATTCTGAGACAAGTAGATAATTTTTAATATCTGGGTAGCACGTTAACACAAGACAATAATCAAGAGACAGAAATAGATATACGGTGCAACAAAGCATGCCAAGTTATAGGCCAAGTATCAACACTATTGAAAAACAAAGCAATAACTACGGAAGCAAAAAAGGGCAATTTATAAATCAATTTTCTACCAACTCTGAGCTACCAGTGCCAGAATTGGACGCTGGACTCTAGAACAATAAGAAAGATAACGACCACCGAAATTAAATGTGTCAGAAGAATGACAGGAAACAGCTTAAGGGACAGAGTAAGAAACACTGACCTCAGGAAGAAACTCGAAATTGAACCAGCCATCGAATACAAAAGAAACAACATATAAAATAGTTCGGTCAAATAATAAGACAGAAAGAACTAACAAAACAATGACTCAAAGAGCCATAACAAACGCTACGAAACGCCAGATTAAGAGGAAGACCGAGGAGAAAGAGATGTATTAATGGAATACTACAGTCAGGATGAATAACACAAGAAGAGAAGAGC
>JAVIAB010000041.1:68753364-69107303 GCA_032433765.1 Megaustenia siamemsis | reverse complement strand
ATGTTAGGTATGATAATTATGTCTTTTAGTCAAATTAAGTTTCAGCATGACAGTACTGACCAGATTGTCCTCATCACTACCGATATTCATGTAGCCGGATTTGGTAGTCTGTTTCTATGGTCACTTCAAAAATGTGCAGTAGAGTTTTGGTTCACAGATCCTGGTGTAAGCGAGCAACTGTCAGTTGTTGTCTGCTTTCGCCCGGTGATGAACTGTTCCTTTACCCTCAAGCAATGACAAATATCATTTTGGCTCTGTTTCATATGTTCTACTTCTAAATACACTTAAACAACCTTTGTATCCTGTATGTGAAATAAATATTTATAATTTCTGGTCAGTTACATACTGAACTATCCCTCAGACATCACTAGTATATTTTTGATATAACATGTTGGCTGTGTTTTAGTGTCTGCTCTCTGACACAACAGAGGTTGATATTATATCAAACTTAGCATCTGATCATTATTTACAAATTGATAACTGTTCTGTTCTGCCTACATGACACGTGGCAAATGTTTCACCCACATGGTTTTGCCATAAAAAATTTACTAGATCAGAGACAAGTAGTATAAAAACATTGGTATATTTTCAGCCAATAGATACCTTCAATAGAAGAATTAACCAGTGGAAATAGCCAATTTGTTAATGAGCTAAACTTTGTTGTAGTGATCTTAGAGATAATATAGTGAGATTAAGGTTTAATGGAAGCAGTTTGTTGAGCTGGATGCCTATACAGGGTTCATAGGGGAAAGATTGTTGACAGGTCATTCTAGGTTGTGAGATTGATATGTTTAGCCATCATTAGAGATCTTGTTTTCTGAAATCTGTATTACATACTTAGATGAGATTTTTTACCACTCTTTTGAAAAGAAAATATACTAGAGATGAACTATAGAAAATGTGATCGTCATAGGAATTGTGCTGATTTCCTATAGAGTAGACCACTTACAATATAGTTTTATAGATTCCTAATAATAGGTATTCTGTGTAGTGAGAATGTTTAGTCAGCTGAGTTTGTAATGTACAACTGGAGAACTGTTAATGCTCTTGTGACATGATCAAAACCTCAAGACATCATAAATTGTTGAGGGGCAAGTGTTATTGGGTTTTTTTTCCCCTTTTCTGTCCTGTTATAATTATTCAAGTTCAAATGTGTTGGTCAGTGCCACATAATCACAGTACCTGAAAGTCAAATTTATTATTGGGTCACCTGGTAACCTACCTGGCTGCAGTGTTTGGTAGTAAATGTCCAGTTCTCGAGTTTATCTACTACTATGGTATACACTATTTTTATGATGTATTAGTGCTGCCTTTCTTCAGTGCTTTTATATAGATCTTTTCTACTGGAAAAATGGCGTAAGTGTAAAATTTATCATCTCATACAGTGAAGCTAATGGAATTCTTTAATTTTTTTAAATTGGAACAAAAGTCAGAAACTTACTGAAAACATGCAACCACGGTAGATATATATTAACACGCAGGAAATTTTAAAAAGGCCATGTACCTGTAGATTACTCAACCTCACAAGTTGCTCTGGAGTTACCCCTGAATTGGAAGCAAAAGTGAATGAGAAAACCCAGTTGGTCTGGATCAAGAAAAGTGAAGAGATTCTGTTTTGTGAAATAGTGTGTCAATTCGTAACACAATATAATTAATTCACAAAACAAACTGCAAATCCAAAAGTTCTGAACAGCTCTAGCATTCAATACTTCATGTGATGACTCAAGGAGTCTAGTAGATCTTGTAACAGGTTTATTCACACAGTTCTTTATTTGGTTTCATAACTCATCCTGATATATATCTTGATTGCATAAGTAAATCACTTATGTGCGCATGAAGTTGGCTATGGGTCATCTAAATATCTATTGAGTTAATCATATGTGGCAATTCTGTATGTGTGTATAGGCTATAGAAACTGTTATTGACACTGCCAAGTTGTGTAATTAAATTTACATAAATTCTTTCTTTAGCATAAAATCGTATAAACTTCTGTGCATATCTTGCATGGACTACAGTTATGAAATCTGTACATTCCTAGCCTTGATTTCCCTAATAAGCTCTGATCTCTTTAGAGACATATCTGAGATATCTACATCTTCCTTAAAAACCCATTTTTATGAATAATCCACTTTGGATCACCCTTTATGTTGAATTTATGTTATGAATGTACTAATGAAAGTCCTCAAATCCAAAGTCAACAAACATCTGAACGAATCCAATACTATAGTTAGCCTACCTGTCCAATGTTGGTTTCCCCCATGTGTCCCTATTCACATGCAAACGTTCTAAAGCAAGCCAGAAACAAACAATCTAATAGTTCAATATCCAAACATTTTGTCTATTTTCTTCCTTGCTCAGTATTTGTGATGTTTTGCTTAGTATATTTATGTTTGATCTATCAAATGCTTAGCGCTTTACTACTACACAGGTCCACTAGGCATATCAGCCCACAAGTACGACCAGTTTAATATTTATGATTGTTTTAAACCAGCATGACTTGCTGTGGGCCAGTTGATCAGTGATGTTATACGTGTCCTTATATAAATAAAAAAAAGCTCTTTTTTTAAGCTTACTTTCACAAGATATTGAAATCAGTGCTAATGCTACAATGGACAGTGAATGTCCGTGGTACTGGGTTATGTCCTGTCTGTATCTAATAAAGGCATGTTTTTGGGAGTAGTGCCCACCCACCACCACTTTGAGTGTTGAGGGAGATAGTGTATTCTTGTTATTCAGGTGGCTTCAGCCATGATGCTGTTGCAGTTTCTTTTGTCACTCAATCTTAGTCTGCCTTGAGCTACATAAGTGGGAATTAAAAAAAAAGTACTTTTGCTTCGTATAAAATGTTTCTTTGGTCTGCTTGGCACTGTCTTGTTTTGTAAGAAATGGACTAGCCACTCAATTGCTGAATAATATAAACCAGTTTATGGTTGGGAGCCGCGATTGCTCAGTGGTTAGTGAACTGAGCTACAAAGGACAAGGGTAGGGTTTGATCCCAACCAACGGCTTCCGGGTTCACCCAGCCTTAAATGAGTACCAGATTTTTTTCTGGGAGAGTAAGTAGCACGGCGTAATACTGACCACATTACCCAAAAATCATGTGCTGAAGGTCTGTAAAATAAGGGTCACTAACACCATATTTCCCTATATGCCACTTGGCGTGACGGGGTACTTTACTTTTTTTTTATACTGTTTATGGTTAGTGGATGTCATGTCACTATAGGGTGAACAGTTTTATTCTGTTGTGTGTAAAGCAAAAAGCCTTGCCTGATCACTGTGGGGACTACACTGGCATACATCTTTAGTGTCCTGACTATAAGCGCCAGAATTGGGATATATCCCAAAGTGATGGTCAACAATATACAAACAAGATCACTTCCAAATTGTCTTTAGCCTAGAGAGATTTAGTTATCATTAACTAATGTAATTCATAATTTCCCAGCATTGCGTAAGTAGTACATTTTTCCTGTAGTGATCATTTAATTTTTCAATTCTGAGCATATTCAACTTTCACAGGCCCTTGTACTTCTTTTTGGTGCATAGACCACAATCAAGGACTCTCCCTTCATTACACTGTTCGTGGGCTTTTTTCTCTACTTCTTTAACCTTATCTTGGTGTCGTGTTTTTTTCTGCTGCCAATATTTTCTTAATTTGGATGAATGCTCTTCTTGCTTTATTTCTTTTTAAACATTAAAACAGTTACATTTATACAAGAAATGACACTATATATAGAAAATACTTCAGGAAGGTGCGACTTCTGTTAAATGTTTCACTCTGCGCTCCTTGTTAATAATCCTCCTAGTATAAAATGATTCACTTCCTCAATTGCTACCCCTTCACTTTGTATTGGGTTTATATAGTATGTTTGACATTTCATTGTCCTTATTTTATCAAAATTGATCTGTTATGGTGAAAACACAACTAGAATGATTACGCACAGGCACTTTTGCAACACCAGATGTCCAGATTACACTGTCCTCAATATTTCCTGCAGTGAATTGCCGATGTTTGCATATAAAAGTGTATTGTTTGCATATAAAAGTTTCTCATTACACACAAATAGTTATTGTGTCAGGCAGTCTATAAATTTATAAACTAATATTGTCCTATTTTGTGTGACGGCACTGTTGGTGGTGACACGCTGCAGGTTCAGTAAGAAAATCAGCACTACTTCAGCCAACACCAAATCACTTTCATGTTATTATACTTCTGTGTGTAACAACTCTTTCACTATTCAATCTGTATACAGTTGTAACACTGATCTCTTTATAAAATCCCCAAATCTTTCTTGAATATTGTCTCTGACTGGCGACCTGGAACACAACACACCCCCCACCCTCCTCCTCCTCATCATCATTCTAAATGATTCTGTCTGAAAATATTGCCTCTAAGTACACATCATTTATGGCAGCAACCTTCATTGAGTCCAGTCTAACAATATTAACCATTATCTATTTTCTATCCTCGTGAACATGATGTCTCTTGGTAGTACATGTACAAACGTTCACATATCTCTGTCTTAATCATGAAGTATGTTTTTATGCCAATACCAACCATTTCATGTAAGTTGAAGTAACATTACATCAGCTGAGTGGGTAGTGCTACTGTAATCCAATTTTGGCAGTTTATTGTGAGCTTCTGGAACTTAACATTTATTTGGTTGTGGCTGTGGTTAGTATCCACTGGCTATGTTACCATGATGCACAGTGGAAAGCTGTAGATTTGCAGCTGTCCAGGCTTGAGTGTGCTACATTGTTATCCTGTACCAACTACAGGTTTTTTTGAGTGGAATGTTTCTAATGAACCCAACACCCCCCCCCCCCCCCAATATTTGTGTCTTTCCGCCCAACACATTCTACTTCTGCACAGCGTTTTTGAGTACCACATTGTCTTCCCACTTTGATCCCTAATCGCTTGGCCAGACTAGACAGGTTAGTGTTTTATAGAGGCACAGCAGAGAGATGGATCATAGTCTTTACTAGAGGCACAGCGGAGAGATGGATCATAGTCTTTTACTAGAGGCACAGCAGAGAGATGGATCATAGTCTTTTACTAGAGGCACAGCGGAGAGATGGATCATAGTCTTTTACTAGAGGCACAGCAGAGAGATGGATCATAGTCTTTTACTAGAGGCACAGCGAGAGATGGATCATAGTCTTTTACTAGAGGCACAGCAGAGAGATGGATCATAGTCTTTTACTAGAGGCACAGCGGAGAGATGGATCATAGTCTTTTACTAGAGGCACAGCAGAGAGATGGATCATAGTCTTTTACTAGAGGCACAGCTGAGAGATGGATCATAGTCTTTTACTAGAGGCACAGCAGAGAGATGGATCATAGTCTTTTACTAGAGGCACAGCTGAGAGATGGATCATAGTCTTTTACTAGAGGCACAGCGGAGAGATGGATCATAGTCTTTTACTAGAGGCACAGCAGAGAGATGGATCATAGTCTTTTACTAGAGGCACAGCGGAGAGATGGATCATAGTCTTTTACTAGAGGCACAGCAGAGAGATGGATCATAGTCTTTTACTAGAGGCACAGCGGAGAGATGGATCATAGTCTTTTACTAGAGGCACAGCAGAGAGATGGATCATAGTCTTTTACTAGAGGCACAGCAGAGATGGATCATAGTCTTTTACTAGAGGCACAGCGGAGAGATGGATCATAGTCTTTTACTAGAGGCACAGCAGAGAGATGGATCATAGTCTTTTACTAGAGGCACAGCGGAGAGATGGATCATAGTCTTTTACTAGAGGCACAGCAAGAGATGGATCATAGTCTTTTACTAGAGGCACAGCTGAGAGATGGATCATAGTCTTTTACTAGAGGCACAGCAGAGAGATGGATCATAGTCTTTTACTAGAGGCACAGCTGAGAGATGGATCATAGTCTTTTACTAGAGGCACAGCTGAGAGATGGATCATAGTCTTTTACTAGAGGCACAGCAGAGAGATGATCATAGTCTTTTACTAGAGGCACAGCGAGAGATGGATCATAGTCTTTTACTAGAGGCACAGCGAGAGATGGATCATAGTCTTTTACTAGAGCACAGCAGAAGTGGTCATAGTCTTTACTAGAGGCACAGCGAGAGATGGATCATAGTCTTTTACTAGAGGCACAGCGGAGAGATGGATCATAGTCTTTTACTAGAGGCACAGCGGAGAGATGGATCATAGTCTTTTACTAGAGGCACAGCGGAGAGATGGATCATAGTCTTTTACTAGAGGCACAGCGGAGAGATGGATCATAGTCTTTTACTAGAGGCACAGCAGAGATGGATCATAGTCTTTTACTAGAGGCACAGCTGAGAGATGGATCATAGTCTTTTACTAGAGGCACAGCAGAGAGATGGATCATAGTCTTTTACTAGAGGCACAGCAGAGATGGATTCATAGTCTTTTACTAGAGGCACAGCAGAGAGATGGATCATAGTCTTTTACTAGAGGCACAGCGAGAGATGGATCATAGTCTTTTACTAGAGGCACAGCAGAGATGGATCATAGTCTTTTACTAGAGGCACAGCAGCAAGAGATGGATCATAGTCTTTTACTAGAGGCACAGCAGAGAGATGGATCATAGTCTTTTAACTAGAGCACAGCAGAGAGATGGATCATAGTCTTTTACTAGAGGCACAGCAGAGAGATGGATCATAGTCTTTTACTAGAGGCACAGCAGAGAGATGGATCATAGTCTTTTACTAGAGGCACAGCAGAGAGATGGATCATAGTCTTTTACTAGAGGCACAGCAGAGATGGATCATAGTCTTTTACTAGAGGCACAGCAGAGAGATGGATCATAGTCTTTTACTAGAGGCACAGCAGAGAGATGGATCATAGTCTTTTACTAGAGGCACAGCGGAGAGATGGATCATAGTCCATAGATGGTTCTGGTTCACCGACCGAGGCGCAAGCCATCAGCTGGATGTAGTTGTTCATACTGTTACCATAACCAAGTGATGACTGACTTTCCTGTTGCCTGTTCTCAGCTACTCAAACTTGCGATTATTTTTTTTTATCCCTGATGTCGGATGTCCGGCATGATTGTTATTTTACTTATGGTTTTGATATATTCAAGAGAACGCTAACTTACCTGACTAGTTAATTAATATAAGATGTGAATTTGCACATAGTGTAAAAAAAAAAAATAACTAATAAAAGTAAAAGTCTCGCCAAGTGGCGTCTAGGAAATATGGCGTCAGTGAGCATAATTTATATAGACCTTTGTACGATTTTGGGGTAATGTGGTCGGTATTACACCCGTGCCGCTTTACTTACCAGAAGAAAAAAAAAACCGTAACCATTTAAGGCTTGGGTCAACCCGAAAACAGTCGACCAAGATTGAACCTGACCTCTTGTCCTTTGTAGTACAGTGAGCTGTCGCGACTACTTAATATTGTGCTGGCAGGTTAATGCAACTAAGGTGACAGTTAAACACAGAATGGCTAGTAGGCAGCATTCTAGACAGTAAACACTTATCAAATCAAACTGGTTTGCGCTAAGTTCAAAAGTTTAGGCAATCCTGCTGTGTTGTTTGTATCGAGTGTGTTGTATTCTAGTGTGCAACGTGCGCTTGTTTCCAAAAGTAGAATGATCTCGTATTCATCACACTGCGCTGTCTTCCTTGTACATTCAAATAAGCTGTGTTCACACCAGGTACCTTGTTTACTGTGCGTTGGAGTTTTGTATGTAGACTTGGGAGGGGTTATTGGTCGATGATTGTCACAAAACTTAGAACATGGGGAGGGTCTGTAATTTTTAATAATTATTTCAGCACAGTATATCAAAATAACCACGGAGTACATGCATACATTTTGCATGGACACCCCCCTCCTGTGTACTTTGCGTGATCGCCCCTGAGGCACGGTTCCCCTGCTGTGTTTAAAGGTGGCACGCTCACTCTTGCTGTGGTATCTGGCGGATCTAGGCCATTACTCCTGGGGATTCAGGTTACAGTAGTAGACAAAGCCGCTACTGTTCCATGCACGCTCCTCTCCTCTCTCTCTCTCGTGTCTGAGCGTCCGATAAAGACAACTGGGGTTGGGGGCGCTCTAGGAGAGCAGAAGTGAAGTCTGTGTAGACAGCAGACACAGGGACCTTGGTGAGGTGGAACTTGTAACGGTTGTGGTACTGGTATATGCCCGCAGTTAAGGGGGAGGATGGAGGCAGAATGCCTGCATATAATTGCTTGAGTTTGACCGGTAACAAGGTAACCACTGGCCTACTCTGGAGACGGCTACCTTTGATGGGCCAGGATTGTGTTGACTTATGGATTTTACTATTTAAATGTTTCGTGTTGTATTTCTGTGATGTTCAGATGTTCTCCAGTGAATTCTCAATTTCAGTGTTGTGTTCTCATTAGGGAACAGCTGCTAGATGATAGTTTGGTGTCGTTCCAGGCTGTTTCTATGGGCATGCTATTAAGTTTAAATAAAACATGCGTTTAGGCGCTATGTGGTGTATATGTATATTTTGGTTGTGCTGACTAACCACTTAAGCAGTTCAAGTTGTATCCATCGTCCATCTCTCCTCATATAGACGACTTTCCTGTTGTTTGACTTTAGTTGTATATCCATAGTGTGACTGGTTATATTAGACGTAACTCATCTGCAGTTATTGTCTCATTTCCGATTTCAGAAGTCTGTAATAGTGCGCCGACTGCCTTAGTTAGGTCTTCCCCTCCGCATTTGAGTTCTGATAACTCTTGATACACTCGCTGCAGCCCTGCGAGGCTTCTCGGATGTTGCTGTCACAGATTTGCTTTAGCATATTCAGTATGATTGTACACCTCTACAAAGGCATATATCCGAGCCAACCGTATATTACTAAGGCAAAGTTTCTTGTTAGTTATTTTGATGGTCAATCGCTCAAATGGACTCCGCTATTTTCATGTTCAATGGGGTGGGGTGGAATTAACTGTAAATACACAACTATAGTTGAATTGCTAAGGTCATGCTGTGCGCGCGCGCTGCTGTGTAATTGTAAATCCAGCAAGTTAAACGCGAGAAACGTTTCAGACTGCGAAAACGAACGTTAGGTGACATGTTTGTGGGCGAACACGTAGGTGCTGCATGATCACGGGTGGAGTTTGCTCCTGGCACCTGACAGTGATTTCACCCAAAAGTTGTAACCTATCAGGATATTTATGTGCGCGAGATTCATATACAGCAGCGACACATTCATAACACGCGAATTGTGGAAGCTCACGATAGAAATCTTACTCATGTCATAGGGGAGGGGGGATTGGCTGGAATGATTTATGTGGGAGCTTATGCTGGTTTCATGTTCACCTACCTAATTAAGTCCCGTGCATAATACTGGACATGCGTTGTGTGCTTAACATGAGAGAGGCTGGCCTGGGGGTCTTGCTGTTAATCATACTGAGAGGGGTTTTGTTTTTAATAAGGAAAGTGGGAGCGTATAGAAACGCCTGTTGGCTGCCAAGAGCATATTATTGTAGTGGTCTTGTGAAGAGGGCTGGGTCTACTGCTTGCCACTTGACCTTCATACTGCGCGTTTGTTTGCAGCTTTAGTGCATCTTGGCGCTCGCCCCGTTTGTCCCATTTTTATCCCCCCTTCAGCTTTGACTTCTAGTAGCGCTCCTGCTTGTTACGCAGGCGCTGACACGCCCCATGGAGCGACACACATACACAGCTTACATCTCACACGATAAGTACTCACTTCCTCTGCTACATTACGCCAGTTTGGTGAACCTCATAATGACTGCCTTCCGCTTTGTGCAGACTTTTTGACAATTGCAGTGTTCCCATGTTATGATGACACGATGTCAGTCATTATTTGATTGTGCCTCTTGTTGGGAGAACTAGCGTCTACAGTGTCCTAGTTTTGCGATGGAGTTTTAATTAACATTGTTTACAAACTAATAATCTCTTCATGGATAGTCATATTAACCGATTAGTAGATTATAGTATAGATGTGATATGTATGCACTAGTGCTTGGTTTGAGGATAGGGAGTGAGACTTTGTTTTAGGAATTTTTGATTATATCGAAGTTCTGACCTCGTCATCTCATGAGTCTGTCAGGATGCGTGTTCCAGAGCTGGTGGTACTATCATATCTTATATTATCACCATATTTGAGTATTGTGGTTTCTTTTTTCTGAAGTGCAATTTTTTTTTTTTTTTTTGCCAGTTACCTGGTTATATTTTTTCCAACACACAAAAACTATATAAATCTTTCTTTTATTTTATCCATTCATTTATTTAATAAATACAAATTATTTGCATGAAATAAAATTTTGGTTATGGGAGTTGTTAATAAACACATAAGAAATGTATTCAAACAAGAATTTATATACCATACAATTTTTTTCTTCTTTCCTTCCTTATACTTACCTTTCAGCGTCGAGGGGAGATATAAATTGCAGTCTTTTGCTCTTCTGTCGCCTCTGCTGCTGTTATGTTTCCTAGTGCTTCTAATATTCCATCCATCCAAATTTTTTTCTCAGTTCTTCATTTCTGATCTTAACTCTGTTTTCTGTCATTCGTCTAACACACATTTAATCTCAGTAGAGGTTATTTTTCTTATTGTTCTTGCAGAAATACGATACAAATGATTGTGTAGGTATTCCATTCAGTATCTCCATTCTCTCCTCATGCTGTGGAATGTTCAAACTCCTTGTGATTTCACATTTGCTTCAGTCACACTTAATGCTGGGTTGCTAGGCAACAAGTCACCTCATACTGTATTACTTACAAGCCACCTACAGCTAGCACTTAAGACACTTTAGCAATGAGTAAATGTCCTCTGTTTGTAGTTGAGCCAGCTCACACTTCATCTTTCATCTACGTGATAATTAACACCAATTCCTCCTGTCAAATTAGCATAAATGCTTTAGGATGGTACTGTATATTTATATGCTATAAATAGTCATTGTTTACACATTAAGAGGTGGTCTCTTTGAACTCAAATGATATGAAGTGTGCCACTTGTGTAGTATATACTTGGTCAAATTATAGACTTGGTTACTTGTTTACCATAAAAGTCTACAAGATTTGCTAGTAATATGTGTGGCTTATGATGTTAATAGTACCAATACACGTGGGTGTTGACAGTTGACTGCTCTGTGTGTGGGTCAAAAGGTGTGTTTGCACTTACTACTATAATATAAATGAGATTTTGCCCTTTCGGGTGTCAGTGATTGCTCAATGTGTGACTAGTTGTCCAGTATTTTCTCAACCATCATGCAGTCATTTCTTTAGTTACCAAAACTTTATTCACCAGACGCTAGTCTTTGTTCCTGTAAGAATGTTTTTTCCTGCCAGTGTCATGCTACATTTCTCTATTATTCTGTAGCCTGGTTATCTAATTACTTAATTGGATCTGTTCAGCTATTGTTGCAAAATATTTTGAATTTTTATAGTGTTATTTGTATGCTATCGAGGAAGTTGTTGTGATTTTTAGAGATGTATTTGATTTAGTTAAGATATCCAAGAGTTATGAAGCTTGCTAGCAATGATCAGTCAGTATAATGGAGTGCTAGTTGTGATCTTGTATTATGCATTGCCAGAAAGTGCCATCACTATGATTGAGGGAGGGGAAGTGAGATTTGTAAATTGTTTGTATTAGTTACAATAGTCATTAGGTTAAGTTTGTGATTATATGATATATATATAATTATATATTGTTTGCTATGTTTTTGCCATTGAGGTGAGTGTCAATGATGCCTCGTAACCCATCATATGACACCATCTTGACCGAGTGTTGCCTTCCCTATCTATCTCTGTATGTTCATGCCGGTCGGGCCTGCCTCACATATTTCAATGGCTGCGGTTGATGCAACAATCTCATACCCCCTCTGGCCTGCCGCCACCACCACGACTGCCATCATCAACACCATGAACACTGACTCTGCTGCACCCATGCTGCCTTGACCCGTCTGCCGGTGTGTGTGTGAATGTCTGGCCTGGGCTGACCGGTGTTGTCTTGCCTTCAGGAGCAGGGAGAGAGTGGAGGGGAGGAAGAGGAGTTGAGAAGTCAATAGAGGATGATGAGGACGGACATCTCATCTATAGGGCTGGGGACTTGCTGCAGGCTCGATGTAATCACACACTCTCTCCTCGTAATGTCTGACAGCTTTTCTAGTATTATCTCTCTATCTATGCTCTTTTCAGCCATATATATGTATGTTTATATATATCTTTCTAGTTATCTTCTAGTCTCCTTATCATCTTGATTGTATCTGACAACTCTCAAGATATTTAAGTTAAAGACACTGTCATTTTGTATTAAAGTGTAATAAATCTGTTCCACACAACCACATCTAAATGCTAGAGATTTTATTGCTGTGTGGGATTAATCTTTGTCACAGAGCATTACTTAGATTGTTGTTAGATGTGAGTGGACAAGTGTGCAACAGGTTTGTTAACTGATTTACTATCTTTAATAATATTAATTGTCATGTTTGTATTTCTAATTATAGACTTGATCTGTTCTCACTTTTATTTTAATTCATTTTTATAATAGCATTTGTTGGTCAAAGTGCATCAGCAGGCTTTATTATCTGAATCTTTGTTTAAAAATATAAAAAAAAGCATGATTATTAGAGATGCCATAAAAAAGCATTGTAATGATTTCTTCACATGTGATATTCTGAATTAGGTCATGAACTCAAACTGGTATCTGGGCCAGACTTTCTCACGTATTACGCAAACATGCCATGTCAATAAAATATTTAGGTATAATTATATATGTGGAATATGCTCAGGTGTTTAATTTGTATTGCATTTATTTTATGATTTATTTTCCTGATCTTAATTTAACGATGTTTTTCCCTTGAAATCACTGTAAAATATTTAGTATTCTGACAATTCATGGAAGCTCTGATTTTCTCAGTCTATTGTGAACTAACTTTTACCACAAATCAATGAAACATGAAAGTGGGATATAAATTGTGTGATTTTATAAAAGAGAGCATTATATTGTTGAATGTAACTGTTTTCAGAGTTGCTTGTCAACACAAAAATACTATTTAAAAAATTATTAAAGAAAGCATTTAAGAGCAAGATCTTTTTGGGGAATGTCCTATTTTCATGTTTAACTCTACTGTGATATATTGTTGTAGACATTTAACCCTTCTGATGCACTTTGTAATAGTAGAATTTAAGAAAAATATAGAATATTGTCAACTAAGTTAGATTAGGTATTAAACAGTATTGTTTATATTTGTATTCTTTCCTACTTGTTATTATTCTTCTCCTTTCTGAAGATGGGGATGCTAAGGGTAGTCCCTAATTGCTGTCTGGTTGTTCTGTTTCAGATGAGATTGTCAGTACCCTTGGGGAGGGCACTTTTGGCAAAGTTGTTGAGTGCAAGGATATTCATAGGTAAGTGCTCAATAAAGCACCCTGTACTCTACCTATTTCAGATATATTCTATGCTGGTTGGGTAGAGGTAAAGCTTAACTATTACCAATGTCCGTTGTTTTAACAGCCCTGAAAGGTAATGGGATGTCCACCTCCATTATCATTTTTATTTCTGGCCTTCATTATTGGTCTATTAATTGTGTGTTTCAAATGGCTAACGTTACACTTTTTATTTTTCCTAAATAAATTCACTAGAAAAATTAACATTGTCTTTAAGAATACAGTGAAGTAAGCATATGGTGAAATTTCATTCTTTAGTTTAGTATTTTCATGAAAAATAATTAGTTGCTGTGACTAAAAGGTATTATGAAAACAAATAATTTTAATAACCATGTTTTCCTAGTTTTGTTGTTGCTAATACACTGAAAGCTAATTATAATAAAGAAATAATTGCAGAAACTTTTTGTGTGTGTGTGTCTGGCAGAAACAGCGATCGTCTTGCCTTGAAGATCATTAAGAATGTTGAGAAGTACAGAGAGGCTGCCAAGTTGGAGATCAATGTGCTGGAGAAGCTCAGAGAACGAGATCCTGTGGGGAAGTAGTAAGTGACTAAGCTGGAGTAAAGATATTCATGTTTGAGGTTAGGCATTTACTTAGCTACACACTGTCATGGAGAAAGTATAGGAGTTTGTGATTGGTATATTTCTCCAAATCGGCACATCACTTGTTACATGCATTGCTAGCTAACAGACATTAAGTTTTTTTTTAATTTGGGGGGGGGGGGGGGTATCATTTCTCACTGTCACTGAATTTGTCTTTTTTAATTCAGTTCTTTATATACATATTTAGCATACTTTTGGTTAACATTTGGTAGTGTCTGCCTGCTATTATGACCACATGTGCTTGTAGTCTGTAACCCTCATCTACAATCCTTCCCCATCTACTCTACCACAGCCTGTGTGTACAGATGTTGGACTGGTTTGATTATCATGGTCACATGTGCATTGCCTTTGATATGCTTGGACTGAGCGTTTTTGACTTCCTGGTGAGTTGCTAGTTCTTTTGTAACTGCATAAGACTGTCTACTTGGCTTGCTTAATTTGCATCATTTGTATTCTTAATAAAAAAGAATAAACATGTATAAGATTAGCCATAGATTACGATACCTATCTGTGATTGGCATGATTATGATACAGTAGTAAAGATTACTACCACTTAAATGTAACATTAGATAGCTCTAAGAATACTATTTGCTTTGAAATTTTTGCACACAGCTGTATGTTTACACAAGGCGAGACACTGCGACTAGGATTTCCTGGCTCCAGTTGAATTAGGACCTGAATTTTACATCGTGTATCCGGGAATGTTGCAAAGTCTATCAGTATAGTTGCTGCAAGTCTGTCAATATGTTTGGCTATCTTATAGCATTATTCGCAGTGTTTCCCAAGTCACAAAAGGTTGTTTCATGTCAGCCAAGTACCAAGGAAATTTCCCTGGTCACCGCCAAAAATATGGGGGGAATTTCTTGAAAATTGGCAACAATTTTTTTCACCTTATGCGATCATATCTTACAAAAGAAAAATAATTCTTCTATAAAAAACAAATCAAAATAGCCGGAAGTAGTAATTAGGAAGGTACTTACAGGGAGGGGGGATGTTTGACCACTGCAAATTTAACGATGGTATCGTAACTTAGGGTTACGTTAATGTCTATTGGCCTTCCACTAAATTAAACTAGTGGGACTTGGTCAGATAGCCTATGGTAGCTGCACAACAGAGGTGTGGCGCACAATAACTCGCAAAAGTATCTTTACAAAAAATTTGAAAGAAGTTATGCAAACCATTATTGTCAGTAGATAGATATAAGAGGTTCTTCAGCATGATGTGGATGCGAGTCTTGGACTGTCAGACAAGAAAATATGTTAGAGGTCATAGAAATGTGATTTTACAGAAGAACATTGAGAATACCAAATATAAAAAATACTGCTAAAACAAGTAATGAGGATGTTCTATAGAAATGGTCGAAGTAAAGAAAGAAGCTAATTTCAAACTTCAGAAGGAAATATTCGTCATTTTTTGACCTTGTAATTAGAAGGGGGACAATTAGAATGTACAGGAACAAGTAGAGGGAAATAGCGATATGATTCAAGAGTTTAAGAAAAATGGCTTGGTCGGAAGGAATTCAACAGCAGAATTGAAAAAGAGCTGTAGTGATAGAAAACAGACCTTGAGGCATGGTGCTTGATGGTATTCTTAAACTCTACAATCTGCTCAAGAACTGTAACCAAAATTGAGTGCATTAAGTGTGTATATTAACTCTGAACATTTGATAATTTTGCAGAAAGAAAACAATTACGTTCCTTACACGTTGGAACAAGTTCGCCATATATCATATCAGTTGTGTTACGCTGTTAACTGTAAGTATATACAGTGCATATTTTCCTCATTTGTTTAATTCACTCTTGAGAAATAGCTACTCAAGACTCTTGTGCAACAAGAACAGCAAACAAATAAATTAGACAGGCAAACCAATGAGTGAGTGCAGTGCGTTAATAGTAATATTGTCAGTTTATGGTGGTTTTAGTTTATTATGTTACTGATATTTATAATTTGCTATCTAGCTCATGGTAGTTAAATTGCTTGTATACTATGGATATACAAGCAATTTTTGAATTATGATTGTGTACAATTGTAACAAACATGTGCTTTAATGCCATTTGTAATTCTTTCCCACAGTCCTGCACGAAAACCAGCTGACTCACACCGACCTCAAACCAGAGAATATTTCTCTTGTCAGCTCAGACTATGACACATATTATAATGCCAAAAAGGTCAGTCCTACTGCCTCATTGACATTTGTATACTTAAAATAACAGCGACAAATAAAACTATAAGATGAGATCAGTGCATAAAGACTATAGTCGTGATGAAAGAAATGCTAACAGTTATTTTTATATCTGAGTTGCATAAATTAACACATTCCATACCACGTCAAATAGCTGACGCGAGTGACCAGAGCCATATTTTGTGGCTTTTTATTTATCATTTCTGCAGTTATTTCCACTAAAACCTTTGAATTCTTTATTGAAACTTTTTTCCTAACTTCCTAAGCAGACTGTTTGGACAAACCATGTGCTTGTGTCAATTTTCATTTTTTTCCCCCCCGCTATTACTTTTTTCTTTTTTTAAATGAGGACAACAGCGTAGGCCTTTTAGCGTGTGTTAAATTAAACTTCTTAATAGTAAATGTGTTTAGGATTGTGATTAGGCAATATAGTGGAAACGTTTGGCTTTGTATCTTTTCGGCACGGTTAAATTAAAAAAAAAAAAACATTTTAAGTTTGCTACTTTTATTATTGTACTTCACACTGCACGCACAATTTTGTTTTATTATGCAGTTCTTGCTAATGTTATGTAGTGTAAATAATAATAGAGCTCAGCTGTTGGAATAGACATGTCTGGGTCTCAATAACTGTTAATTTATTGCCTCAAAGAAGCGGGAGGAAAGACACATCAAGAATACAGATATTAAACTATAGACTTTGGTTCAGCCACGTTTGATCATGAACACCATAGCACCATTGTTTCCACTCGTCACTACAGAGCTCCGGAAGTTATATTAGGTATAATTTGAGTATCTACGTGTAAATGTTTTCTGTGAATGATCTGTATTGCTGCCTAGGTACAGGAATCCCTTCACTTTTTACGATGCATGGGGGGATGTAGTGTTGGTACCCATATTTTCCATGAGCAAGTGTGTGCTGTCATGCCAGGCCACTTTACTTTCCCAGAAAAAGTCCTGGTAACCATTTTCACTGTGTAAACCTCAAAACTGCGTGCCAAAAAATAAAAACCACATTTTTACCTCATAGTTATGCACATATTCTGTACACATGGTTAAATAAAAAAAAGAAAAAAAAAAAGTCATGCCACGTGGTATATGAGGGATATGGTTTTAGCACCCATGTTTTTGTTAAATAAATCTCTAGTACATTATTTTTGGGGTAACGTTAGTCAGTATTACACCCGTGTTGCTTTGCTGTCCATGAGAAAAAAAACTCAATGCGGTTTAAGGTCTAACCGCGACCTCTTTTCTGTATACACATTGAATTATATTTGTTAACCCTTAATTACAATGATACCTTAGTAAAATTTACTACCACTTAAATGTAACATTAGGTGCTCTAAAAATAGTATTTTCTCTGAACTTTGGCACACAGCCATGTCTTTATACTAGGCAAAACTTGGAGACTCTGAATTCCGGGCTCATATTAATTTATGAGCTGAGCTGAGTTTCACCTCGTGGACCAGGCGTGTTACAATGTCTGTCGGTATGGTCACCATAAGTCCGTCAGTATGTTCGGCTACCTCATAGCATTACGTGTATCATGTGAAAGTAACTCATTGTCATTTTTTCAGAGTTGGGCTGGTCACAACCATGTGATGTATGGAGTGTTGGTTGCATCATGTTTGAGCTCTACACTGGGTACACACTCTTCCAGGTAATCTTCACTTTTCACAGTTTTTGTTTATCCTCGCTTCATTCACACAAGTAAATCTCTATTCCTCTTACAGATTAATGTAAGTATATGCCATTGATAAAAATATATCTTGCTTGTGAACACTTATACAATATCTAGTTTTAATATTGTATGGCAATTAAATCACACTTACTTAGAAATCCATAGACAACTAAATGGTTTTTGTGTTAGTACATTCAGTAAGCTCATAAATCCCATTTTATAATAGTTGTCCTGGATCTGAGTTGTTTAGTGGCATTTGCTCTGAATCTACTGTTACGACAGAACCAATTTCCAGTATGTTCATGGGTGTTTTTCTTTCTTTTCTTTTTACAGACACATGATAATAAAGAACACCTGGCCATGATGGAAAGAATTCTGGGCTCTTTGCCATATCGCATGACCAAGAAGTCTAAGTGAGTAGCGTATTTTGACCCTTGGAGTTTTTTTTTTGTCCAGATGTCGTTGGTGGGAAGGGGACAGAAATGATTAGGCTTCATACATTACAAAAGGCAATAATTAACAGAAACTAAACTTGCGACCCTCCTATATTAAACATCTATCTGCATGTAATAATGAGCACTGTAGCAGCTAATTATAAAGTTAGCAACCAAATTTAATTTGATTTCTAATTTTTCTGTTTATCTGGATAATCTTTTACATCGATGGTACACATGTGTGAACAATATTGTGGCTTAGTAATCAGAACACTATAGTTTTGACAAAAGAAATGTTGACAATATTAGTTGGTGTCATGAATCAAAAACAGCACTTTTGTAGTGACAGGCACTGCTTGTCTTTTGGTAAGTCCATGTTTACTTTCTTTGGTTTTTGTGTATATTGTTATTATTGATTACATGTCCTTACATTATTCTTCTTCACATCATGGTATGATAACAAATTGTACTTTGTCATGATTAATGTACATGATGCAGACTCCCTCTACTTAGTTTTCTGAGGTTTAAACCTCTTTTCTCTAGTGGTATGGTGTTCATGTTTTATGTAATTGTCTGTGTATGTAGTAATGTTAATAATGAATGCCTAATAAAAACATCTGACCCACACACAAACCTAGAACAAACTACTTCTGGCATGACCGCCTGGACTGGGACTCTACTTCCTCGGCCGGTCGCTATGTCAGGGAGAACTGCAAGCCTCTCTATGTGAGTGTGCAGAATTTTCTACAGGAACACCCTGCCTGCATGCATGGATGGCTGTAGCAGACAACTAATACAGCTTTGTTGTCCCTGGCACTAGTCAGGCATTATATATTTTATCCTATATCTGTTGTGTACATGCATGTCTTCACTTCATTGTGCTGCTGGTTAGCATCCCCTATGTGTCAGCTTTCACAGTGAAGTAATTCAGGATTTGCAGGGATACCTAAGAAATATATTTAAAGGAGGAAAAATAAAAGAGCCTCATCATGCCAATTTCAAATTTGCAAAAAAAAAAAAAAAAAAAAAAAAAAAAGCAGCAAAATTTTGTTGTGCGGGGTGTAATGTGGTTAGTATTATTCCTGTGCTGCTTTTCTTCCTGAGAGGAAAAAAATCTAATACCCATTTGAGGGTGGGTGAATTAGGAAGCTGTCTATTAGGGTCAATCACAACCTCTTGTCTATAGTAGTCCAGTTCGCTAACCATTGAGCTATCTGTTCCCAATAAAGATGTTTAAAACACACAAATTTCAGTATCTTTATCTAGAAAATACTGTTTTTGTAATATCCAGATTTGGACATCTGGATATTAGAATATGGAATGTAGACACCATGTAGGTCTTTTATGTGTTGAAATTAGGCATATCCTGCATGTTCTTTTTCAAATGTTAACATAGATGCACTGTAAATACTTTAAGAAGTTTCCAGTCTTGTAGAAACATCACCAGTTTGGGAAGAGAAATCTTATCTTTTCTGTTTTGGTGGTAAGAATTGTCACAACTTTATAACTTTTATATGTTGTATGGGTGTTGCATGAGCTGTTTGTTGCATGTTGTATATATTGTCATATTCTGTGCCGCAATTCTAAGTTTTATTATTTGTGTTTTTTTTTTATTCACCACCTCCGCCCACTCAATTATTTTGCTGTGCCCACCATTGATTGCCGCTACCATACTACTACTGAAATCACCACCTGGTTAATTGTGGGCTTGACTGCGTGCATGGTTGGGGGTGTATGTGCACAGAAAGCAGAAATATTTCTACCGAGGATGTCTGGACTGGGATGAGAAGTCATCAGCTGGCAGATATGTTCGAGATACTTGTAAGCCATACGGGTAAGCCACATATTGTGTATGTATCCACCTGAACTTAGTGTGTGTGAACATGTTGAAAAGCTGGTGTGCCCACCGTCAATTTATTTTTAATAAAGGTCATGAAAGAGCCCAATATTTTTCATTGGAAATAAATACACTTCCTGCTTTTGATTTGAGTCAGAATCTTTGACTTCACATGCCTTTCATGTCTTATATTATTTCTTTTTCCCTGAGATTGTTAACCACACTACCATGCATAATTTAGGCCTAAAAAATAATTGTCCTGTAATCCATTAAACACAGCCACTGTTTGCATCTGTACTAATAAACTGTATTGCTGTGTGCAGCACAACAGAATCATAGAACTCTAATGTTAGGCTGTTTATCTGCTACCATGACAATAGGGTAATGTTAGCACAAACTGACAGCATTTTCATCATTTAGTCTACAGAACTAATTTTAGATGAGACTTTATCTTTTTTTTTTCCACACCAGAGCCACAAAATGCTGCTCTAGTTAATGGCACAAGAAACCCAGAAGGCAGTTTTTGCTTTTTAATTTATTGGCGTTTCCACTACAATCTTGCAATCCTCAAAATGTTCAAACTGTGCGTCAAAGATCACATTTAATTTTCTCAGTGTTTCAAGTTTTGAGAATTGTGAAACACTTCTGTGCAATGTGTTAATAAACCCCTTGATCGGAAATGTGGTAATGTGCCATTTGCCATGGTGGACACAGTTGCCAGTAAGTTGAAAGAGCAGATGTGGATGCAACAAAACATACAGGCTGTCCCTGACCCAATAGATATCAGGACTAGATGCTATATCTAGGTTTTGGGGGGGGGGGGGGGGGTTTTCCCTATAATTTCATTCTTATCTCAGTAGTGTATCATAGATACAAAAAAAAAAAAATTAATGCTTTATCAGTTTGTAGAGTTGCATGTAATTGTGATTAACACTTTGTACATACAGTGTATGAATTGTGTGGCTTTGTTCATATGTGGTGTGACAATTCTTTACATTAGTTGCCTACTGCATGAAGCACACATACATTGATATCTGTGATAGCCTTTGAGATTTATACCAATCACCTTTGGTTGTGTATTGCACAAAGTTCTGTGTTTACATGTTTTCTGATCTATACACTGTTCTATGAAAATAACCTCTGTGAGGGTCTACTACTTTTTGTAAAAAATAAAATATATAAGATTGATATAATTCTTAGTTAGAGAAATGCTTTCATAATCATACTGTTTATAGATTTGTTGAGTTTACTTTTATGCTGCAATATCAGATCACGTACATAGTGTCAATGCATGTCTCATGATTTCATGGTTAGACCCTATATACCGTGTCAAGTTTCCATTTTTTTTTTTTCTGTTTATAAAAGTTCACTTACATTGTCTTATATTGAGTGGTATTACGCAAGCATGTCTGTTATTGCTGCTTCTTTGTCCAATACTTGTGTTGTTCCACTCATGAATATGTGACTGCTCACTTCACATCTACTACAATTGCGATCCCGCACAACTTAATATACACATATCAACTCTAATGGCTAATCACAATTCATCTAGGACTGCTGTGCATTTTATTTTATGAACAACTAACACCCTTTTCTGATCTAAGTTGTCGCTGCACACCTTGTTGCCTGCATACTTGACTCTTTGATGGGAGAGTGTGACAAACATTCACACAGACAACACAGAAAATAATAGCTTCCTATAAACTTTGAGGTGCTGTTGCCTGTGCCATCTGTGCTGTCTTGAATGTTGCTTTAATCTTGACTAGCAAGCTCACCTTTTCTCATTAAATATTGTATTGCACCATATGCTTAGTTAACTACTGTTGTGCTTAATTTTTGTCTGGTGTGATTGTCATTGATGGCTTGATTTATGATTTCCTTATCTTGATATGTAATCAGTATAAAATCACTGGAGGCTGTAGAAATGTGCTTTTACTGAAGAATGTTTAGAACACCATGGACAGCTAAGAAGAGTAATAAAAATGTTCTGAAAGAGGCCAAAGCAAAGAGAGCTAATATCCAATATTAGGGGGGAAAAAATTTTTTTTGGCCGTGTAATGAGAAGGAAACAGCTGGAATATATTGTAACGATTAGGAGAATTGAGGACGAAGAGATAGAGGGAAGCAAGGAGAAAAAATACAAAAAAATATAGTGCATGTATGTGTGTATATATATATTGTTGAGATTGAAAGTTGTGGAAAGACACGATTACCTATGCCAGCAGGCATGGTACTTGGTGGCAATATCTTCTTGATATGAGATTTGGTAGTCTAAGTAAGAGGTAAAGTTTAGCTTGGTTTGTATAGAACTGTAAACATATTACTACTAGCGTACGATAACACTGCCATCTGATCTCACAGGTAAATCTCAAGAAGTCACTAGTAGAAATCATATTTGTGGGACAATTTCAGAAAGTAGCAAAATGTAACTTTTTTGTTGGGCAGGGCTTTATTGATCTTAGTTCTTAGGATGTACATGATGTATATTCTACTGACAATCTAACATAAATTATTTATTTGCTCCTTTCTATCAGCGTTATGTCAAAGATCCTGACAACGAAGACCATGTACAGCTGTTTGAGCTCATAACCAAGTTATTGACATATGAGCCCTCGCAACGATACACACTTCATCAAGCCATGCGACACGATTTTTTCCTTCCATACCAGCGTGACCTCTACCGCCATGATGATGATCCCCGTTCTGATTCATCATCAGACCGCTGCCGGTCTCACAGCTTAAGCCGATGACGGTACGATGCCCAGCACAACTCCAAAAACTTGACTCCTGCGTCCTCCTCCAGACAGTTACCTTCACAATACCACCAGCCTCATGGATGCGGACACATATTTTTCTGGCCGTGACAGTGGCTATGACTTGAACTCTAGTTATGACCACAGGTCTGGCCAGTACTCCACAGGTCAGGTCAGTAGCAGGGAACATGATGGCAGTAACTATCAGGATTACTACAATCATCGCAACACCATCAATCATCCAGTGATTGATGGGCGTGATTCAGTGCAAGGTAGCAGAGATGGACACTCACAACAGTATAGTCGGTCTCATAACACCAATTATGGCCGACCCAGCTTGCGTGACACTGAAGAAGACCAGCAAGCACATACCTACACCCAGCGAGGCAGCTACTGGATGTAATCAACATCAAGAAACTAGGGAGCAAATACTAAACATGTCACGTGACATTGAGAAGTTGTACTGGGCTGACATTCACACTTCAGCATGTATATAGACTTATATATGAGTTCACATTTATTGGTTTGTGTGGCACAGTTATTTGAATGTAGTTGCCAGTCATATATGTACATGTTGTTCTATTATCTGTGCTGTCTGTTCTTTCCTTCTCTTCTTGGAATGTTTGTATAGTGAAACATTGTTTATGATTATATTACAAGGTTCTCATTTTTGAAAGTTCTAATTTAAAGAGTTTATGAATTAATGGTAACTGTCTTATTTAGTTTCTTCTTTGGCATATGTACATATTGTAAAAGTTTTCTTGTACTACTGTTGGTTTATCTAGAAGCGGATCTGGTATATATTGCAGTTACATGGAATTTGTTAGTCTTATCAGACATTATCATTAATCTAATCACTGCATCATAAATGTATGGGTATGTATGTGGATAAAAGCATGAATACCTATCATCCTCAACCAGATTTAATATTTCATTCTAAAGACATGGATAACATAATGTTACAGGATATGTAGATTTTTGCCATTCATTTCCAGTCTGGTTTAACATACATGTAAATAAAAATGATATGTGGACATTAGCATGTGGATTTGTTGTTTAATTATAATATACTTTTGGTTTGATAGAGAGATGATCATCCAAGGTGTGTTTTTTTCTGACATCAACCATGTGCATAGAGAATGTGCTCACTTCCTGATCAGATAGCTCAATGATACCCAAAATATGTGTGGTCAAAAGAAAAATATGATAACTATATCTTCTCTCCACCCAAACAGGGCTTGAGGAAATCTTGACCCAGACAGTACTGTCTTGTAACATCTTTGTAGGAAAATCTTCACTGGGATGAGACTGGCATGCTCGATAATTGAGGATCTTTGTTCAAAATGTCCATTGATCAGACCTGCACTGTGATCTTTACTGTCATGAACTATTGATACATTGCTTGTGATTGTACTCGTTCTTCGTTGACTTTCAAAACTTGTGACTATCTTCTCTCATGATAGAAGGGGAAGAACATCATCATGACACATTATGAGATCGTATCCTGATTCTTTATCCCTCCCTTCTGCAAAAGGAAAGAGAGATCGCGGGCGACAAAGAGAGAATACTGGATAGCTTGGTGTGATGGCATGGAAAATAGAAGATTGTGGAAGGACATGATCGACTACACCAACCGGTATGGCACATCATGATGATAGGATGGATGCCAGCCAGGGCTTTATGGACTCATCCTGTCTGTAGATGCAGCTCTTACTATCTCACCGTTGGACATGTGGGACGGTTTTTTTTTTTAATTTCACCCCACCCCGCCCTGGTAGAAGGCCTTCCATCTGGTCTCTGGTTCATGAGGTCAGATCTGTAGTCCCGTGTTTCATGAAGTTGAGGGTTATCTCCAGGTCTTGACGGCTGCCCCATAGTTTCTGCCTTGTTTCAGCACACGCTGATCAGATTTGATGGTTTCTTGTGGGCTGGATACATGGAGGATATGTTGTGGGTCCTAGATATCGGTTCCATATGTGCATTCATTTGTGTGGGACACTTTGAGACTAGGGGTGGATTAGGAGTCTACAGTGGCCGGTTCTCGGGCAGAAGATGGTGGTCTGGTCTCTCCAGTTGGTGTACGGGTTCTCGTTCCTGTTATTTTTGTTCCAATCCTAAAGTTGGGCAGCGCCAACCCCCTCCCACACGGGCAACAGCTTTGACTGCTCGTACTCATGTGGCCGTACTAGTTGGTGTAGGCGATCATATGCTCCCACAATCTTCTATCCACCGTGCATCGTATCAATTCTGTTAAATGTTTGCCATGACACTAAGCTATCTAGTATTTTCTCTTTGTCGTCTGCGATCTCTTCCCTGTATTTTGCCAGTTGTAACCAAGTATTTCAACTTTCCTCTTCTCATGATGAGCCCGAAAAATGTTTTTTTTTATGTTTCCTAGGGGCTCCCTTTTTGTGTTAGCCTCTGAGAATTTCCTCGTTGGTCTTTTAACTGTCCAAGGAACTTTCAACATTCTTCTGAGAAACCCCATCTCTGGCCTCTAATTGTCATTTCAGTTGTTTACTGTCCATGATTCACTTCCATAGAAAGCAAGGAGGAAGTTGGCTATTCTAAGAAAGCTGTGGGAAATACTCAGTAAATTTTACCAACAAAGTATACACCCACATATAGAATATGGATCACCCGCATGGTGCTCAGCATCAAACATCACACTGCAAGAACTGGATAAAGTAAAAAACCAGGCACTTAGGGTCATCACAGGAGCAATGAAATAAACACCAATATTGGAGGTGGAGGATATCAGCACTGAGAACGGAGGGACACAAAGGTGCTGACACAGGCAGACAAATTTTCATGCATGCCGAGACATCCAATGAAGGACTGATTCCAAAATCTTGCATTGGGACGACTTAAGAGAAACAGTTTTATCCACCAGGTCAACCGAATTTATATAGACATGCCAGGAGTTGTTAAACCCACTACTGCCCATACCAGAACAGACTCCCCTGGACAGAGGGATCTGGATTGTCAACACAAATACGGACAGAAGTGAAGGGGTACTTGACAAAGAGGAACAGAATAGTCTACAGCGTAAAACAACTCTGTTTCCTGGATGAAGAATACCCACAAGACCTATGGATTCGTGTTTACACAGATGGATCAGCATGGAATGCACTAAAGAATAGGGGAGTAGTTGCATACATAGTGTACCCAAAACAACACTAGGGATATGAATAAAATAGCAACAGGGAAATATGACACAATTATGATGCAGAAATCCAAGCAATAGGAAAACTGCTGAACAGTAATCTTAGCCTACAGCCTGTAGTGTTTTTGACAGATGCAAGATCAGTACAGTGGAATATCTGGAAATGAGAAAACATCAGTTGGCGAAGGTAGGTTCAACAGGCACACAACTAGATGCACCGACTACATACCATCATAAGAAAACATAATCAAATCAATCAGAGGACCACAAGCCCAAAATCAGGATGCCTTTCTTAGTATGAGTAGATGTGAGTTATTATGTCTCAGAACAGGACACAATCGACTCCACAGTCACGTGTACAAAATTCTAGATCGGCACCTCAACCACGTGGACAGGCGCCCCAGACTGCTGAACACATACTTCAAGACTGCATTGCATATAGTAGACTGGAAAATCCATTGGCCCATAGATACAACACTACAGACAAAACTATATGGGCCACTGCAAGAATGACAAAAGACAAACTCGATAGCGGTCTGGTATCGGGATCAATGCATAACAGGGACCTAAAGGTGTTAAGTGGCCAGAACTACTGATTGCCCGTCACAGCCAAAAAGAATAACTGGACTGGAAAGACCAACAATGGAGGGCATGGTTCATGGGTGACTTCAGAGGCAGACCATGAATGTGGGTTTGAAGGCGTCAAGAAGACCTTGAACAAAATAACGTAAGTGGGAGATTTTGTTAGAGAGATTGTTTCAGACGGACTGGTGAATGCAACGTTCTGTAACGGACATGCGACCTGATGATGAATCGTTCTTTGATCTTGTTTTTATGGACGTGACTCGGGTTGTGGATGGTGTTTCCACTAGTTGCAGTTTTCTCATTCTGCCTTGGGCAAGGAGTTGCTCATGCCAGTTATTATCCTCATGACACACACTGAACTAATCCACAAGTGCTCATACCACTTCCTCGACTACTCTTGCATTGTTAAACGACTGAGAAAAGTCCTGGGTTTCCGCTGTAGTTCTTGAACTTCGACATCCCTCTTGACTAAGATCCAGCAACGCACCAAGGTTGCATGTGAATCACAATTAGCGGAATCGTAATCCTTCCTTGTTGCTGGGATATACTACCTGTCTGTTGCAAGGCTACATATTCCATGATGACGTAGTACATTTTATTCATTTTCCGCTGGGCCGAAAATGGCACACAGGGTATAAGTCATAGTTCTCCACAAGTGACGATTTGTTGCTAGTTTATTTATTTTTTAGTTCCATGGTTGAGCTTCCCTAGTAATTTTTATGCGTAGCGATTCTCTTGGTCTGCCTTGTTTTCTTTTGCCAGATGGTTTCCACATGAATACCTGACTGGGAAGTTTTCTTCATTCTCAGCACATGACGTAGCATTTGCAACTCCTTATAAAGCCCGTCACGCGTTCTATACATGGACGGACAGAGACCAAAGGGCACACGTGTATTGAGATATAAGGATGTTTACGGGGATTCCTTGAGTTGAGTTCTATATCAGCTGCAGATCATAGCACACGGAGAACTAAAATAAACAAAATTTCACATCAACATTTGAGGAAGCGTTCATGACAAAATGCGCAGTAGAAAGGAAAATGAATAAATGTACTACGTCATCATGGAATATGTAGCCTTGCAACAGACAGATAGTATATCCCAGAAAAGAACAGACACCACGAAAACATCTTGTTCATTCTGCGGTCGGATCTGGTCTATTCAATATTGGCAGATGCAGTCTATTTCGCGAGAGAAGCTGTTTCTTCTTCTACCTTTCAGCTCCCTGTGGGGCGTTCATCATCATCGAGTGCCGTCTCCGCAACGAAGGTTGGCTACCATGGAGCCCCATTCTGCTCTGTCTCTTGCTTTGATGGTGCAGGTTGTCATAGGCTGATTTGTCCATCTTTTGATGTTACTCGTCCATGTTAGTAATGGTCTGCCTCTTTTACCTGTATTTTCCCCTCCAGGATTACTTTTTAGTAGGCTGTTGTGTCTTTTAACATGGCCTAAGAATCGCATTTGTCTTGTTTGAATTGTGTTTAGTAGTTCTCTTTTAATTTTTAGTTGTTTTAAAACTTCATCGTTTGTTTTCTTTCCTTTCCATCCAGTTCTACCTATTCTTCTATATATCCTACATTTCAAAGGCTTCAATTCTCTATTCTGTTTTCTTGTATAATGTCCATGTTTCTGCACCATATAGGAATATTGAGAAGATGTAACATTTTGCAATTCTTAGTTTTAGCCCTGGTGTTATTTGTTTTGATGTTAGTATGTCCTTCATGACATTAAAATTACTTTTTGCCATTCCTATTGTTTTGTTTATTTCAGTTGTACATTTTCTATCACTGGTTATAGTATGTCCAAGGTAGTTGTAGTTCTGAACTGTCTCCAGGTCTATACCTTCCTTCAATTTTGATATACACTTGTGGGGCATTAGGTCTTCAAAAAACAATTTCATTCCATGTCTTCATCTCTGCTTCCATCTGTTTTCTCCAAGAATCCAAGTTCGACTTTTTTTTTTTTTTACAGTATAGGATAGCCAGTCCCGTGTCCACCTCTTTAGTCGAAGTTCTTCCTTAAAACACTATTTTACCGAACTAATGACAGCTTGCTACCAATCGTCTGTCAAGACGCCAAATGCCATTTTTGTTGTTGTTTTGTTTGAAATGTATTCTTTCAAGCTGTTTTTTGAGATTCTACGAAGTCATAATGCAAGTTCTTGACAACAAATCTGCAACAGTTACTGTTTTGTGATCTCTGTTCAGATCTGCAATGGTCTTGAATTGGGGATGGTACATGATACTCAACATAAGAAGTATATCCTGTAAGAAACACACAGCGGCGTTATGTGTATGACAAATCCAGGAGATAAAACATCCGTAATCAAATATAGTATGTACTAACCACAGCCAAATATAAATTTACCAAAGCGACTATATCTCAATCCCGCAGGCTGACACTGTTCTTTTCATGGAGTCAGTTTCATTGCAGTCGAAACATCCCCATATCAGTTCCACCGCCTTTCTTGAATCGTGTGCGGACTGATTATAGATATATGTTTTTCCCCACTATGCATTCAAGATCGACCAGATCCCTTTTCCCATATTTAGATTCCCCAGTCTTTCAATATCCGCAGGGCTGCGGTAAAGCTGGTAGAAGGCGCAAGTAGTGGGGTGTAACGTACACTTCTACGAGGTAAGGTAACAGCTTTACAAAAAAGGAACATCAAAATACTGCTGTTTCGGCCTGCACGAGACACAAACGGGCAACGAAATAAAGATATACTCTTCCACATCTAGAATGAGCGGTACATGTAAATCGATAATATGTAAAAAGTTAGGAAGCTAATATATATATATATATAAATTAAACAGAAACTTAACTGAAGTAAGATCAAAAAGCTTCCTGAGAGTAGATGACTGTGTCAAAATGGAGGGGAGAGATCTATCAGTCACGTGATTAGACGAGAAGTCTGATGAAATTGGAAGGTGATACAGGTGTAGAATGAAGAGTGAGAGGCAATCAAGAGTGACACGGGTAACAATAAAAGGTAGAGAAGTGTGTACTCTGGAGTGAAAACTAGCAAACAAAGCCAAACGTGACTCTGGCGACGAAGGATAAAAATGAGACGTAAAGGGAATATTATGGAGGACGCGTACAGGATGGTAGAGTTTCAGACAGGAATAGTATAAAAGTAGCTATATGGAAAGGAGTAAAATGAAAAAAAGGAAGAATAAGGTAGAACTGGAATATAAAGTGGCAGAATATGTTTTGATGAGGATAATAAATATAAGTGGAGAAAAGGTAAACTATAGCAGGGCTGCTGTAATTATAAATATACGTTGGTAAATAGGAATCATGATTCCTGTGGAAGGGTGCCAACGTGCTACCAGATATGTAATTTAGACTCTATATATCGCATGGGGTGATCACATCAGGGGCCAAAACAGGATCACGGAGGAAAAGATGAGAAGGAAAGAGAGAGTACATTGATGCCCCGTGGGGCGAGGCAACCTATACGGGCAATCAAACGATTCTTTAAAGTGAATCAGCTGCGGCTGTCAGAAGTATATAACAATTGAGGGGGAATTCCCGGACAACCTCCGCCTCGCGTGTCGTTTACATCTTTGCGAGCAGGGGTGGTTGTGGGTAGAGGACGTCAGTAGCTGCAACACTGAAAACGCCACACTAGTTGAAGGGTTTTCCGATTTTATTTTCTGATCGTGGACTTAAATTTGAAAATGGGATGCTATTGTATGTAAACCGTCGAGTTCGATCTTGTTAACATCACTGACAATGGAAAATGAATGTAAGCCTGTTTAGCAGAGACAAGGGTAGTCGCTAGCTATTTCTTTCAGTTGTTCTACCTTCTTTTAAAGGTTTTAGAGAAACCGACTGTGAGAGAAACTCGACATTTTTTAAAAGGAAGAGTCGTCTGTGGCGCCCACTACGGCTGGACGGAAGTCGCCCTTGTCAACAGAATTTGCTTTGGTGTGATTCCGGACAACAGAGAAACATGATTACAAAACTACATGAATTTTATGTTCTGATTTCTTCAAGTGAACTGGGGTAGGGTACAGACTGCTCATATCAGTGATGTATGAAAATGTTGCCAAATATGGCTTCCATGTAACACTAACGTCTTAACCACCAATGCACAGACACTGGTTCCTGTCCACCTATATGCCATGTATAAGACTTCAGATTCAATAAGTCTTTGCTGATGTGCAGGTTCAGGTAAGATGGGCTATTATCCTTTTGGGGTTAAGGCAAAGGAATGCATAAAAATGCGAAGCTGCAGTAAAGCTGAATGTGAGGGAAACATGGGAAAAAAATGGTATGGTAAAAGCTTTACGTGATTAGTAGACGACACAGATTTGAACGACGTTTCGGCTCAATTCAGCGGGAACAAACAAACAGCACGCACACACATATATGTAAGTAAATAAAACTAATCCTACATAGCTAACTAGTAAGGAAACAAAAACATAATCGAAATTGGTTAAAGAAGAGAAAAATGACTTCCCTGCGTCGTGGACCGCGGTCAGAATGGAATAGTAGATAGACTAAAGAGCCTAAACATGGGCAGTAGAGAAGGCTATGCAAAAGGAAAGGGAACTATGTGTACGAGTGTGATATACATTCATGCCTCGTGGGGTCAGCGAACCAAACTGAACTATGAGGCGATTCTCCAAAGCAAACCGGCCGCCAGAGTGACAAAGGACAATACCAGTGATACGGATGTCGTCTTGCCCTTGTGATCTAGGGAGTTGAAATGGGAAGACACTGGAGTGCCAGTATTCTGTTGAACATCTCGTAAATGTTCACGGAGCGAGGGTGATGACTCCTAACTAGAATATTTACTATTGCTTGAAGGCTACCATCGGAGGGGGAAGAAAAAAGAATCACTAAAAAGTAGACGGGTAGTGGGATCAGGGGGTATCATTACAGCTACACCCGTGTGACTCGCCCTTTTCCACTCTGACCACGACACAGGGAAGCCATTTCTCTCTTCTTTAACCAATTTTGATTATTTTGTTCTGGATGTTTCCTTACTAGTTAGCTATGTAGGATAAGTTTTATTTACTTACATATCTGTGTGTGCGTGTTGTTTGTTTGTTCCTGCTGAAGGCCTATTGAGCTGAAACGTCGTTCAAATCTGTGTCGTCTACTATCCACGTAAAGCTTTTACCATTCCATTTTTTTCAATTCTCCCTATTATCCTTTTGAACACAGGCAGAAACTATACTATTTATGACAATACTATCAAGACATTTGAGCAGCACCAGTCACAGGCCCAGCCACTCAACCCATGCGTAGGGAACTGATATCTGCAACTGCTTTTTTTTTTTTTAAACCGTTGCGTCATGTCAACTACTATTACCCTCTTGTGAGTAAAATACTTAATTGGATTTATTGAACTGAAGTAAATCAGCCATCCTGAGTGCTCGGGACTTGTTTGCAATAAGAAGCAACCAGAATAGAAGTCATCTATACAGACGGATCTGTAAGACGACACCAAAGAAGTGCATGGGCATTTACAGCACGCTCGGCAGGCAGAATAGTCAAGGAAGACAGTGGTGCATACGTCGTGACCATGAGTAGCATGACAATGGAGGCGATGGCAGTGACCAAGGCATTCAAATGGTTAGAGCCATGAGACTACACCCACGCATGTATACTGAGTGATTCGATGAGCATGATCAAAAAAAGTGGAGGCGGGCTGTGTACCATACTGCTGAACACATACTTCAAGACTGCACTGAATATAGTAGACAAGAAAATCCATTGGCCATAGATACAACACTACAGACAAAACTATATGGGCCACTGCAAGAATTACAAAAGACAGTAAAATTTTTACAGGAAACGACATTGCAGAGACAATACTTCAGGCGAATGAGAGATAGATAAGAGAAAGTGCTGAATATCCAAGTAAAACTTTGACATAGACAATATGACAGTTGAAAATAATTGAGAAAAAAGTATAAATAACTTGTAAATAGTAAATGTGCATTTAAATATCCCAAATATGAAATAAATTAAAGCCAGTTTGAATAAGCTATAGAGCATTATGGTGAAGACTAAATGTTCTGAGTGTGGTATCACCATATGCATACCATTTAATAATCTTGATAAACGAACTATGGCGTAGATGAAAGAATATGTTGAGACGGAGAAGGGGGTGTGTGTTCTCACTGCATGAGGAAAAATAACATTTTGTGCTCAGATGTACAATGAACCGGAAACAAAAAATGACGGAAGAATTAAGACAAAACACGACACTAATAAATAAAACCAGTTTAATGACATACAGAATAAATTTTAATAACAATCGTATTACAATATATCAGCTCCTCACTTGCCTGGTAGGATAATACCATCATACTGAAAATAAAGAAATAAAAGCAGGTTACATTGACATTGTCACAGGCTAGTAGAAGAGTCACCCTAAAATGCACAACCATATACATCCATCTAAACACTTCATATATGCAACCAAATGACTCAAACTTTGGCAACCTGCAGTGATAAAAATGGCTGCTTTAATTTGACATAGTGAAATGGCTGGCATCAGTGAGCACATTATCTCAGCAATAACTAATAAAATAGGACAAGTTCAAGAAAAGAGAAGCTGTGAAAAGTCAAATTATCCAAGAAAAAAATATATATTCTTAGAAGGGAAATTAGTAGATTACATCATGGAAGTTACATATAGATCATGAAGAAGACACAAAGAACAATAGGAAAACTTAAAAACATGTTGGAAATAAAAACTATACCTTTTGTTGAAACCACTTCATAGATTCATCTTTGGAGATCCTGTGTTTAGCTCCTATAACACTCTTTCTCCTCCTGCGCTGACTAATGTTAAAACCTGGAAAAAGTCAAGCAGCAATACTCAGCTAACAACAAACATAAATCTTGCAATCATTAAACACTGACAGCAATAGCTGCCATCAACGAACATAAATCTTGCAATTATTAAACACTGACAGCAATATAAAAGAAAGTGGAAGATCTGGATGAAGCATGAAATATTAATGTAAAAGTCTCTTGACTTGAGCATAATGAAACCTAATGTTATCTAACATTTAGCGACAATCCACAGGAAGTCCCCTGACCAAACTGTACCGTTGTTCTGTTTTGTGCATCCCTCTCCCTTCAAAGACCATATCAAGATGCCCTACATGAGTAGTGACATCATCCCCAAGAAAACCTGGGTATAATTTCATAAACTATCAACAAATTACAGGGTTTGACTGTGTTATAAGGCAAAACAAAGGTAATAGCAGGAACACTTGAAAATGTAGCAACATGCAAGGCAGCAAATTGTCTCTCCAAAACAATGACTTCCAGATATATATATATATATATAAGAAAGCCTGGGATAATTAATAAAAATGTATCCTCCTCCGTGAGACTTGAAAACAGCTAAAGAAATAAGTGAATAAACTAGATCTCTGCGGACAATACTTGTATACAATGCAATGAATTCAAGACTAGTTTGTAAGAGAGATGGTCACGAAATCCACATCTCACCCATTAGTAAGAAAAGAAGACTTTAAGAGACATAAAGAAAAAGGAAAAACAGCCAGCCCTTAATGAGATTTAGTACCCAGCCCAGAGTAGCGACTTATAGATGATGCATACCACTAGTGTCCTCAATGCAGCATCTGACAACACTACAAGGATTACAACAAAATATGACTGCTCTAGACAATTGGACAGAGAATTAGAGGCAAAAGTTGAAGGATGAAATTAAGCAAATACTGCAATTATATGTAAAGTTCCTATATATATAAACTAAACTCAAACAGAAAACCACAAACATACCTGGTCTGCCAAGGACAATGTAGAAGTCCATACCGTAGATACCTATACCAGGGTCATATTTAATGCCCAGATCTATGTGCTCTTGGATACCAAAGCCAAAATTACCAGTTTCAGAGAAATTGTTCTTTCTCAACTCATATTCTTTCACCTGTGAAGATATTAGTGATGGCATTATGTGTGAGATGAACTGTACTGTGGAAGACAGTAGAGACAACAACAAATGGTCAAATGTTTCCAGCATTCATAACAGATCTGACCAATGAAGTCAATCTGTGTTGCAGGCAGGAATTAGTGTAACACAGGTCATTGACTGTATGACTTTGAAGCAAAGCAATAATCAAAGTCAAAACCAGCTGTGCTAGAAGACAAAGGAGCAATATTAGACATCATGTATTAATTCTCTTTGCCAATAAAGCAAGTACTCATAGGCAAACCCTCTGATCACACAGCACTTTTACACATACCATGTACTACCTCATCTCAGGAACTGATCATCCCATGAAAGCATACTGAAGCATAGAGGTATAAACAAAAATGTAAGTAAAGTTCACCAATGTATCTGTTGCCCAACAAGGAAATATCTCAGAGGCAAAATGAGCACGCTACAATACAATCTTTGTTCTGACATTGTGCTACCAATGCCAGACCTGAATCCTAGATGCAAGAATAGGAAAAACAATCCTTACAAAGATGAAATGTGTTAGACGAATGACAGGAAGCAGTCAGAGAGATAAGATATGAAAATCTGAGAAAAACGCTAGGAATAATTTGCGCCTTAGAAATACACCAAGAAACAAAATGACCAAAACACAACAAACTTTCAATAAATATTGCGAGAACACCCTCAAGGGCTGACCATAAAAAAGAAGGCTGGATGGAATATTAGAAACAGTAGGAAACATACAGCAGAGGAGCCACAGGCTCTAGCGTAAAATCATTGCTGTGTTCATACTGCATGAGGAAAACATGATTATATTTGAATATAATATCACATGATTTTGAGGATACCATTAGTGGTTTACAATCAAGGAGCAGTTCACTCTCCATTATAAATATGACGGCCATGAGAATTCCCATTGTCTTTTTAATATTCAATATTTTCTGCTTAGTCAATTTTCTTCATTTTGCCACTAACTAATGAGCCCTATGGTAAAATGCAATTAATATTTAAATTCAAGGAGGGAGGGAGATTACAAGGAGGAAACGTGCAGACAAACTAGCTAAGGAGGGAGGGAGAGTACCACAAGAGAACCATCTGGTCAGCTATGATGAGCCAAATCTATCATCAAAGACCAGCATCATTAAAAATGGAAACAAGAACACCCAAAGTATAATGAGAGGGATGGATACCTGCAACTATCAAAGAGGGATGAAGTCATCATACTTCGCCTATGCACTGACCACAACAGAATGAGAAACCACATGTCCACCAAACTCAAAATAGGAACTACCAGTCAGTGCCACAGCACACAGGCCTGAGGACAATGTGGCACACACCCACCTCCAAAGACGAGAAACTATACAGGGCAACCAAATCACTTAAATGGAGCAGTAAACACACAAGAGGTAGTAGTCTACAAAACTCTAGTTGCATTTTGTAAAGTACGTTATACAAGAGGACAATATACGTGGAATCTAAGGAAGACATTAAAACACAATAACAAATGTCTCCTGCATTTAGTAACAGACCTGACCAAACAAGTCAATCCGTGTTGCAGGCAGGAATAATACTTTAGCACAACAAATTTACTGTTGACATTGAAACAAAAGATTATCAAGGTCTATGCCAGCTGTGCATGTCAAAGGTTGAGACAACACACACAGGAAATCAAAGTTCATTCATACCACACCAAATCACTTAAAAGCTAAAATACAAACTGATGGCATCAACATTACAAAGTCTCCCTTTAACAGAGGTCATGTCAGATAGATATACAGCCCTAACCGCCCCACGTGCATCAATAGCTGCGCCATCCTCTTAACCATAGATAATGATACCTTAGTAAAAATCACTGCATCAAAACAGTTTTTTTTTTTCACAATTGAGTTTACTGTTTCCAAACATTGAACCCCTCCATTCCTAGGCGATGCATCAGGGATAGACTAAGAAGATGATTTCCAGACATCAAGAAGACCTTGAACATGACAACAGAAATGGGAGATCTGGTTAGAGATAGAGCTTTCTAACAGGCTGTGGTTAATGCAACGTTCTACAAAGAACATGAGACCTGATGATGTTAGTAGCTGTGAATGATTTCCAGCTTCTTACATAGAGACCAAAGTATCTCCAACATCTGAGACAATGACTACTGATAGCACTAGGTCACAAAGGCAATGAGGTAGTCAGTACAAAGAACATCAAAACAATACTTGACATAGTGCACAAACAGTTTACAATAATCCAATAGCTCATACACACTAACAACTAATATCATATAAAATGAATGAACATAAGAAGCCCTGAGAGACTCCAGTGTCAAATTAGTGCTCTGCTCATACAGTATGTGGAATCATGAATAATGGTTCTGGATCCATAACACAAATAAAGTTTTACTCTCTGAATCAATGGCAACACACACACACTGTAGGTACTTTGACATTTGACACTACGCAACTTTTATATCTGGGTATTCCGCTCGCCCATGAGAATTATATCTCCATGTCACAGCATTTGAAAACAGTATAATAATGCGTCCATATTTGATTTAATTGGAACAGAACATCACATGATTATAAGGATACCAGATGTGGTTTTCAATCAAGGAAAGGTTCATTTTCCATTATAAATATGGCAGCTGTAAAAATTCCAGTCTTATTATTATTCAAATATTTTCTGCTTAGCCAGTCAATTTTCTTCATTTTACCATTAAATAATGAGTGCTATGGTAAAATGGAATTAATACTTAAATCTAGCATCCCTTGCTACAAAAGTGTGGTAAATTTCAAGGTAATATCGCATGCCACAGATTTGATGCGGGAAATGAAAGAAACCCATCATTTTTTTATTATTCACAACAATTAGGCTATGCCAGAGGTCTTGTCCTCAAGTGAAAGTGGGCACAACCTGGACCTGACAGTAAAACCTGTTGTAAACTTGTGTAGCTTTAACTGAATAAGCAATATATACATCACAGCAATAGAGCAGTAAACACACAAGAGATAGTAGTCTACAAAACTCTAGTTGCATTTTGTAAAGTATGTTATACAAGAGGACAATATACGTGGAATCTAAGGAAGACATTAAAACACAATAACAAATGTCTCCTGCATTTAGTAACAGACCTGACCAAACAAGTCAATCCGTGTTGCAGGCAGGAATAATACTCTAGCACAACAAATTTACTGTTGACCTTGAAACAAAAGATTATCAAGGTCTATGCCAGCTGTGCATGTCAAAGGTTGAGACAACACACACGGGAAATCAATGTTCATTCATACCACACCAAATCACTTAAAAGCTAAAATATAGACTGATGGCATCATCACTACAAAGTCTCCCTTTAACAGAGGTCATGCCTAATACCAAAATGTTTAGAATGCCAGATAAATATACAACCCTAACCACCCCAATTGCATCAATAGCTGTGTCATCCTCTTAACCATAGATAACTATACCTTAGCAAAAATCACTGCATCAAAACACTTTTTTTAAAATCAGAATTCAGTCTTTCATGTTCAAACATTGAACCCCTCTGTGTACCTACATAATTACTACTTCCAGTGACCCCTGAGTGTTAGATTATTTTCTATTAATATAGGATCTTTTTCCTTTCATTTCGTGAGATACGATCATATAATGAGAAAAAAGCCACCAAATTGTTATCCATATTTTTGTTGTGACCAGGGAAATGTCATTGGTTGTTGTCCAACACCAAAGAACAATTCATAACGCAGCAAACACAGTGAACAATGCTGCGAGGTAGCTGAAAATACTCATGAACTTATTGTGATTGTATTAATAAACAAGGTATCACATCTAGCCCAAGCAGCCAATCTCAAATCATAAACCAACCGAGCCAGGAAATCTGAGTGTTAACTTTGGTAAACACACATGTAGCAGAGAATGGAGAATGGGAGTAGAAACAGACAGAGAATAGAGATTAGGAATAAGCACTAGGGAGTAGGATATGAGAATTATAAACCAAGCACTTACACGGAGAAGGGTGTGAAGGAAAGTACACACCAAGAGATAGAGTATAGGGAATTATAGGTTGAGCACTTTCTTATGCAGAGGAGAAAGTGACGTAAAGAATAGGGGATGACGCGTTAGAGAGTTACGGTTGGCAAGTGACTAGAGTATCTAGTCACTTGGAGTCAGAACTTCAGAGCGACAAGACCTATGGTAGTATGGAGAAACATCAGAGAGAGATATCGGTCGATTAATAGAGTTAGTTAGAATCAGAGAAGATACGAGTTCACAAGGCCAATAGATAGAATAGATATAGATAGATAGATCAGGATGGGACGTTCGATGGGAACGGACCAAAAGTAGGGAAAACGGCCGAATAGATTGTAGAATAGGTTTAGTAATAGAGATGTCGTCAAGAAAACAAATAGCGATAGGGTTAGGAGAATGAATGATACTCGAGAATGTAGATGTTAGTAGGATATGATGTATGAAAATTGGACTGAATTGTAATTGTGAAGTAATGAAGAAATAAATTAAGGCTCCAAGTGCAAAATGAATTCATGTTGTGAACTTATTATTTTGTTGGAGAGTTGAAGATAGAGCAAGATGAAAGGAACGAAGGAGAAAAATTAGAGTGAGTAGTGGAAAGTTGAACATATGTGGAAACGTATTGAAAGGGAATTAGAGACAGAGCGGAAAGGGTGGAAGGAATAATGTTAAGTATTAATATAAGAAATTAAATTTGTGTAATTTCAAAATTATTGGTTTCGAGGTTATTAGTTATTTAATGAACAGATGAAAGGGTTAAGTAGTATTCATTAAGTTAAGAGTTGTTATAGTTGAATGATAGTATTAATTGATGTATATCAGTATTATTAAGGATAACAGAGACAAAACAGAACGAGTGTGATATTATTGAGATGAAGGAAATTTAGCACTAGGGAGATAACCGACAAGGGTTAAAAGAGTAGTCGTTTGGTATGGTACAACGACTAAGCACAGGGAGGGCGTATTGTGTAGCAGAGAATGGAGAATGGGAGTAGAAACAGACAGAGAATAGAGATTAGGAATAAGCACTAGGGAGTAGGATATGAGAATTATAAACCAAGCACTTACACGGAGAAGGGTGTGAAGGAAAGTACACACCAAGAGATAGAGTATAGGGAATTATAGGTTGAGCACTTTCTTATGCAGAGGAGAAAGTGACGTAAAGAATAGGGGATGACGCGTTAGAGAGTTACGGTTGGCAAGTGACTAGAGTATCTAGTCACTTGGAGTCAGAACTTCAGAGCGACAAGACCTATGGTAGTATGGAGAAACATCAGAGAGAGATATCGGTCGATTAATAGAGTTAGTTAGAATCAGAGAAGATACGAGTTCACAAGGCCAATAGATAGAATAGATATAGATAGATAGATCAGGATGGGACGTTCGATGGGAACGGACCAAAAGTAGGGAAAACGGCCGAATAGATTGTAGAATAGGTTTAGTAATAGAGATGTCGTCAAGAAAACAAATAGCGATAGGGTTAGGAGAATGAATGATACTCGAGAATGTAGATGTTAGTAGGATATGATGTATGAAAATTGGACTGAATTGTAATTGTGAAGTAATGAAGAAATAAATTAAGGCTCCAAGTGCAAAATGAATTCATGTTGTGAACTTATTATTTTGTTGGTTACAACAGATGAGGAACTTAGAAGGTCGTCCTATGGAAGGACTGTGAATGTTGGTTTTAAAGCTTCCAGCTAGTGATGTAGTGGAATATAAGAGTTAGAAATGAATAGTAAAGACGAACACGCCACGTATTTTTACAGGAGAGAGAGAACGGTGTGATCACAGGCCAATGATCAGAGAGAGACGGGGGATTGTCAAGGCACATCAGAACAGCGCGAAGTACACATTTAAAAGAAGAAGTATGATTGCTGTACATGAATGTATAGTAGAAGACGTGATTACAAACATCAGCATCAATCTCTCTGACTTCCTCACGCAAATCAAATCAAGTAAAGACACACCCACTTTCACACAGTGCCACGTGTCAAAAGTTAATTGAAAATACTATTTTTAGTGCTACTAATGTAACAATTAAGTGGTAGCAATTTGTACTATGGAATGTAATGAAGCGACTCACAAGTAGGTATCGTAATCTAGGGTTAAGAAAAAAAAAACACACCAACCAATGAGAAATTTCAGCACTTCCTTAATATACATTATCTGGTGAAAGTATATCATGGAGGACAGACTTAGTTGTGAGCACATCTTTCATTCCTAGTGATTTTTAAATTCACATAATGATTCCCCCACTGGCAGTCACATTTTAATTCTGGGCATTACAACCCCTGGGACAGAGTTAAATGGCATCATCTCAAGCTTCTTAGTAAAATAATCACAGATGACCTGCTCATGAGAACTGTCCTACAGCTCGATTTTGGTTCTTTACCACTGAGATGGGAAATAACTTTGAAATTTCCTTTAGTGAGACTACTGTCTGGTGACATCTACTAGTCATTCAGGTTGTCTCCCCTACCTCCCAACTCATTATTCGAGCAGAAAAGGTTTGCTCAACTTATTCTTATCAGCAGAGCTGAAACATTTTCAGTTATGATATTGCACATGGGAACAAATGAAGACAGTAGGAAACACAAGAACAAATGTATACTGCATTCAGTAACAGATCTGACTAATCAAGTCAACCCGTGTTGCAGGCAGGAAATTATTTTAGCGCAGCAAATTTACTGTTTAACCTAAAAACAATAAAGTATCAAGGTCTATGCCAGCTGTGCAGACCAAAATCTGGGACATTTTAGCAAAAGCTTGAATTCATAGCATCAAAGTGTAACTTAAATAAACAGACACAATCGACAGACATGACAAATACCTCTGCTCTCTATATATTTTTAAAAGTTATATTACTGGTGTGATCTGTTAGCTATATAAGTTGAGCAAAAATATTTTTAATTCCAAAATTTTGTGTAAAAAAATTAATATATTTAGTGAATTACGAGCTGCAATGCAACAGTTCAGTGACTGCAGCTTAGAGGAAATGATACTGAATAATGTTTCATATTCTTTCTAGGAAGAAAACAATTTTGATACATGTTTCATCAGCAGTTATAGAACTGAGGAGTCATGGTAACAAAGGCAAGAATGATAAAAGAGAAACAAGTTCTGCCAGATAAGGAGAACAGTCATTCTGTGGATTCAATCTCACAGCAATGCTCCAGCACATGAGGCAGACAAGCTGGCAAAGGATGGTGGTGAATTACACCAGCCAGATACATCAAGTACAACTTATGAGGAATCAAAAAAGGTTTGTCAAGAACAAATGGAATACAGAACACCAGCAGGGCTACCAGAAAAATTATGCCTACTACCAGATCAACAGAAATTGTAGACTCTGGAAAAGAAGTAACAGATTAATGAGATTTTAATAAAAGAAAGAACAATCTTTTAAACGCCTAAGGTTAGGAACCTCTGATGAATGTGGCTGTTGCACAGACAAGAGTGACTACCAAACATCTGCTATAATTATGCCCAAAATAAAAAACAGAGAAGGCTCTTGTGGCAACGACTGGTACAAGCCAAACACAGATTTAATATTTTTGAATGTGCAACTTCAGCAAAGAAGACTGGTCTTTACAGGCTACAAATATTTTAATGAACATTGGACTGTGTCCATGACGATTATTTCTTTATGTTGGCAGGAAGGTTAAGGAAGATCTTGATCAGGCTAGGTAGATTAAATGACCCTAATTGCAGCAGTCAGCTATAGGTTGTTGATTGCTTATAGTCCATGAACTATTTGGCATCTTGGTCCCACTTGACAAATGACACACTACGCTAACTGCTGCTTACCTTGAGCCCCTTTTCGAGTATCTCCTCAGCCTTAGCACCCCGAACAGTACAATGGACTGCTATCTTCTCATTACGTCTGATTCCAAATGATCTGACAGTGTAGCGGGCTGAGTTAAAAGATAACATGGATAAACATTGTTACATTGACACACATAATACACAATTTAATTCAAACAAAGGTCAGAAAATACAAAGAAAGAATACTTTATGATGATGTATCAATATACAATACAAACTAAGATTGTGATAAAAATGATGGCATACCAGTGAGTTGAGTTAGTGTCTCCACGTGAATGTCCATGTTATTTTAACTTATTGAATTATGGCCCCAGAAAATAAACAGCCAGTAACATCTGATTCATCATCATCATTGAATGCCATCTCCACATCGTGGGTTGGCCACCATGGAATGACATTCCGCTTTGGTTCTTGCTTTGATAGTGCAGGTTGTCATAGGCTGACTTGTCAATCAACGTTAGATGTTACTTGTCAATGTTAGCCTTGGTGTGCCTCTTTTACCTTAACCTTGTATATTCCCTTCCAAGATCACTTTTAGAAATTGCGTGATGTAACATTTCCCTATTTTTCACATCTGCACAATTGTGTGCTCCATCAAGTGCGAATCCTGTCAACCGATTCCCGGAAATGAAGGAATTATGGGGTGGGTGTTCTGCTACGTCCAAAAGTTACCAGCATAATGGAAATCAAAGTCACCACATAATCTAATTATTAAATTATATTTTAAAAAATGTCTCTTCTCTTACTATTCTAAAAAAAAATACCAACCCAAAGCATCCCCTGCAACTCCCACCCTTAACAGTAACAACAGTGATTCATGTGATGACTGTCACTGTGTAACAATAATGATAATGCAGATCCTACCTAAAAGATGCACCACATAAATTTAAAAAAGCAGAATAGCTCAGGCCAAAATAGCATTTGATAAATTGAAAAATATCTTATGCAACAATTCTATGTCAATAGAAGTGAGAAAGAGAGTTCATCGGTGCTATATAGAACCAATTCTGACCTATGGAAGCGAATCATGGACAGTAGACAAACAAATGAAAAGACGATTAGAGGCCACAGAGACAGGATTTCTCAGAAGAATGTTGAAAGTTCCCTGGACAGCTAAAAAGACCAATGTAGAAATTCTCAAAGAGGCCAACACCAAAAGGGAACTCCTAAAAAACATCAGAAAGAAATAATCAACATTTTTCGGGAACATCATGAGAAGAGGAAAGATGGAATACTCGGTCGGTTACAACTGGTAAAATACAGGGAAAGAGATATCACAGACCACAAAAGAGAGAAGATACTAGATAGCTTGGTGTCATGGCATGGAAAACGAACAACAGAACTGATACAATCGTAACAATGCACTGCTCACCGCGGCTGTGGATAGAAAATTGTGGAAGGACAGGTCGCCTACGCCAACTCCAACTGGTATGGCACATGATGATGACCTAAATAATGGCATTGACAATAACCTAATAAAGTAAAGCTTTGAAACCGATAATGTGAATACACAATATATTAATATACAATGCCACATTTTTGGAATAAAATTATTACCCTTTGAAAACACAGGTGTCTGTCCTGTCAGTTGTTCTAACACTTTGGAAGCTCTGGTAAGTCTGTCACCTGATTCACCCACACAAATGTTCAGGCAAAGTTTGCGAATTTTCAGGTCGCGCATAACATGATTCGCGAGGCTCTTTTCGCTTTCCTGGTGAATAAATAATAAGTATAAAACAAACTAAAGTTAAAACTTTCATTTGGACATATAAAACGAAGAGTAGACAAACTAGAAAATGAGAGAGATTAAATTGTAATCATTATTTGGAATAATGCTTCATGATAGGACGTCAATGATGATTAATGTCAATTGTATTATTATGGTTAGCACATAAATGAATGTATATATATAAATCATTTTGTTTTTTAATGTAGATGGGGAAGGATTGTCAAGACACACTTTAATGCTTACGACTTACCCCCATGTTTAAAATGTTTTAAAGGAAGTAGATAATCTTGTTTTTGACAGTCGGAAAGTCGTAACTTTGAGGTTTCAAACATTAAAAAAATTAATGCAAATTAGTAATATATAGAGGCATGACATTTTAAACAATTACATCTAAACTTGAGATTACTAATTCTATCCGGTTGATATTTACATAATTAAAAACGGTCAGTGATAAAAGATTACGACATCACGTGACTCTGTTGTCATAGCAACACAATAACTGTTCAGCACGAACGAAATACAAGTGCCGAAGAAAAACAAGCAAACTGTAATTCCAACATGGATAGCTCAGAGGAAGAGGTTGATACTGGACCTTCCATAGACTCTCTTGATATAGAAGAACGCATAGCAGCTCGTCGTATACGCATAGCAAAACGCGCAGAAGCAGCTAGAAGGTACCGTCCGTAGTGTGAAGTGAATGATTCAGTCAGTGAATGAAAGTGAAAGAATCTTCTTCCTCTTTTCTCTTTTCTTTTCACTGATACCTAACCTAAAAGGTGTCGGTAATTTCCTAGTTTGATCAGATATATTATTTTAGTTTGGAAGAGTGATGTCCCCTAAAATATGTCTGCCAAAATACAGTGGTTCTACGCATTCTTGGCGTTGGGGTCATTACGCTGGCATGTGTCACTCACACTGGCGTTTGGGTCAGCGTGGCGTCGGGTCAGCGTCTGCGTCCAAATCGAGATGTTAATTAATAATTGGCTGTAAATATTTAACACTAAAGCTAAACCTAACCCCTGGACCCAACGCCCAATCAACAGATACTCCGAAATGATTACATGCCAGCGTAATGACCCCAACGCCATGAATGCGTAGAACCACTGTATTTTGGCAGACATATTTTAGGGGACATCACTCTTCCAACTGAAATAATATATCTGATCAAACTAGGAAATTACCAAGGTGTCATGGTTTATTATAGTTTATATCATTCTGACTAGGTGGCCAAACCATTTAGTTGTGGTTGTTCTATATATTCTTGGCAGGGTTTTGTTCCTACCATTTTTCTTATGGCTTCATTTGGTATTCTATATCTGTTCGTCTTGTGTTGAAGTGTTGTTTGTTACTTTTCTCAAGCATCGCATCTCATACCACACATGCCATGCATTGATTGATTTTGATCTTTCTTAAATGGGATTTAGAAAGGGTCCATGTTTGACTTTCATAGCACAAAGTTGGTATTATTGTATTAAAATGCTATTTATCATTTGTTGTTTAGCTGGCATAGAAATGTTTGGATGTCTTTAGTCTTTAGCAATGGTGAAAGCTAGTATGTGACAGCATTTGCTTCTCATGTTTTCTTATGTCAATTTCTCTGTCTAGTTTTCCATCTTCTGTGAGCTTCTTCTTCTTCTTTCCTTCCTCATCTGCCTTTCAGCGTCGAGGGGAGATATAATTTGCGGTCTTTTGCTCTTCTGTTCGCTTCTGCTGCTGTTATGTTTCCTAGTGCTTCTAATTTTCCATCGACCCATCTTTTTCGTGGTCGACCCTTGGGTCTGGTGTTCTCACAACGTTTGTTGAAGGCTCGTTGTGTTGTGTTTTGTTTTTTTTGCCTTGTCACGTGGCCAAACCATTTTATCTGTTGTTTCTTTATATATTCTATGGCGGGGGCTATTCATAGCTTTTTTCTCAGTTCTTCATTTCTGATCTTATCTCTCAGACTGTTTCCTTTCATTCGTCTAATACATTTCATCTCCATAGAGGTTATTTTTCTTATTGTTCTTGCATCTAGGGTCCAGGTCTGGCATTGGTAGCACAACGTTGGGATGAAGATTGTATTGTATAGTGCTCATTTTGCCTCCAGAGTTATTTCCTTATTGGACAATAGTGGTGATAACTGTCCGATGATTTGACAAGCTTTGTTGCATCTTGATTCTATCTCTGCCATTTGGGAATTATCGTTTGTCATTAGACTTCCTAGGTATTTGAATTCCTCAACTTGTTTTAGTTGTCTGCCTTCTATAGTTATGTTGATGTTCTGTTTATTTTTGGCGACATTCATGACTACTGTTTTGTTGATGTTGATTTTCATGTTGTATTTTGTGCCTGAGATGTTGAGTTTGTTTAAGTGTTCTTGTAGGTCTTCTATGAGCATTGTGCCAAAATACTTGAATTCCTCTACTTGTTTTATTTCTTTATCTTTGATCTTAATGTTTAATGGGTGTCTTAATTTGTTTATTCTTATAGCCTCTGTTTTTGCTGTGTTAATTTTCATACTGTAGTTTGTGCAGCTTTTATCTAGAAATGTTAAATGCTGTTGTAGCAGGTTTTCATCCTCATATATTAGGTATTGGTCATCTGCGAAGAGTAGCTCGTTGATGTTGGAGTTTTCTACCTCTATGTTTTTATTTGATTTTTCCTTATTATTGGTTGTTTCCTGGTTTATTTTGTCCATATATATGATGAAGAGGAGTGGTGAGAGGACGTATCCTTGTCTTACACCTGTTGTGTAACCATAACCAACCTTAAACCATTCTGACAGATCTTCCGATGTTCTAACGGCACTTTGACTGTTTTTATATAATGCCATTATATTATCTAATGGTTGTCCTGCTACACCGTAGGTTTCAAGAGTTTGCCAAAGTTTGTTCCTGTTCACACGATCAAATGCTTTTTCCTGATCTGTAAACACTATATTTAGGTTTTTGTCATATTCTATTGTTTTTTCACATAGTTGTCTCAATGTAAATATAGCATCAGTGCAGCTTTTGCCTTTTCTGAATCCAAATTATTACTTAATTGAGGTTCTATTATGTATCTTACTCTCCTCTCCAATATTTTAGCACACATTTTACCAACTTGACTCAATAGGGATATTCCTCTGTACATTTCACACTCCCTTTTGCTTCCTTTATTCTTCCAAAATAGGACAATGATAGCTTTTTGTCAATCGTTTGGGACTTTTCTTTCCTCCCACGCCGTATTGAATATTATATTAAGCCAATCTATAGCTGTTTTCTTACAGGCTAGTAGCATTTCTGTTGTTATTCCATCTATACCAGCTGCTTTGTTCTTTTTATTCTGCTTCATATTCTGGATACATACCAAACAAACTAAAAACATCAACTTTCATTGCATTGCCTAAAAAGAATGGTGCAGTTGAATGCAGTGATTTCAGAACAATAAGCCTAATGAGCCAGGTAACACAAATTTTACTAAAAGTTATACAGGATAGTATCAAGTCTCGTACTTTACCGTTATCTTAATTATTCTAGCTGTTATAAAATCAAGATTAGCACAAACTTTCCAATCGTGTGCAAAAATTGTTATAACTTGAGAACTACAATAGGCTTTCATTAAGCCTCTTTTGCCATTTTATAAAAGATTCCAAGGCCTTCCATTAGATTGTATAAATAATAACATAACCACATGATCTCTTTCAGGAAAATTTTTTTCCCCCAGAACCATCCTTCTGCTGTTTTCTGTGTTTTGCTGAAGAAGTTGAAGTTTGTCCTCCTAGGTTCTGCTGTCTATGTCTGAAGTCTTCTATGTAAACACTCAACAAGCCCTGCCTGTGTTGGGATCATGCAAAAAACAGTGATCCTCATCTTAGTTTAACAGTCTATTTTGATGTGGGCTGTTTTTGAGGAAACCAACTGGGAGGTGGAGGTGAGGTTTTGGCCATTTGATCTTCTCCAACCCAGTGGTGGTGACCTAAGGATGAGCTCCCCATGACAGCTGATAACTTCTTTTTTTAATTAGCGATAACTGCAACTGACTTTTGCCTGAAGGAAAACAATCAAGAATGATCATAGACAACAGTAACACTAAGCAAACACACATGATACCACATCCAATAGTGAATAGCTTTATCAAATGTTATATATAGTTTGAGAAGACAATTAAAGTTACAATGTTTCAACAATGCAGGACAAACCAACATGGCAAATCTTAATTTATGCTATCTACTATCCAAAACAAATTCTCTAGTTTATTTTATAATAACTCCTGTGAAAAGATGGTTAAATTGGTGACCACAGTTTAGACTGGAGCCATGTAAAAGTGAAGTAAAGAGCCCCATCATCCAAAGTGGCGTATAGGGAATATGGTGTTAGTGACCATAAATTTTACAGACCTTCAGCACATGATTTTTGGGGTAATATGGTCGGTATTATACCCGCACCACTCTACTTTCCCAGAAAAAAATTAGGTATCCTTTTAAGGCTGGGTGAATCCGGAAGCCGTCGGTCAGGATCGAACCCTACCCCTTGTCCTTTGTAGTCCAGTTCACTAACCACTGAGCTATCACGGCTCCCAGACTGGAGCCATGATAGCTCAGTAATTAGTGAACTGGACTACAAAGGATTTGAGGTCAGGTTCGATCCTGATCAACAGCTTCTGAGTTCACCCAACCTTAAATGGGTACCAGCTTTTTTTTCTGGGAAAGTAGAGTGGTGCGGGTATAATACCGACCATATTACCCCGAAAATCATGTGTCAAAGGTCTGTAAAAATTATGGTCACTAACACCATATTCCCTATACGCCACTTGGTGTGACGGGGCTCTTTACTTTTTTTTACAGTTTAGACCAGGGGTGGCCAAATGGCAGCCCGCGGGCCGGATCCGGCCCGCCAGCCTAGTTTTCTTGGCCCGCGAAGCTCCACGGACTTACTTCATTTTTTACCCCTAATAGCGGATTTCTCCTGGTTTTAATCCGTGTCGGAGTTAACTCTTCTATCGTTCAAGAATACACAATTTGAAAATCTCTGTCAATTTCTCGCAACAGCTAGATTGGCAACATAATTTCAAATAACACACACACACATACACACACACACACACACACACACACACTGCACAACTAATGGTGCCGACAATATTCAAAGTCTTTGCTTCGAGTTGGTACCGCAAAGTTGCTTTATTGTCAGTGCGGTGATAGCGTCAGATCTTTGGCTCAACATTTGTCGTCTGGACTTGTGGTGGCTCTTTCATTTCGCGGTAAGGGGTTAATGAGGTTGGGAGGGACAGGGGTGAGGGGACTTCGTAGCTCTAATTCTGTCTTTGAAGTTACATTCAAAATGTTTCACTGTTCGCCTTCATTCCCTTTGATCCCATCGTCTTGTCTTGTCCATAAAATGACTGCAACGTGTTTATTTGGTCACAATCTTTTGATTTCATTGTCAAACACAAGTCTGTGTATAACTGTCAAATCTGGACTTATTTTCGATAGTGGACCAACATTCTGTGACTTTTAACTTTGATGTGAGATTTTGTATTAAATCATGTTAAAACGTAGAAAAGTTGATTGTGAAAATCGCATATTTAAACCTGAATGGGAATTAGATTATTTGTTCATCTTCAATAAGGATAGTAAACCTCAGTGCTTAATTTGCGTTCAAGTGTTAGCCGTTTTGAAGGAATATAATTTAAAACGGCACTATGCCACACATCATCAAAACATGTATGAGAAACATAGCATTGAAGCTAGGAAGCTTTTGGTTGAACAGCTGAAGACAAAGTTGAATCAACAGCAAAGTATGTATACAAAGGGCAATAAAATTAAAGAGTCATCGATCATTGCATCATATACAGTTACCTATGAGCTTGCAAAATCTAAAAAACCCTTTACTGACGGAAATTTTGTGAAGAAATGTGCGATTCAAATGGCAAAGGCATTCGGTCAAGAAAAAATAGCCAAAGAATTTGAATCTGTGCCTCTTTCAAAACAAACTGTAGCCAGAAGAACAGAAGACATCAGTCTGCAACTGCCTCAAAGTTTAAAATCTTGTATTGAAAACTGCTCATATTTTTCGCTCGCGATTGATGAAAGTACTGACATCACTGACACTTGCCAACTTCTTATTATTGTTAAAGTTATCCAGGAGGATTTTACTGTTATTGAAGAATTGTTGAAAGTTTGCTCTTTGCATGACACTTGTAGAGGGACAGACATATTTTCTGCAGTTCATAGTGCCGTAGATGAAGTAGGTGGTTTTGGAAAGTTGTCTGCAGTGTGTACTGATGGTTGCAAAGCTTTTATTGGTTCAAATACTGGTTTTGTTGGACTTCTAAAGCAAAAACAAAATTAACGTACCTACATTGCATTGCATAATTCATCAAGAGGCCCTTTGTGCAAAGTCCATAAATCTAAAAGACACCATGGCTACTGTTGTGAAAATAACAAATTTGATAAGAGGAGGACACCAGTCTTTAAATCACAGGAAGTTTTTATCATTTTTAGAGGAAGTAGATTCTAGCTACGGTGATCTCCTGCTTTATACAGAAGTAAGATGGCTTAGTCGAGGGAAATGTTTAATAATATTTTTTGAACTGAAGAATGACATTTATGACTTCCTGCGAGAGAACTTACCATGCTCCATTGATCTTCAACATGCACTCAAAGACATTAATTTCCTTCATAATCTGGCATATCTCACAGACATCACACAACATTTGAACATATTGAATTTGCAGCTACAAGGGGAAAAGCAAACCATTTTTCAATTGATGGGATATGTTGATGGTTTTAAAAAGAAGCTGAATCTATTTAGACTTTCTTTGCAAAAAAATGATCTGTTCCATTTTTCAAGTTGTAAGCAGTTGTTGTCAGAGATAGAAAGTGCAAACTTCAGTAAGTACGCAGCTGACATTGAACATTTGATTTGTGAATTTGATCGACGATTTCAAGATTTTGAAATGTTTCGTCCGCAAACGGAACTTTTTAATAACCCAATTAAGTGCACAGTGGAGTGCCAGCCATCAGATCTTCAACTAGAGTTGTGTGACCTTCAGTGTGACCCCTTCCTCAGTACTGTAAAGGCATTAGGAGCTGACTTCTGGAAATTGCTACCAAATGAACGTTACCCGTGTCTGAGAAAATGGGCACTAAAGATGTGCTCTATATTCGGCAGCACATATCTCTGCGAGACAACATTCTCTTCCATGAAGTTAATTAAATCTAAGACCAGGAACAGAATGACCGATTCGACATTGTCCCATACTCTCCGAATCGCCACGTCAAAAATGGAAGTGGACTTCAAATCTCTGGTGGAAAGCTGTGACAAGTCACAATCGTCGCACTGAGACATTAAAGGTAATTTTAAAATGAATAATTAATGGATTTGTTACAAATCAAATATGTATAAAAAATGCAAGCATTATTTATATATTACTATATCGCATAGGTCCCTACTGTAATTTTTGACGATATTCTTAAGTGTGGCCCGCGGGTCTTGGCCTTGGCTTTAATCCGGCCCTCGGGCAACCTCAAGTTGGCCACCACTGGTTTAGACTATTGGTTTTTTTTTTATGTTTTTGATAGACAGTTAAAAACTAACTGAAAAGTGTGTTTATCCAGTAAAAGATCATTCTATATGTATTTTATTATCTACTGAAAAGAGATTTGGCATCTCTGTCTGATTGGATTGAAATTAAATTTGTTTATATTCATAAATGTTGTATGTAGTGTGAGTATAAAAATAAATAGAATTGTATGTTCTAAAATACATTCTGTGATTTAGGGCTCTTTTAGGAGAGGATTCAAATGATCTTAAAGAAATAAAAGAGGAAATCAGGAAAAGTCAGAAACAGGTTGAAGACAGCAGACAGCGACTCACCAAGTTGCGAAGAGATGGGTTTGAATTTGTCTCAAACATACAAGTTGCTGGGGATGCAAGAGAGACAGCCAGACGTACAATAGAAGATGAAGCAAAACGTCACAGGTAGTGGCTAATCAATGTTGTTCTGTGTACAATTTTATAGACTGTTGTGCAAAAAATTATGAAATCTTTTCTGTTATATGCTCTGTCCCCTTTTACTTTAAACTGAGGAAGGGAAATAATGTTCTTCACAGAACTTTGCTACATCCATAACAATTTTTGCAGCATTTGTTACTTCTCTGATCCATCTTTCTGGAGGTCTATGTTCAGTGACAAACCTGAACATTAATATATTCTTTGATGCCCGCCACTATCCTACATTATAGAGATTATATCAGCAATGAGAAAGTGCTAAAAACAATCCACACAGCTAATTAAACAATTACTGTCAGTTGTTAAAGGAAAAAATTTCAATTGTATGGACATGTTACAAGATCTACAGTCCTTGCCACAACCATTCTACAAGGCACAGTATCAGTCAAAAGATGATAAGCCTGGCATATGAAGAGGTAGGAGAAAAACACATGAAAAACAGGATTAACCTTCACCACATCTCAGAAAGCAGCTCTTCACTCAGATTACAATATCGTAGTAAAAATTACAGCATCAAAACATAAATTCCTCAAAATTTGACATTTTGCTGTGCTCAAATATTATCCCCCTCTATGTGCCTTCCTAGTTACCACTTCCAGTAACCCCTGAGTGTTTAATTTGTTTCCATTGCTGTTGGATTTTTTTTTCTTGAGATTATGAGATACATCATTTTATGCAAACAAATTTGCCAATTTTAAAGAAATTGGTAATTTTTCCTTTTTTAGTCATTGACTGACATCAAACAACCCTTTGTGACTCAGGAAACACAGCGAATAATGCTACGAGGTAGCCAAACATTCTGACAGACTTATGACAGCTGTACCGATAGAAATTGTTACATGTCCGGTTCATGATGTCAAACTGAGGTCATAAATCATCCTAAACCAGGAATTTCGAGTTCCCGTGTTTTGCCTAGTGTAAACACAAAGCTGTGTGTCAAAAGTTCAGAGAAAATAATATTTTTAGAGCACCTAATGTTACATTTAAGTGGCAGTAATTTTTACTACCGTATCATAACTGGGAGAGTTACAGATATGTTTCGTAATCTAGGGTTAATTGTGGAGTTTTGAAGGAAATTGTGAATTATGTCATCAAGAGTGCTCCAAAAAGTGCTGTTTTATGGAACTGGCAAAACGATTATGCTTCCAATATAAAATCTTTTACTATTTCTCCACATCAGCTGTCAGACAATACCAAATATTTCAAGACTTGCTCCACCAGTATTGTATTTCTATATATCATTATCATCAAGTACCACACCTGCTGGCGTAGATGATCATGTCTCTCCACAACCTTCGATCTTTACAGTTATTTATCATTTCTGTTGTTGACCTTCTGCCAAGCCATTCTCTTAAGCTGTCTGGTATCTTTTCTCTTTGCTTCCCTCTATCTCTTCGTTCATCAATTCTCCTAGTTGTTACAATATATTCCAGCTGTTCCCTTCTCATTACATGGCCAAAAAAATGATGATTGTTTCTTCCTAATATTAGAAATTAGCTGTCTTTTTGCTTTGGCCTTTTTCAGAACATTTTCATTACTCTTCCTAGCTATATATGTATTTCTAAATAGGTTCACAAATTACATTTTCTCTAGTGATTTTGAACTTATACAAATTTTAATTTTTATCTCATGTAGATTTAAAACTGAAGACAGAAAACAAAGTTTAGATTTAGTGCTGTCATTGATTCATAGTTGTCAATTGTTGTGTCAGAATCAGTGGCATCTGCTGATAAAGATCCTACTCCACATTCCCACAGTGGCCTCTTGAAATGGACTAACTTGTCTGATAAGTCAAAAAGGGGATTGTAAAAGTCAAGGTAAACTGGTAGCTCAAAATTAAATGCCAATGTCCTATTGGACCAAAATATGCTAATTATTGTAACTTGATGTAAATAATGCACAAAGCCACTACCTACGCCCATTTGATATCCTTTTAGGGGACCCAAAAAATGTAGAGAAGTAATTGTTGTACAAAAGTAGAAATAGAAACTCTGAAAAAATGATATAGATTTGTAAGTTACATGAATATATCAAAGTAATAAGTTTCAGTATATTCCAGATCTTGTGGGCCAACCATTTGGGGTCAGGTAATAAATAAGATCAGGGTCACATAAATGACTTATGGAATTTCTTCTTTATTGTAATTTGGTCTGAAAATTTGCTGCATTGAGTTTTCTTTCACATTGAAGTGCAACATTTGCACCTTTCAGCCCAACAACTTTTTGTCTTATCATGGCATATTTTTGGAACTGGGTTTACCTCTCTTCTTTGGACTATAGTTACCTGACCAGGCTTTTCTGGAACTACCATGAACCAGAGGAGTAGGATCTTGGCCACTTCTTTTTGACTGATCCTGACATCAGCAGTCAGTTAAAGGATGCTTACTGCCAGTCAGTTAAAGGATGCTTACTGCCAGTCAGTTAAAGGATGCTTACTGCCAGTCAGTTAAAGGATGCTTACTGCCAGTCAGTTAAAGGATACTTACTGCCAGTCAGTTAAATGATACTTACTGCCAGTCAGTTAAATGATACTTACTGCCAGTCAGTTAAAGGATACTTACTGCCAGTCAGTTAAAGGATACTTACTGCTATCAGCTAATGTCAAGCAATGGATTTCAACTCATTATCTCAGGTGCAGTGCTTTTACTACTTAGTCATTTATTAATCTATCAGCTTATGGGCTTCTGCCTTTTGAGTAATGAAATAGGTACTTCCATCTGCTGTAAGAATACTTCACATTTTAATTTTTGGTACAGCTTACAGCATGTGATAATGAACGTCCCTAGTAATGTTTTTTTATTCTTTCTCTCAAACATTATATCTAGGGCTAATGGTACAGATCATTGAATACCTAGAGTCGTGTGATTTCTATTAATTTCATCATCTTTTTATTTATTTATATATTTTTTTTTTGTGCAGAAAGGAAAAACTTGAAAATGAGGCAAAATCTGCTTCTGAGAGATTTGATGAGGTTTGTTACTTTTCTTTGCTGTGGCATTAGTTTGTGTGTTTTTATTTGTTATGATCATAAATTTATGTCTTTTTGTTCATTTTGCTTATGCATTTTGTGTTTTTGGAGCCGCGATAGCTCAGTGGTTAGTGAACTGGACTACCACGGACAAGGGGTAGGGTTCGATCCCAACCGACGGCTTCCGGGTTCACCCAGCCTTAAATGGGTACCGGATTTTTTTCTGGGAAAGTAAAGCAGCACGGGCGTAATACTGACCATGTTACCCCAAAAAATCATGTGCTGAAGGTCTGTAAAATATAGGGTCACTAACACCATATTTCCCTATACGCCACTTGGCGTGACGGGGGTAAAAGAAGAAGAAGAAGAATTTTGTGTTTTTATATTTTTGTTATTATAGTTTGATGTCTTTTATTTGTTTTGATTATGACTAGACATTTTTGTTTGTTATATAGACAAATAAAGCTAGATAAATTCAATTTCTTCTGCTGAAGACACGATGAGAGCCAGTATGAATAAATTTAAAAGAAGTGATAGGGGTGTTGTGATGTTAATACCAGAGTAGAAAGTAGTCAGCAACTCACATCTGACTGTTTGCCCTAATTGTGAAACACATTTGACTCCAGCATGGTAAATTTGAATAACAAGTTCCCTTCTCTCTTGATCCCTACCCACTTGACCAGACTGGTTAGTCTGTGTCTAGTGGAACCTAGGGCATAGACTCAGATACTCTTTCCCTGTTTCAAAATTTTCTTTCTAGCAGTCTCAATCCTTGTAAAGATCTTTTATCAAATCTCGCCATTTGTCTCTGTTCTGTGCAAGCATCTCAATCTCATTGAGGGAGCCGATTCCTGCTGCCACTGCCTCCATGATCAATGTTCTTCTCACTGTTTCTCTGGGTCAGCCTCTTTTCCTCCTACCTGTTGTTTCCCATTTGAGGCTTGCTTTGCTATTCAGTTATTATCTTTTCTCATCATATGTCCAACATATGTTCAACGTCTTTTCTTGTTTACTGATGTTATTAGTGGTTGATTGGTGATTTCTCTAATTTCCTCGTTTGTTTTTAATTCGTTCCTCGTTATACCAAGTATTTTCCTTAGACATTTATTTTCAAATGTGTGAAACTTTGTATCTATGTCTTTTGTTGTTTTCCAGTTCTCTCATGCATACGTAAGGGTTAACAGTATTTTTGATTTGAATAGTCTAAGTTTTGTGTTTGTGCTGAAAAGTTGGATTAGGACATAGATAATTCTGGTTCACTGATCCTGTTTAACTATGCTACAAACCATAACATAATGGATTTACACCAACATGACATCCTTTTAAGAGCAGGCATGATAGAGAACTTTATTTTATTTAGTTGTCAGGGGAATGCAAGAGAGAAAGAGAAGTGACTAGTTTAATGTCACCTACATCATCATGTTTTCCAGTTTTCCCTTCTGCCTGAGTGTTCTCACATTCACAAATTGAGGAAGATACTGTGCAATCTATTTTTGACAATAGAAACAGGGAAAAAAGTTCTTAAATGTTATGTAGAGCCAGTCTTAACATATGGATGTGAATCATGGACAATAGGACAGCAGACAAGAAAATCACTGGAGTCTGTAGAACTGTGGTTTTCCAGAAGAATGTTGAGAATACCAAGGACAGCTAAGAAGAGTAATGGAAAAGTTCTGAAAGAGGCCAAAGCAAAAAGAGAGCTAATTTCCAATATTAGGAAGAAACAATCATTATTTTTTGGCTATGTAATCAGAAGGGAACAACTGGAATATATTGTAATAACTGGAAAAAATTGAGGGACGAAGCGACAGAGGGAAGCAAAGAGAAAAGGTACCAGACAGCTTAAGAGAATGACTTGGCAGAAGGTCAACTATGGAAACAATATATAACTGTTGAGATTGAAATTGTAAAGAGACATGATCGCCTACGCCAACCGGTATGGCACATGATGATGAATTTTTACTACAGTATAGTAAACATGTTGGCCACAGATAGGCATCATAATCTAGGAATAAATTAAATATGGGTGCTCACACAAACTAAAGGGAGTGATATAATAAAACTAATTAATATTCAAACACAAGTTGTGGTTGCTGAATAAAATAAATAGCATTCCTATCATACAGGCAGAGGTCCCGTTGTAAATATGGTAAAGTGAGAGAATCGAGGAGAAGAGGTGCTCTCTGACCATCTCAAAATATAGTGAAATGAGGATACCATAGAGAAGAAATGTTTTGTCCATCTCTAAATATGGTAAAGTGAGAGAATCGAGGAGAAGAGGTGCTCTCTGACCATCTCAAAATATAGTGAAATGAGGATACCATAGAGAAGAAATGTTTTGTCCATCTCTAAATATGAATATGAGAACATTAAAGAGGTGCTCTCTGACCATCTCAAAATATAGTGAAATGAGGAAACCATAGAGAAGAAATGTTTTGTCCATCTATAAATATGAATATGAGAACATTGAAGAGGTGCTCTCTGTCCATGTCAAAATATGGTGAAATGAGAAAACCATAGAGAAGAAATGTTTTGTCCATCTCTAAATATGAATATGAGAACATTGAAGAGGTGCTCTCTGTCCATGTCAAAATATGGTGAAATGAGAAAACCATAGAGAAGAAATGTTTTGTCCATCTCTAAATATGAATATGAGAGCATTGAAGAGGTGCTCTCTGTCCATCTCAAAATATGGTGAAATGAGAAAACCATAGAGAAGAAATGTTTTGTCCATCTCTAAATATGAATATGAGAGCATTGAATAGGTGCTCTCTGTCCATCTCAAAATATGGTGAAGTGAAAGAATTAAAAAAAAACAATACCATTGCACTGGCTTTAGCAGGAAAGTAGGGTGGTCTGAATGATACACAAACATCACCCATAAAATTTGCTGTTGGTGCTCGAAACATGTGGGCATTAACTCTTTCTGTACATTTCACCGCACTGTGCACCATGCCGATTTCGGCAGTGTACGTTTCTCCGCATAGTGCGCCACGCTCAATTTGATTAGAGTGAACACCATCAAACCATATTCTTTTTACATGTCTTGTGTCATCTTGATATTGGTGAAATCTAATACCTTGTTCAATTATCTAAAAATTCATATATAATATGTTATATGTTAGATAAATATAAATATGTAAGTTGATTCTTAAAACCATGAACAATTTTGTCTCTGAAATCTCTTCCGTTGCGTTGATAAAAAGCTTCCGTACGGAAAGAGTTAATACCTTATTCTCTGTATACTATACCTTGAGGCACAGAAAGAGCTCTTACTTTTATATATGATAATATTTTATATAAGGAGAGTAGATGGCCATGTGGACTAGTAAATAATATTTTCTAGTGGTATTTGGAAGTGGGGGGGGGGTTTATGTTCATGATATGGGCATCAACTTTTGTTTGTTATGTAGACACTCATTCTGTGAAATAACTGCTAACATTTACATACAAATTGCATCTTTACACAGATATCCAAGAAATGGGAGACAGCATTGATGAGAGAAGTGCCACAAGATTTGCATGAGGTTGCTTATTTTGATTGTTCTCTTTGATTTCATTTCCTCTGTGTTTTAAATATTTTCTTTTCTTGTAGATCGATATCAATACTTGTTTGGGTTTTCTTTATCTTTCTGTTTATTTTAGTGCAGCAACAGGCAAAAAAGTGAATGTTTCAGCTTTGTGAATAAGACAAGACCAAATAAAGAATCAACATTTTGAAGAATGTCTTCAATCGGGATCTATCTATCTATCTGTCTGTCTGTCCGTCTGCCCATCTGTCTGCCTACCTATCGTTTGGTGCCTGAAGTATTGTCCTTATCTGCAATGTTGTTTCCTGTATAAATTTTACTGTATTTTGTAATTCTTGCAGTGGCCCATATAGTATTGTCTATAGTGTTGTATCTATGAGCCAATGGATCTTCCTCAGTCTACTATATTCAGAACAGTCTTGAAGCATGTGTCCAGCAGTCAGGGGCACCTCTCCATATGTACATGTGGTTGAGGTTCCGATCTTGAATTTGAATTTTGTATACATGTGACTTTAGTCACAGCATGGTTCCACACATCTTTCTTAGAATAGCCAACTTCCATCTTGCTTTTTGGGTTTATTTATCTGCTGTTTCCAAGATAGTTTGTTGTCAAATGTAACTCTGCGATAAGTAGCTTGTATGTCTTCTTTCACAGGCTCGTTGTTTATGTAAATGGCTCCTTTTTGTTTTGGGGGGAGAGTGAAAAGTGTACTACTGGCAGCTGAACATATGGCTGGATTGAACTTTCGGCAGCCATATGTATAGACAACGTAACACCTCTTGTAGCTATGGTGCGAAGCGTTCAAATTTCAGGCCATAAATCTAATGTACCCCAAAAAATTATTTCAGCATCCAATTCCCATGTGTCTGATTGGGTAAACACACAGTTATGTAGCAAAAGTTCAATTAACTATTTTTTGAACTCAAATGTAACATATAAGTCGTAGTAATTTTTACAACAGTGTCGTGAAAAGAAGGTTAGAGGCCACAGAGATGGGATTTCTCAGAAGAATGTTGAAAGTTTCCTGGACAGCTAAAAAGACCAATGAGGAAATTCTCAAAGAGGCCAACACAAAAAGGCAGCTCCTATAAAACATCAGAAAGAAACAATCAACATTTTTCGGGCACATAATGAGAAGAGGAAAGTTGGAATACTTGGTTACAACTGGCAAAATACAAGGAAAGAGAGATTGTGGATGACAAAGAGAGAAAATACAAGATAGCTTGATGTCATGGCATGGAAAACAGTCAACAACAGAACTGATACGATGCACTGTAGATAGAAGATTGTGGAAGGACATGATCGCCTACGCCAACCGATATGGTACATGATGATGATGTTCGGGAAAACATCCCTCACTGATATGTGTCATAATCTAGGTTTAGTACTCAAGTTTCCCAGTGAGATAAAGTTTAGAACAAAGTTTTGTCAGTAGATGAAAGTTTAACAAAACTTCCTACCATAGATGAAAGTTTAACAAAACTTCCTACAGTAGATGAAAGTTTAACAAAACTTCCTACCGTAGATGAAAGTTTAACAAAACTTCCTACAGTAGATGAAAGTTTAACAAAACTTCCTACCGTAGATGAAAGTTTAACAAAACTTCCTACCGTAGATGAAAGTTTAACAAAACTTCCTACAGTAGATGAAAGTTTAACAAAACTTCCTACCGTAGATGAAAGTTTAACAAAACTTCCTACCATAGATGAAAGTTTAACAAAACTTCCTACCGTAGATGAAAGTTTAACAAAACTTCCTACAGTAGATGAAAGTTTAACAAAACTTCCTACCGTAGATGAAAGTTTAACAAAACTTCCTACCGTAGATGAAAGTTTAACAAAACTTCCTACCATAGATGAAAGTTTAACAAAACTTCCTACCGTAGATGAAAGTTTAACAAAACTTCCTACCATAGATGAAAGTTTAACAAAACTTCCTACTGTAGATGAAAGTGTAACAAAATTTCCTACTGTAGATGAAAGTTTAACAAAACTTCCTACCATAGATGAAAGTTTAACAAAACTTCCTACTGTAGATGAAAGTGTAACAAAACTTCCTACTGTAGATGAAAGTTTAACAAAACTTCCTACCGTAGATGTAAGTTTAACAAAATTTCCTACTGTAGATGAAAGTGTAACAAAATTTCCTACCATAGATGAAAGTTTAACAAAACTTCCTACTGTAGATGAAAGTTTAACAAAACTTCCTACCGTAGATGAAAGTTTAACAAAACTTCCTACCGTAGATGAAAGTTTAACAAAACTTCCTACCGTAGATGAAAGTTTAACAAAACTTCCTACCGTAGATGAAAGTTTAACAAAACTTCCTACCGTAGGTGAAAGTTTAACAAAACTTCCTACAGTAGATGAAAGTTTAACAAAACTTCCTACAGTAGATGAAAGTTTAACAAAACTTCCTACAGTAGATGAAAGTTTAACAAAATTTCCTAAGGTAGATGAAAGTTTAACAAAACTTCCTACAGTAGATGAAAGTTTAACAAAACTTCCTACCATAGATGAAAGTTTAACAAAACTTCCTACAGTAGATGAAAGTTTAACAAAATTCCCTAAGGTAGATGAAAGTTTAACAAAACTTCCTACAGTAGATGAAAGTTTAACAAAACTTCCTACCATAGATGAAAGTTTAACAAAACTTCCTACCGTAGATGTAAGTTTAACAAAACTTCCTACTGTAGATGAAAGTTTAACAAAACTTCCTACAGTAGATGAAAGTTTAACAAAATTTCCTAAGGTAGATGAAAGTTTAACAAAACTTCCTACAGTAGATGAAAGTTTAACAAAACTTCCTACCATAGATGAAAGTTTAACAAAACTTCCTACAGTAGATGAAAGTTTAACAAAATTCCCTAAGGTAGATGAAAGTTTAACAAAACTTCCTACAGTAGATGAAAGTTTAACAAAACTTCCTACCATAGATGAAAGTTTAACAAAACTTCCTACCGTAGATGTAAGTTTAACAAAACTTCCTACTGTAGATGAAAGTTTAACAAAACTTCCTACCGTAGATGAAAGTTTAACAAAACTTCCTACCGTAGATGAAAGTTTAACAAAACTTCCTACCATAGATGAAAGTTTAACAAAACTTCCTACAGTAGATGAAAGTTTAACAAAATTTCCTAAGGTAGATGAAAGTTTAACAAAACTTCCTACAGTAGATGAAAGTTTAACAAAACTTCCTACCATAGATGAAAGTTTAACAAAACTTCCTACCGTAGATGTAAGTTTAACAAAACTTCCTACTGTAGATGAAAGTTTAACAAAACTTCCTACCGTAGATGAAAGTTTAACAAAACTTCCTACCGTAGATGAAAGTTTAACAAAACTTCCTACAGTAGATGAAAGTTTAACAAAACTTCCTACTGTAGAACAAATACCTTCTCCATAATATAGAGTTGCTTTTTAAGAAAGAAAAGACACAATTTTGACAAAATTCCTTTTCCTGTTGATTACAGATTTTACTTCAACAGAAGAGATCATGTGATGCAATGAATGATGATAAGAACAAGATTATTACAGAGTTTCAGCAGGTATTACTCCCATGTGAAGATACAGTAGAACTGGACATTGGTCTAGAGATGAAAGAGTATAGTTTTTGTGGGTATCTTGGTCTGTATTACACCACTACTAACTTCTTTCCCAGAAAAAATATCTGATACCCATTTTAGGCAGGGTAACTCTAATGCTCTTTCTACGGGCCATAGATTGGATTATGAAAATAACTCAAAATAAAAGAAATGGAATCCAGTGGTCACTGACCAAACAACTTGATGATTTAGACTTTGCTGATGACATAGCTCTCCTATCACACAACCATCAACAGATGCAGGATAAAATGAGCATACTTGATGAGAGATCACAACAGCTAGGACTGAAGATTAATAGATATAAGACCAACATTATGGGAATTAATGCAGTTAGCAATAACCAAAAAAAATGAGGAGAAATACCTCTACTAGACGTACAATCTTGGTAGTAATATAGACAAAGAGGGAGGAACAGAAAATGATACTAAAATAAGGATATCAAAAGCAAGAGGAGCTTTTGTTGCACTGGGAAACATATGGATGTCCAAAGTCCAAAGAAATTAGGTTAAATACAGAAATAAAAATTTTCAACTCCAATGTTAAGTCAGTCCTATTATATGGCTGTGAAACATGGAGAATAACAAAATTGAGAATCACGAAGGTACAGACTTTCATTAATGGATGCTTACGCAGAATAAAAGGATGGAAATGGCAGGACAAAATCATTAACATAGAATTATGGAAATGTACCAGTCAAATACCAGTGGATAAAGAGATACAGCGAAGACGATGGCGATGGATAGGACACATACTGTGGAAGCCAACTGAGAGTATTACACAACAGGCCCTTTTTTGGAATCCCCAGGGGAAAAGACAAAGAGGAAGACCAAGGAATTCTTGGAGAAGACAGATCGAAGCAGAGATGAAGATGATGGGAAGACATTGAATGATCTTAAAAGAATTGCAAAAAACAGAACGACTTGGAAAGTGTTTGTTGAAGACCAATGCTCCACTGGGAGCTAGAAGGTAGAAGAGGAAGAACTGGAAATATTAAGGTTGAATTCTTTTTGAGCAGCCTTCGTATGTTACAGAATCACAAGCCACTTTCTCCAGATCTCTATAAGTAGTTTAAGATAAGATTAGTACTGTGCCAACTTTTTGTCTTTCTATTTTTATTTATTTTAATCACTCCATTTGTCTTCTGTGATTCCATATAAGTTTGCATAATTGTTTATATATAATGATAAATAAAATATTATATTCATAATTCTGTCAGGATCTGAAAGCCAAAGATGATCTTTATGTAAAAGACCTAAAAAAGATGTCAGAGGATATAGATCTGATGATTGAAAGAATGACAGAGCAGGTTGATAGTTTATATACGGCACAGAGAGAGGAATTAGAACAGATTGAGGTGAATGCTTTTATTTCTGTGATAATCATTCAACTAGATTGTGGTTTCGAATTCTGTAATAAAGTCTACTGTTTTTTTTTTTTTCAGGGTTTCAGCTCTACTATACAATTTTTCTTTTTCCATCCTGTCCTAAATTATTATGGGCACACATCATGCTTAACAGTTATATTCACATGCACAGCCTAAAATAAAATATTCTGGGCCTACATTAGATTTAACTCTTTACCTGTCTGATTATTTTGCTGTTTGAACTGAATTATCTGACTTAGATTTGTGAACTACCCAATGTCACCAATTTAAAAACTCTGTATAAATTTAGGTTTTTAAATAAAACATGTCTATTACATATCAAGGAGCACATGGTCGTGTGGCTCAGTGGTTGGTGAACTGGACTACAAAGGACAAGGGGTAGGGTTCAATCCCAACCGACAGCTTCCGGGTTCACCCAGCCTTAAATGGGTACCAGATTTTTTTCTGGGAAAGTAAAGTGGCATGAGCATAATACCGACCACATTACTCCGAAAATCATGTGCTGAAGGTCTGTGAAATTTATGGTCACTAACACCATATTCCCTATATGTCACCTGGCGTGACGGGGCTCTTTACTTTTTTTTTTCTGAAACTACCCCATGTTTTATATGTATTTTGGGACCTTTAAAGTCATAAAAATTCACTGAAAAATTCCCCTGATGATAATAATAAATGATAATAATAAATGATGATAATAATAATAATAAATGATAATAATAAATGATGATAATAATAATAATAAATGATAATAATAAATGATGATGATGATGTTGGTTACTAGAAATGAAAGTAAAACATCTGAACAGTTTTTAGTCTTGTTTTTTTTAATGTTGTTTTGTATTCCATTTTTTGTTAATGAGTTAAATTGTAGCCAACATTAACTTGTTTTCTCAGAGAGCATTTGTGATGGAGAGGAATGAGTTGTTGGAGCAGCAAAAGAGGAAGTGGGAGGAGAAGATGAACTTGAGGAGGGAGAGAGAGATAGAATATCTGCAACAGAGGCAAAGAAAAGTGGATGAGTATGAGTCCTTGTTGCAGCAGCTGAGGATTCAGGATGCTGAGGAGTATAACCATGTCAAGGTCAGGCTGGAGACCGACATACAGGTCAGATGATGGGATGGGATTTTTTTTGGGGGGGAGGGGGGGGGGGGTAATAGACCTACCATAATAAAAAATATCATTTGAAGAAAAAGTGGTTGAGAGTAAGAAAGAAGAATAAAGAGAAAGAGAAAGGGAAAATGTTAGAAAACAAGAGTTAAAGAAAGAGAAAAGGGAAAGTGTTAGAAAACAAGAGTTAAAGAAAGAGAAAAGGGAAAGTGTTAGAAAACAAGAGTTAAAGAAAGAGAAAAGGGAAAGTGTTAGAAAACAAGAGTTAAAGAAAGAGAAAAGGGAAAGTGTTAGAAAACAAGAGTTAAAGAAAGAGAAAAGGGAAAGTGTTAGAAAACAAGAGTTAAAGAAAGAGAAAAGGAAAGTGTTAGAAAACAAGAGTTAAAGAAAGAGAAAAGGGAAGTGTGAGTAAAAGACAAGTAAGAGAATGACGGTAAAGAGAATGATGGTGTAGAAAATATAAATAGAAGAGGAAGTGAAAGAGAGAGAGAGAGAGAGAGGTGGAGATTTCATATATGCAATGAAATGTCTGAAGGATGTTAGAAAGAATGTAGATTAAGCATTGTAGCAGAAAACATATGTCTAAAGTAGAATCTTTAAATTCTCTGTTCAAAATAATATGTTAAGTTTTAGCAATCTTTTTGGAGTATTTTGTTGAAGTTTTATTCTATCTATATGGAATCTTCTTCACTGTTCTGTTGAAACATGCATTCTCAAATGTGCATGAAGAAATCTATATTCATACAAGATCTGATGGTCAGTTATTCAATCTTGCAAGACTAAAAGCAAAGTCCAAAATCAGACATATGACTATTAGAGACCTGTCATTTGCTGATGACGTTGTAACTTGCCACACAATGTCAAGAACTCCAGAGCATGATAAATATTTTTTCACACGCCTGTAGAGATTTCGGCCTCACAATAAGTTTGCTGAAAATGAATATACTTGGTCAGGACATCGAAGCAGCACCTACCATCAATGAATATACTCGGTCAGGACATCGAAGCAGCACCTGCCATCTTCACAGACAACTACAAACTTGATCTTGTGCAGGTATCGCCACCTGGGGTCCATCATCAATGACAAATTATTTTGCTACCATCTTTGCCTGCCTTTCTAGGCGCATTTGGCAAAACAGCAAACTGATAACTAAAACAAAGGCTGAAGTTTATAAGGCCTGCATCATCATCATCGGTTTCCTTTCATATGACGACAAATCATGGACAACTTATACAAAGTAAGAGAGAAAGCTAAATGCATTTCATATGCAATGCCAGCACCGTATTCTTGACTATCACCTGTAAGGACAGAGTTACAAACATGGAGGTTCTTACTTGCACAAGGCTCCTAAACATCGACACGCTGCTCAAACAATGTAGGCTACCCTGGCTTGGTCACTTACACCATATGCAAGATGGCTGCGTACCAAATGATATACTTTAAGGACCACTAGCAAATGGTATAAGAACTAGGAGATGTCCAAAACTATGAATTATAGATGTGTGTAAATATGACATGAAGACTTTGAACATAAACCTTGCAGCCTGGGAAGCTGCAGATCGCAATATTTGGAAACACTGTAAAATCCAGTTCAAGCAAGAAGCAGACAGATTCATAGAAAAAGAGAATACACATTGAAAAAAAAAAAAGAAATAACATTTCCTAGGGGCACTGCAAAATCCATAGTCAACTATGATGGATGGAGGCTACTGTTATGTACAAGTATCAACTATCTTTTGAGCCGAAGATGGCATATAGGACAGAAATTCTAGTTTCTGTGTCTGATATTTTTTTATCAAGCATCAGACCTTGCTTAAGACTGACATCGTTTCTCATCACAAAACATTTTTTTGCTCTGTTTTAAACTGTGTCTCAAATTTCTTTCCTTTGTTGAGAAAATGTAATATCAGACAACAGATGTGGCAATATCTGTGGCATTATGTAAACAATAATTGTTTTTATAGCGGTAAGGGGGGGAGGGGGAGTTTTGAATGTAGGTTAGAACCACCAGAAATTTGTCAGAGGAAGGACTTCATTTGCATCATATTAAGTGTCTAATTTGCGTCAACGTAACTTAGGTTGTTTCAGCTAAGAAATGTGCTCTGAACAAGCGTGATGGATGCATCGTGTCATTAGTTTACAGCAAGCAGATATATTTGGGCCTTTTGGCTCAAAACATTAATTTTTTATCAGGGCTAGATTGCTTAACAATTTTGTCCAGACAACAGACATTTTAACCTACTCTGGAAAACATCAGAGAAGGGATAGAAATGTCTTTTGTTGTAGAGAGCTGCACTAAATCATGATGATTGGAAGCAAATTGTGAAAATGGCTTCTATGGTGCCCCAATGACTGATAAGGTTATGGGTTTAACTGATTGATTGATTCAGAAACTAAGGAAGGGTATGGTCACATTGAAACTCTAGATTTGAGCTGAAAAATTCCCACTGCCTGTGGCAGGATTGAACATGGAACTAGTAGCCCTGGAAACAGGCTAACCAGTCTGGCCAAGTAAATAGGGATAAAAAAAATGGAAGGATATTTAGTATAAAAAAATCCAGTGCTGAAGATATATGTTAGACTGATAGATACAGTTATCACAGTTCCTATCACAACAACAAAGTGCATGAATACCCACATAATATCTCATAAGGGCAATATCTTAATATCTTATAAGAGTTGTCAGTTGAACATAGAGAATTCTGTTTAAAATATTTTACGTCTTATTGATCTGTTTCTGTTTAAAACCTCACTAGTCTGTTTGAAAATACAGTGTATTACGCTATAATACTCTGGCTAATTCTTGAATTTGGTGGGGTTGGGGGGGGGGGGCCCTGGGTGGTCTAGAGATAAGACATTGGCCCTGATAAGAAGGCCCCGGTTAAATTTCTATCCACCACAGGTAGTGGAAACATTAAAATAAAAAAAAAAAATTGAATTCATGATTTCTTCATGGCTTTACCCTCACCTGGTCTCTGGGAAGTGAGATCTGATATCTGGCCCTCTCAGATAATTGTGGAAAACAGGAGGTCCCATGTGAATTGTGTGCATGTTAAAGAACCCTTGGCAGTTGGAAATAGAAAAGAGTGTAATAGTTATTGGTTAGGGAATTGTGGAAAAGAGTGTAATAGTTACGGGCTAGGGAATTGTAGAAAAGAGTGTAATAGTTATTGGCTAGGGAATTGTAGAAAAGAGTGTAATAGTTACGGGCTAGGGAATTGTAGAAAAGAGTGTAATAGTTATTGGCTAGGGAATTGTAGAAAAGAGTGTAATAGTTCCTGGCTAGGGAATTGTAGAAAAGAGTGTAATAGATATTGGCTAGGGAATTGTAGAAAAGAGTGTAATAGTTATTGGCTAGGGAATTGTAGAAAAGAGTGTAATAGTTATTGGCTAGGGAATTGTTGAAAAGAGTGTAATAGTTACTAGGGAATTGTAGAAAACATGCAGAGCATGAGAATAGAACATAGATACATGAAAGTGTTCAAGATAGTGTGATTTGGAAATTTCTAGAAGGGGGAAAAAGGGGTGACATATTGTTTTGACGTTTGTGACGTATTTGTGTAGAAACTAGGAGACAAAGGAAATTAGAGTGGCAGACTTTGATTGGATGCACGAAGGAGCTTGGGATTGCAACTAGGGGGAAATATAAAAAGCTTAGAAGCGCACTCAATGGTCGAGCAGTTAACAGTCAAGCAGTCAGAAGGTAGTCAGCAGTCAGTCTCTCTCCTTGGTTAGTACAGGCTTAGTCAAGTTTGAGCTCACTCTCTCTAGGAAGTCAAGTCTAGCTGAGTCAATTAGAACTAGAGTCGATTTGATCTTGAAGAAAAGTTGACACGGCTCAGTGCCATGACCAATGGAATAAACTTATTGCTGTTTTATGAAGAATGTTATTGTTCATTCTGTTAAGATGAAAGTAAGATCTTGAGTGTGGTGACACTAGAACAAGAGTAGGCCAAAAGTGGCCGCTATGTGGGCAAAATTAATTGGAAAAAATCTACCCAAAACGTTAAAACTCTTGACGGTAAAAATATGAGGTAGGCCCTACCTCTAAAGTTTAAGAATATCTGCTTGAGTGGTGGAACACCTGAGAACATGTGGAAATAGGAAAAAAAGTGATAATTGTGCAAAATCCAGTCCCATAGGGCTTCACTAGAGATATCATTCATCATCATTGAGTGCCATCTCCGGATTAAAGGTTGGCTACCATGGAGCGCCATTCCACTCTGTCTCTTACTTTGATGGTGCAGATTGTCATAGGTTGACTTGTCCATCTTTTGATGTTACTCGTTCATGTTAGTCTTGGTCTGCCTCTGCCTCTTTTACCTTGTATTTCCCTTCCAATATTACTTTTGTTAGGCTGTTGTGTCTTTTAACATGGCCCAAAAATGTCATTTGTCTTGTTCTAATTGTGTTTAGTAGTTCTCTTTTCATTTTTAGTTGTTTTAAGTCTTAGAACTTTAAAGCTAGAGATTTAAAGCTGGTAAATGAAAACAAACACAACAAACCTGAATTTAGTTTTGAGAATTTATTGTGTGCCTGCCAAAACTTCTGCGTGATTTGCACAACCTGTTGAAACTTGTTTTTCTGTTCTTCTACTGTTTGAAACTGCTGTTTTTTGGAAAATATTTTATAGCTGTGTTTATAATTTTCTGTGCTGTCTCCTAATTTCTGCTTTAGATTCTAGAGCAGCAGCTTCAACAAATGAAAGCAACCCTCCAGCTGAACCAGGAGAAACTGGAGTACAACTTCCAAGTGCTGAAGAAGCGAGATGAGGAGAACACAATTACCAAGTCACAACAAAAGAGGAAGATCACAAGGTGAAGATTCACAATGACATGTTGTAAGGGTGCAAGTTACAAGCTTGTGGTGTACGAGGGATGTGGTATTAATAAAAAAAAAAAGTAAAGTACCCCCGTCACGCCAAGTGGAGGCGTATAGGGAATATGGTGTTAGTGACCATAAATTTTACAGACCTTCGGCACATGATTTTTGGGGTAATGTGGTCGGTCGGTTTACCCCCATGCCGCTTTACTTTCCCGGAAAAAATCCAGTACCCATTTAAGGCTGGGTGAACCCAGATGCCGTTGGTTGGGATCGAACCCTACCCCTTGTCCTTTGTAGTTCAGTTCACTAACCACTGAGCTATCGTGGCTATGGTATTAATAGCTATACTTTTTTCATGAATATTTAGCATGTTTATGGGTGATGTGGCCAGTGTCATATTCATATTTGTTTATCATACTTATATGATAAATATGTATATTTAATACTTTAGTTGATTTTCTCATTTGTGTCTTTCCAGGCAGATAAACTACACATGACTTTACTATTATATATTAAAAGTAATTAAAAGAGGCTATATTTAAAAATTAAAAAACTTTTTTTGTTTAAAAGAAGTGAATATTGCATCCCCTGAAAGTCTCACATTTTCTCATTTTTTATTTTTTTATAATGAGCATTAACTACTAAAATATCGTTCACAGATAAATATTTATTTTAGCTAAATATGTTATGTTTTATGTGTGGTGTCACAAATTAGAACCACTTCCATATAATATATTAATTTTAAGAATGAGAGGTATGTACTAGGCTCAAGATATTTTCATCCATAAATGCTGTAAATTTCAAAGATTAGAACTAAAATGCCAGTTTGAGATGAAAACAAAGAGTTGTGATTAGACTGCTCTGCCTTTACAAAGACAATTTCTGGCTGGGGGAATCATGGAGCCATGTTGATCAAAATAAAATTTGCCAGAAATTGGATTTGGATCAGAGCCACCTTATCAATGGTTTAAGAATCACATCACCACTCAATTACATGGTGAGGATTGACTGTTACATGGTGAGGATTCACTGTTACATGGTGAGGATTCACTGTAAATGGTGAGGATTCACTGTTACATGGTGAAGATTCACTGTTACATGGTGAGGATTCACTATTACATAGTTAGAATCTGTACTATATATATTGTTATATATCTCAATATGGTGCAGAAACATGGACATTAGACAAGAAAACAGAACAGAGAATTGAAGCTTTTGAAATTTGGATATATAGAAGAATAGGTGGAATTTGATGGAAGGAAAAGAAAACAAACGATGATGTCTTAAAACAACTAAAAATGAAAAGAGAACGACTAAACACAATTCAAACAAGACAAATGTGAATTTTTGGGCCATGTTAAAAGACACAACAGCCTACTAAAAGTAATCCTGGAGGGGAAAATACAAGGTAAAAGAGGCAGAAGCAGACCAAGACTAACATGGATGAGTAACATCAAAAGATGGACAAATCAGCCTATGACAACCTGCAGCATCATAGCAAGAGACAGAGCAGAATGGCGCTCCATGGTAGCCAACCTTCGTTGCGGAGGAGATGGCACTCGATGATGATGATGATCTCACTGTTATATATTGAGAGCTCAGTATTACTTTGTAAGGATTCACTGTTATATATTGAGAGCTCAGTATTACTTTGTAAGGATTCACTGTTATATATTGAGAGCTCAGTAATACTTTGTAAGGATTCACTGTTATATATTGAGAGCTCAGTATTACTTTGTAAGGATTCACTGTTATATATTGAGAGCTCAGTATTACTTTCTAAGGATTCACTTTTATGTGATGAGCGTGGAGGCAAGACACCTCACAGCACCAGAGCTGGAAGCTGTCAGTGATTCACAGTTGATGATTGGTACAAGGATAAGTGAACCAGAACCTTCCAGACACTACTCCACCTCTTCACTGTGCTTCTAGAAACAGAATAACCTGTCTAGTCAGGTCAAGTGATTAGGGATTGAAGTGGGAAGACAACCCGGCACTCAAAAATAACATGTTGAAGTTGGATGTGTTGGGCCAAAAGGAGCAAATATAACAGCTTTACTGCAAACCATAACACAACATATACATGCCCACTTAGCGTCCTTTTAAGGGCAGATGACGAAGAGATGTATTTCTTTAGTCATTGTGTGAACGTAAGCAAGCATCATATGGTGAGGATTCACTGTTACATATTGAGGGTTCGATATTATATGGTGGGAATTCACTAATATATGGCAAGGACTCACTATTACATGGCAAGGGTTCACTTTTACATGACAAGGATTCACCTTTTCATGGTAATGATTCATTTTTACATGACAAGGACTCACTTTTACATGGTAAAGATTAACTTTTACATGACAAGGATTCACTTTTACATGGTAAGGACTCACATCTACATGGTAAGGACTCACTTTTACATGGCAAGAACTCACTTTTACATGGCAAGAACTCACTTTTACATGGCAAGGATTCACCTTTTCATGGTAATGATTCATTTTTACATGACAAAGACTCACTTTTACATGGTAAAGATTAACTTTTACATGACAAGGACTCACTTTTACATGGTAAGGATTCACTTTTAGATGGCAAGAACTCACTTTTACATGGCAAGGATTCACCTTTTCATGTTAATGATTCATTTTTACATGACAAGGACTCACTTTTACATGGTAAAGATTTAACCTTTACATGACAAGAACTCACTTTTACATGGCAAGGATTCACTTTTACATGGTAAGGATTCGCTTTTACATGGCAAGGATTCACTTTTACATGGTAAGGACTCACTTTTACATGGCAAGAACTCACTTTTACATGGCAAGAACTCACTTTTACATGGTAAAGATTTAACTTTTACATGACAAGAACTCACTTTTACATCACAAGAACTCACTTTTACATGGTAAGGATTCACTTTTACATGACAAGGATTCACCTTTACATGGTAAAAATTGACAATAAAAATGATGTGGACTCTTTTTGGAAAACATTTACTGTAATTATATTTATTGACAAAATGTGAAACAAAAACAGTGACATGAGATATATCGCTTCACTATCACAACTCTCTATGGAAACACCAAATAACTTTTGAGAAATGATCTCTTCAAAACTACTATCCATCTATAGAGGCACCAATCAATTAAAACAGATATGAATAATTCACTGTCTAGATCCAAGAGAAAAAAAATAAGAAAACTTCATGGAAAAATAAGAATGAATAGTGTGATTCTTTGATTCAAAGAATGGAGATCCCTAGAACTGGCGCTCATAAAACAATCTTATAATCAAACAAAGCCTTATGTAACTTTGTACGGCATTTCCACAAACACACAACACAATGACAGACACACACACACAGACACACACACACACACACAGCATTGTACATACATAAACACTCACAAAACACACAAATGCATGCAGTAATGCATACACAAACACATGCATGCTCATATACATGACACATGCTAGAGAAAATAATCATCACAATTGTTCAGCTTTTGTGAATTAAACTGCATATGCTTTATAGTTTTGAATGACAAATGTCAACAAAAGTAAACATTTATATTTATGGACATATTTAAAGTAAATCCTTAATGAAATAAATTCTTCAGATTTTTCCGAAGAATGGCCACTCGAACAGGGGACTCTGATAGTGTCATAGACCTTGCACTGGTGTCTTCCACCTTCGCACCGGTTTGCAGGTGGAGTGCACTGGGGTTCCACAGAAGTGATCACTATCCATGTGTCCTCCTGATTGAGAAAAGCAGAAATAGAAGCCAGAAAAGAAAGCTCCACACATTCCACTACGAGAAACAGACCAGGACATCATTAGCAAAATCAGACATAGGAAACCAGAGCGCCCCTCGTAGGAGGCAGGAGAGATGGACGCAGCCACCCTGGTGGAACGTAGAAGTCGAGGAAGCTTGGCGGAGCAAGAGATAAATGGCCAAGACATGGCAGAAAGCCAGAAAGAATGGAAAAGCACAACCTGAGCTCTTGAAGCATCTGAAAGTAGAGGTTGACCAAAAAATTATGCACTTTGCACTATGTGCTAAGCAGGCTACGGATGCCAAATGGGATGACTTCTGTAAAAAAGTGTGCTCAGAAAAATTGCTAGCCACATTCTGGCACCTTCATCAGAGCATGAATGGCACAACATGACACAGAGGCATACCAGACTTTCAGAGCACAGGCCGGATATGGCACAAATCTGATGAGAGCAAAGGGAAGGCCCTGCTTGCCCGCTACATTGAGCAGATGGACCAAAGAAATGAGGCTGTAAGAAGGATTCGGGGATCGCTGTCAAAACTGTGTAAGGATGTAGTGCTGGAAGAAGATCTCACAATCACAACCGATACCATTCACACGACACTTAAAAGGTCACACAACACTGCTCCTGGTCCAGATGGTGTTCGGTATGATTACTACACCCACGCATGTATACTGAGTGATTCGATGAGCATGATAAAAAAATTGGAGGCGGGCTCTGTACGCATGCAATGGGTAGAGTCGCTGCAGAAATCCAAAATATGTAAGGTCACCTTTGTCTATGTCGCCTGGACATGCGGGAGTGCGGGAAAATGAAAGAGCGGACAGGTTGGCTGGCTAGCTGCGCTGTCGTTGAGGACGGGCAACCAATGGATTGGGCAGACATCATTAATGCCCTCCGAGATGTGGGAAGAGCACAGGACTTCGACAAACACAGATCCACATCACTTCTTTGGATGATGGAAATGGGAGTTAAGATGGGCACAGGCAGAAATGAGACACTTAGTGGCCGTGTAAGAAGACTTATCAACCAACATAAAACTGGAGTCGTCAGTTTACTGGACACTGCAAGAATTGCTGAGAAGGGGATCTGAGCATCTATGGACATATTCGGAGTGCAATGATGATGACCCGCAAATAACTCAATAACTCACTTCTTCCGATTTCACACTTTACAAAAGTTTATTTTGTTGAGGTTGTTTTTGTACAAATGAGATTTTTAGGGCATGATAAAAGACATAGCAGCCTACGAAAAATAATCTTGGAAGGGGAAAATACAAGGTAAAAACGGCAGAGGCAGACCAAGACTAACATGGATGAGTAACATCAAAAGATGGACAAGTCAGCCTATGACAACCTGCACCCTCTAAGCAAGAGACAGAATGCAATGATAATTTTGTTAGTTTTATCATCATCAAGTACCAGGCCTACTGGCGTGGGTGATCATGTCTCTCCACAACTTTAGATCTTGACAGTTCTTTATCCTTTCTGTTGTTGACCTTCTGCCAAGCCATTCTCTTAAGCTGTCTGGTATTTTCTCTCTTTGCTTCCCTCTATCTCTTCGTCCCTCAATTTTTCCAGTTGTTACAATATATTCCAGTTGTTCTCTTCTCATTTCATGGCCACAAAATGATGATTGTTTCTTCCTAATATTGGAAATTAGCTCTCTTTTTGTTTTGACCTCTTTCAGAACATTTTCATTACTCTTCTTAGCTGTCCATGGTATTCTCAACATTCTTCTGTAAAACCACAGTTCTACAGATTCCAGTGATTTTCTTGTCTGTTGTCCTATTGTCCATGACTCACATCCATATGTTAAGATTGGCTCTACAAAACATTTAAAAACTCTTTTTCTTGTTTCTATTGTTAAAAATGGATTGCATATTATCTTCCACATTTTTTGGAAAGCTGCTTTTGTCTGAGCCATTCTGCATCTCACCTCTTTTGTACATCTTCCGTCTGAGGTTAACAAAGTTCCCAAATATTTAAATTCATTTACCTGTTTTAATATTGTTCCACTTGTCTTTATTTTGCACTAAGGTGATGTCTTTTTCTTTGTTGTTACCATTACCTCTGTCTTTTTGCTATTAAGGCTGAGTCCTTTATAGTTAGTTTATTTAATGATAAAATATGGGTCAAGGTTTTCTGTATGTTTGCCATAGGTTGCAAGATGTTCTAAATGCCCTGAAATTGAAGCTGTCCAGACAGGAGAAGGCATTCAGGGATGAGAACACCCAGCTCATTGAAGATTACAAGAGGATCACTGAGCAGTTCAAGGATCTACAAAAGAAATCCAAGTAGGTGATGACAGTAAGATATTGCTGAGGGTTTTCAGCTCAAATATCAAATCAGCATTGGGTATAGGGATATGACATTTAAACATGAATCTTCTTCTTCTTCTTTTCTCTTTTCACTGATACCTAAAATGTGTAGTGGTTTATATCATTTGTCGTTCTTGAGCTGCTCAAACTGTCTGAATTAGTGATTTTCCTTTGTTGTTACATGTCTCTGTCACTGCATCTATCCATCTTCTCTGGGTCTTCCTCTTGGTCTTTTTCCATGCATTCTCGAGAAGAACGCCTTTGATGGTGATTGGTGAGGATTCATTCTGACCAGGTGGCCAAACCATTTAAGTTGTTGTTGTTCTATATATTCTTGACAGGGTTTAGTTCCTACCATTTTTCTTATGGTTTCATTTAGTACTCTATCTCTTCTTGTGTTGTTTGTTACTTTTCTCAAGCATCACGTCTCACATGTATTGATCTTTCTTAAATGTGATTTAGAAAGGGTCCATGTTTGACTTTCATAGCACAAAGTTGGTATGGAAATGCTATTTATCATTTGTTGTTTAGCTGGCATAGAAATGTTTGGATGTCTTAGCAATGGTGAAAGCTGGTATGTGACAGCATTTGCTTTTTGTGTTCTTATGTCAACTTTTAAACATGAATAGTAAGATAAAATACAAACAGAAAATTATGTTAACAGATATTAATAAGTTGAGGCTTCCTAGAATAGCGTGATCGAGGCGGTAATGTAATAAAGAACAACTAAAGAACAACTCAAGAAGAAAAAGAGTGAAATAGAGTCAGCAAAATATAATATTGTCTTGAAAATTACAAGGAAATAAGAATAAATATAGTGAAAATCTCAGAGGAGAGGTATACAAACTGAAATACAATTTAATAACAGAAAAACATTGATAGAACTAGAAAGGTTGGACCAACAAAGAAGGAAGGTACTTTAATTTAGGGTCCTAAATACGGAGCTTAACTTGCCCCAGTTAAGCATTAATTATATAAAAACATCTGTATTGAAGTTTTGCTTTTAACAAAAAATCCACAAACAACTGACAGGAAAAAAGTACAGAATAATGTATTTGCCAAACCAGGATTCAAAGCTGTACCTTTTGGCACAGATACTAAAAATAGCCATGCTAATGAAACCTTACAGCTCATCCATCATCATGTGCTAGGCATAGGCGATCATGTCCTTCCACAATCTTCTATCTACAGTGTATTGCATCAATTCTGTTGTTGACTGTTTTCCATGTCATGACACCTGGCGATCTAGTATTTGCTCTCTTTGTCATCTGTAATTCTTTCTATCCCTGTATTTTACTAGTTGTAATGGAGTATTCCAACTTTCCTCTTCTCATGATGTGCCAAAAAATTGTTGATTGTTTCTTTCTGATGTTTTTTAGGAGCTCCCATTTTGTGTTGGCCGCTTTGAGAATTTTCTTGTTGGTCTTTTTCGCTGTCTAGGAAACTTTCAACATTCTTCTGAGAAGTCCCATCTCTGTTGCCTCTAATCGTCTTTTCATTTCTTTTTCTCCTGTCCTTGATTTGCTAGCATGGTCAAAATTGGCTCAATGTAGCACTGATGAATTCTCTTTCTCATTTTTATTGACATAGACTTGTTGCATAAGATGTTTTCATTTTCTGAATTTTGGCCTGAACTATCCTGCTTTTAATTTCTGTGGTGCATCTTCCATCTGATTTTATTATTGTGCCCAAATATTTGAAGTATTGCACTTGTTTCGGATTTGTCCTGTTTATTTTTATCCTGCATGACGGTGATTTTTCCAAAATGGAGGAATTATTTTTCTCCGGCTTGGTATAGAACCGTTGATCAGAGGTTTAACAAGCCGCTATCGTAAAAACGATGTTGTTAATGAAACGTAGACCTGATACAGAATGTGTAAATTAGCAGTAGATAGTAGTGATAGTTTTTTCGGCCCTAAAACAACAACAAAAATAGGATTCTGGAATGTGCGAACAATGGCCGCTCCGACGAAACATGCACAGGTCGCGAGCGAGATGGACAGATACGATCTAGATATTTTAGGATTAAGCGAAATGCGCTGGCCTGGAACAGGTAGGAGATCTATTGATAATAAAATAGTAGTTTTTTCTGGAAGGGAAGATGGAAAACACCGTGAAGGAGTAGGCATAATGATGACAGACAAAGCTGCAAGAAGTTTATTAGAATGGGAACCGGTAAATAGCCGTCTGATACGAACACGATACAAAACAAAACATGGAAGACTTTCAATTATTCAATGTTATGCGCCTACTAACGAAGCTGATGATGAAGTTAAGGATGATTTTTATAACCAACTGCAACAACTTATAAACAAAATACCAAAACACGATCTTTTAATTGTAATGGGAGACTTCAACGCCAAAGTAGGACAAGATAACGCAGGAGTGGAACATGTGATGGGGAGAGAAGGCTGTAATACAACAAGTCAGAATGGAGAAAGATTAATAGAATTATGTTTAATAGAAAATTTAGTTATAGGTGGGACATTATTTCCACATAAAAATATCCACAAAACAACATGGATATCTCCTGATGATAGAACATCAAATCAAATTGACCACCTATGTATTAAACAACAATTCAGATCATCATTAATAGATGTAAGAGCATACAGAGGTGCTGATGTTAATAGTGACCACAACCTGTGCATTGGGAAAATAAGATTAAAATTTAGAAACCAACAGAAGAGGTCAATTACACATAAAATTGATAGTCATAAACTGAAAGATGAAGCAATAAAGGAAAAGTTTAACATAGAGCTAAGTAATTGTTATTCAGCACTTGGTGAAATAGACTTAGATATCAATGAAATGTGAGACTCACAGAGCAAAATACTAATGACAGCAGCAGAAGCAAGTGCTGGACTGAAGAAAATGGAAAAACGAGCTTGGATCTCAGACACCACATGGAAATACATCAAAGAAAGAAGAGAAGCGAAGAGAGCCATGACTAATGTAAAGACAGATCTTGGAAAGGTTCTGGCAAAAGCAACATACAAAGAATTAGACAACAAAGTGAAAAGTTCGGCAAGAAGAGATACAAGAGCTTATATAGACAACTTGGCAGAGAAAGCAGAGACAGCTGCAATTACAGGAGACAGCAGAACTCTTTATACTGTACAAAAGATGCTGACAAACACCTATACATCCAGTGGAACACCAATTCTAGACAAATCTGGATTAATGCTAACAACAAGCGCAGACATAAAAGCCCGTTGGGCGGAACACTTCAAAGAAATTCTTAACCGTCCACTACCTCACAGTTTAATAGATTTTGAAGCTGAAACACCAGCAGCAGAATTAGATGTAAATTTAGATGACTTCACCTTGAGTGAAATAGAAACCACCTTAAAGCTAATGACCAATAACAAGGCTGCTGGAGAGGATAAGTTAACAGCTGAGATCCTCAAGGCAATTGATAGCCATAATTTAATACATCTCCAAAAAATGTTCAACATCATTTGGAAAACAGAGAAGACGCCTCATAAATGGAAAAAAGGAATCATTGTTAAGATCCCAAAAAAGGGCAATCTTAGAGATTGTAACAATTGGAGAGGCGTGACACTTTTGTCAGTTGCCTCAAAATTATTCTGTAAAATCATCCTAAATAGAATAAAGGATTCAATAGATACAGTAATGCGTGAAGAACAGGCTGGGTTTAGAAAAGGGAGAAGCTGTCTTGACCACATTTTCACTCTACGACTTATATTGGAGGAACACATTGAAAAGCAAAAACCTTTTGTACTTAACTTCATCGACTTCAAAAAAGCATTTGATAGTATTCATAGAGATTCTTTGTGGAAAATTCTGAAGCAATATGGCTTACCATCAAAAATCATAAATATTATCAAAGACATGTATGATGGTTACACATGTGCAGTTCGAACAGAGGAAGGACTGAGCGAATGTTTCCCAATAGAAACTGGGGTTAAACAAGGATGTATTTTATCGCCCTTGTTATTTGGAATTGTTATGGACTTCATAATGAAGAAATGCTGCACTGGTAATAAAGGCATCGAATGGATACAAGGAGACCATTTGGAGGACCTGGACTTTGCTGATGACATAGTTCTCATCAGCAATCAGATAAAAACGATGCAGGAAAACACAAATGAACTATCATCAATAGCCAGCAAAATTGGGCTTGAGGTCAATCATGAAAAGACTAAAGTCATGAAAAGTTTAATTCCAACAAGTGACAAAATATACATGGAAAACAAACCAGTAGAAGAGATCGATCACTTCATCTATCTTGGAAGTCACATTGATCGAGAAGGGGATACGAGCAAAGAAATTAGAATCAGACTGGCTAAAGCAGCAATGTCTTTCAGAAGCCTTGAAAAGTTGTGGAAATCAAAACTCATTAGCACAAACACAAAACTTAGGCTATTCAAATCAAATGTACTATCAACCCTTACGTATGCGTGTGAAAGCTGGAAAACAACAAGAGATATAGAAACAAAGTTGAACGCATTCGAAAATAAATGTCTAAGGAAAATACTTGGTATAGAATGGAACGAATTCAAAACAAACGAGGAAATTAGAGAAATCGCCAATCAACCACTAATATCTTCAGTAATAAAGAAAAGACGATGGTCATACGTTGGACATGTGATGAGAAGAGATAATAATCGAATAGCAAAGCAAGCCCTCATATGGGAAACAACAGGTAAAAGAAAAAGAGGAAGACCCAGGGAGACACTGAGAAGAACATTGATGAGAGAGGCAAGAGCAGCAGGAATCGGCTCCCTCAATGAGATAGAACTGCTTGCACAGAACAGAGACAGATGGCGAGATTTGATAAAATATCTTTAAAAGAAAACTGCTAGAACAAAAATTCATATAGGAGAAGGTGTATCTTGGTCTACGCCCTATGGGCCGGTTACGGCTCGAAAGGTCAATAGATAGATAGATAGATAGATGACGGTGATGATTGCTTCTTCGATATGACCATTACTTCTGTTTTATTACTATTCAGACTGAGACCTTTCTTATTGCTTTCTTTTACTACTATGTCTATAATTTCTTGTAGTTCATTTTCTGTCTCTGCTATTAAGACTGTTACAGCTCATTACTTACACTAAAGAAACACTGGGTAAGGAATTGATTTATAGACACAGGTTATTATTCACTCTTCTTGTTATCATTCTTATTATTAGCCCAATCAAAAATGCTGTATTGTTTGTGTTGTTGATGCATGTGAAAGGATAGAAGAAAAATGTAGTTTTCAAAGGTTTAACACAAGATAATAATAATACATAAATAAATATGTGTAATTGTGGGGAAACTAATAAATATTTATTTTTTTTTTTTTTTTTTTTTTTACTTTTATCTTCTGACTTCAACTGACCAAAGAATTTATAGAGACAGTGTTTGTTCTAACTTTTCTATATTGAAACTTGACAATAGTTCTGTTGATGAACTTTTTTTAAAAAATGATGTATTCGTTAGGCATTTCATGGCCACAGATGCAAAGAAATTTCATGAAATCTGGTGCATGAATGAGGAAGAGTGCAAGAATTTGGTTTCTGATGTGCTGGATGCGGATAAAGTAATCCATGAGCAGCAGCTTGGAGTCATGTGGGAAGTGCCAGATCTGTATGTTGATGAATATTGTTGTTTGTGTTGCTGGGGATTGGGGTGACAAGGGAGGAAGGAAATCTTGGTTTGACTTTTTGCCATTTTGGCATTAAATTCCTGTATAGTGTTCAGGTGTCTATGAATTGTTGTCTTGCTAAATACAGAGGTGGAATGAGACCAAAGGGTAGCCAACGCTGAGATATAAGAATGTTTGCAGGGCTTCCTTCTAGGAAAATCTGACGTCAGATAATAACAAAAATAAAAACAAAAATAAAAAAATGGCACAGCAACATTCAAGCAAGAGATGATGTTAAAATCAGAAGACAAAAAGTGCAGGAGATCAGGCCAGGCATAGCAAATGTATCTTATTCATTCTGAGGTCAGATCTGTCTATCCTTATATTCTATGTATTAAAATAATGGCAATTTATATATTTCACGAATTAACTTCATGTTAACAGCCAAATTTATATTTGTTAATGTAACAGTAAGATCAAAACACAACACAACGAGCCTTCAATAAATGTTGCAACACCAGACCCAAGGATCAACCATGAAAAACATGGATTAATGGAATATTAGAAACACTAGGAAACATAACAACAACAGAGGTGAACAGAAGAGCAAAAGACTGCAAATTAAATCTCCCCTCGACGCTGAAAGGCAAATGAGGAAGAAAAGAAGAAGAATAAAAGAAGAATGTAACAATTGCATTTAGTGAGACTAAAAGTAAAAGTTTAAACAGTTTATGTAGAGTAGTTTTGTGCCACTCTATTTTAGTACATTACAGTACATTCTATTTTACATCAGCTAAGGTATTTTTTATTGCTATTTTAGTACAATACAGATATAGACACCAACCAAAGTAATATCAGTTAGTGTAAATATATGTTAAACATTTATACAACATTACAATTATGTGCAGTTTGTGTAGATGCATAAGTTAAGTCTATTTAGTAACTAGGATCTTCCAATTTGTTACTGCTGGCTACTTCATGATCTGATACATTCTACTACTAAAACTGAAGTCTTCCAATATCTATCTATCTATTGTCCTTTCGAGCCGAAGACGGCACATAGGGCAGAACCACAATCTCAAAAACAGAAACCATGCGTGCCAAAATGGCACATATCGTACATATATGGCAGAAATCACTGCTTCTGTTTCCATAACAATACTTTTTACGATGACAGCTTGTCAAGCCATCGATCAACCTCCTTAATCGCCTCTTACGACATACCTGGAAGGTCACAGTGTCACTATTCTTTACTTTCCTCATAATGAGGCCCTGGTAACACACACACACAGGAGCTTCCAATATACTGCTTCTGATTAATTCAAGAACATATGTCTTCAAAATATGGTATGTTGAAAACATTAGCTGTTTTCATCATAATTTGATTAGCCATTCTAAAGAATGTTTTTAGATTTATATGGTCATGCTCCTCTACTTTAGTTCACTGTAGTTTATGTGTTAATGCTGGTGTTGATATTATCTAAAATATTTTCCTCCCCTACTCTCTCATGCCCTAGACAACTGTCATCAGGAAATCAACCACAAGCCTGGTGTTGAAGACATCTAATAATATATTTTTCTACTGCCCACAATACAGAACAGCTGTCTTCATGTCAAAACAAGCATAATCTTTTATATTTTTTGCAAACCTCATGTGTATACAGCAAGGAACCCCCGCGCACACAGCTGCCAGGGAAAAATGAATTACCATGCAAAATTCAGTCCCTAGTCACTAGGCACTTAAGCAGAAGTGAAAGCTGGTGAATGCAAAAAAAAAAAAAAAAAATTAAGAAAGACAATACCTTTGTGTAATTCTTGATTCCACTGCCATTAGATGACTCATAGGGCTTGTAGAGTCTCCTTCCAATTGTCACTATTCTGGGCAAGCTGTTCAATTATAGGAGCTCTTTTCAGTGTTTCTTGAGGTCATCCTCTTTTCCTATGACTTGATGTTTCCCATTTGAGAACCTGCTTAGTAATTTTCAGATTGTTTCTTCTAAATTCATGCCTGGTGTATGTCTATCTTCTTTTCTTAATAGTAGAAAAGATAAACGGTACTGGTGTAATACTGACCACATAGAGTCCCAAATGTGTTGATTGTCCCAAAAATATGGGCATTAACATATAATGCCACTGGGCAATTCAGAGTTTTTTTTCTGTATTATGTTCTATAAGTCCTTATCTTGGAAAAAGAAAAAGAACAATGAAGACTTATAAAACAATTTAAACATTAATAAGAACTGGCTTATCAACACTATTCTACAGAGGAAATTAAAATACTATGGCCATATCAAAAGACACAGTGAGCTGGAAAGAACAATAATGGAAGGCATGTTTTCTGGGTGACGTGTTAGGGGCAGACCAAGAAGAAGGTGGTTTAAAGACATTAAGGAGACCTTGAACATGGCAACAGAAGAAGTGGGAGACCTGGCTAGAGACAGTGATTCTTTCAAATGGGCTGTGAATGCAACATTCTGCAAAGGACATGTAACCTAATGATGATATGCTATAGGACAATTTCTATAGCACTCAATCTACGCAGAATTAAAGAAATAGCTTTGCAAAAAAAAATATTTATAATAAATAAATAAAATTAAAACAAACACTAACACAATTCTCAGATTAAGTTGACTACTTTTTTTTGGTTTTAATGTGCATAAATATATTGTGCATGATTTCATAGCATGGATATAAGAGAGACAACTGTAAATGATAGTTTTTATTTTAGTAATTATACTACACTTGATAAAGTAAATAATTATTCTCTTAATTAAGGACATTCATGGACAATGTTGGCCCCATTATCAACTTAGATAAAAGCAAAGGTACCTCGGCTGCAAAGATTCTCCAAGACATTATGTGTAGTAAGTTCTGTGGGTTCAGTGTTTGTTGAGAGATTGTGCTGTCAGCAAGTTATTTGTTGTATATCTAGAAGGGTCTGAGCAGCATGAGGGAGATATCATTCTGAGAAGAATAATGGGACATGAAAGATTTTTAGAGAATCCTGTAGAAGGTTCTTGGAAAGTCACTTTGTTGTGGAGGCTAGATCCTATATTCAAGAAGGTATTAGCCTGTAACACATTAAATCTGTGAAACTAGATCCTGTAGTTCAGTAAGTTAATAAGACTAGATCCTGTAGTTCAGTAAGTTAATAAGACTAGATCCTGTAGTTCAGTAAGTTAATAAGACTAGATCCTGTAGTTCAGTAAGTTAATAAGACTCGATCCTGTAGTTCAGTAAGTTAATAAGACTAGATCCTGTAGTTCAGTAAGTTAATAAGACTAGATCCTGTAGTTCAGTAAGTTAATAAGACTAGATCCTGTAGTTCAGTAAGTTAATAAGACTAGATCCTGTAGTTCAGTAAGTTAATAAGACTAGATCCTGTAGTTCAGTAAGTTAATAAGACTAGATCCTGTAGTTCAGTAAGTTAATAAGACTAGATCCTGTAGTTCAGTAAGTTAATAAGACTCGATCCTGTAGTTCAGTAAGTTAATAAGACTCGATCCTGTAGTTCAGTAAGTTAATAAGACTAGATCCTGTAGTTCAGTAAGTTAATAAGACTCGATCCTGTAGTTCAGTAAGTTAGTAAGACTAGATCCTGTAGTTCAGTAAGTTAATAAGACTCGATCCTGTAGTTCAGTAAATTAGTAAGACTAGATCCTGTAGTTCAGTAAGTTAATAAGACTAGATCCTCTAGTTCAGTAAATTAGTAAGACTAGATCCTGTAGTTCAGTAAGTTAGTAAGACTAGATCCTGTAGTTCAGTAAATTAGTAAGACTAGATCCTGTAGTTCAATAAGTTAGTAAGACTAGATCCTGTAGTTCAATAAGTTAATGAGACTAGATCCTGTAGTTCAATAAATTAGTAAGACTAGGTCCTGTAGTTCAATAAATTAGTAAGACTAGATCCTGTAGTTCAATAAGTTAATAAGACTAGATCCTGTAGTTCAGTAAGTTAATAAGACTAGATCCTGTAGTTCAATAAGTTAATAAGACTAGATCCTGTAGTTCAGTAAGTTAATAAGACTAGATCCTGTAGTTCAGTAAGTTAGTAAGACTAGATCCTGTAGTTCAGTAAGTTAATAAGACTAGATCCTGTAGTTCAGTAAGTTAATAAGACTAGATCCTGTAGTTCAATAAGTTAATAAGACTAGATCCTGTAGTTCAGTAAGTTAATAAGACTAGATCCTGTAGTTCAGTAAGTTAGTAAGACTAGATCCTGTAGTTCAGTAAGTTAATAAGACTAGATCCTGTAGTTCAGTAAGTTAGTAAGACTAGATCCTGTAGTTCAGTAAGTTAGTAAAAGTGTGTATTTGTGTAAGTGAGCTTATAATTGATCTCAGAAATTGAGATAAATATAATCACAAGTTTTGGAAGCCAAATGCAGAACATGGCAGTTCATATTCTACTGCATCAGAAACCTACAGCACCTCTACCTGGTGGCTCTAGAAAGTGGTTATTTTATTTGGCCAAGGTAGTGTAGATCAAAGAGGAAAGGAAAACTCTGTTATGTAATCTATAGTGGGAATGATGGAAAACCTCACCACTCAAAGTACAAGTGCTACACAGCTGGCAGGACGTGACGACCCTAGGGACAACGTACACACTGAATTATTTTCCTTTTGGCTTTGATGAGAAAAGCATCCATAAGCACCCTCCTCAACTCACTTGTTGTACCAGAGAACAGTTAAAATTACTAGTGACTTTCTGTGGTAAGCAGCAGTAAAGAGTAGCTAGCTAGTGGTTAAAGGGGATTTAATCAAGTCAAATGAAGTCTATCAAGGTAAAAGACAAAAGAGAGTCCAACTAAGGACAACCTGGTGACAACAATAGCAAAAGAATTCTCTTTTCTTCTTCTACTTCTTCTTAGTGTTCACCTGTTTATTGTGCATGGATGCATTGTGTCATTAGTTTTATGGCAAAGTCTTGATATCTGTGCCTTTCAGCCCAACATATCCATCTTCAGCATGGGTAGATTTGCTTAACAGTTTGCCTGGGCAGTGGCCATATTGGCCGATTCTTTTAGAGTTTTAACTGCAAAGGGTTATTTAACATGTGTGAGTGCACATGGGACCTCCTGTTCTTCACCATTTATCTGAGAGTTCTAGACATGTGATCTCGCTACCAGAGACCAGGGGATTTTAAAACCATGAAAAAAAACCAAGGATTCAATTTAGAAAAATTCTCACCGCCTGTGGTGGGATTTGAACCTGGGACCTTCAGAGGCTGCTGTCTAACCTCTAGACAACCCAATCTCCAGAAACAGAAATGAATTGTGCGGGCAAGACATGGAGCACTCTGTAAATGATGGCCAATGACTGCACAAAGTGGATGGACTTTATTGTTACCATACAAAATGGTGGGAGCTGTGATAGCTCAGTCCGGGTTCAACCAGCCTTAAATGGGCACTGGATTTTTTCTGGGAAAGTAAAGCGGCACGGGCGTAATACCGCCACATTACTCCAAAAATCATATACTGGAGGTCTATAAAATTTATGGTCACTAACACCATATTCCCTATACGCCACTGGCATGATGGGGCTCTTTACTTTACTTTACAAAATGGCACATGTCAGACCAGCCACTGACTGCTTTGTCAATCTATCTATTGTCCTTTCGAGCCGAAGACGGCCCATAGGGCAGAACCACAATCTCAAAAACAGAAACCTTGCGTGTCAAAATGGCACATATTGCAGAGATCACTGCTCTAAAATCTATGGCGGTGTTTCCATAACAATACTTTTTACAATGACAGCTTGTCAAGCCATCGATCAACCTCCTTAGTCGCCTCTTACGGCATGCCTGGAAGGTCACAGTGTCACTATTCTTTACCTCCCTCATAATGAGGCCCCGGTAACACACGGGAATGTGTCAATCTATATCCAAGGAAAAGAAGTAGAAGTAGAGAATTCATTGAACTCTTGCTGTGGTACATTTTATCTTTCATTTCTTCTTCTTCTGTGATCATGACTCATTCAGACTAGGATCCCTGACTCTCTTATGAAGGCAGCTGTCTGTTTAAGTGATTCATACATGTTAGAACATTGCACTATGTTCTGTGCCAATGGCCCAGTGCATCCGATTTCTACCAGTATTTTAGTCAGGTTTGCTTTCCTTAGCCTTTGATTGTCCCCAATCTTCCTGCAAGGCAGCAGATTGTCTTTTCTGTAGGGGGATTCTGCCCTTAGATGGTCGGCCCTCCCAGGTTTACGAGCACCATCTGCCCGAGCTTTGTGTAGAGTTTTCTCTCTCATAGGTGGTCTGGTCTTCTGAGCTCTGGAGCACCACCTGCCTGTTTGATAGAAAACAGAAAGAGGAGAAAAGACAGAGAAGCATTTAACCCATGAAGTGGGGATGGATTATTCCAGACCAGAGCATGTACCACTCGCCGGTGGGTTTTGCATCTTCACTTAAAAGGTTCCATCTACTCCTGGCTCCTTTGTCTGACCCCTCACCAAGGACCTGTCCAGCTTGGGTGACCCTGCCAGGAGCTAAGCTCCCACTGACATAGCTCCTTGGATCATGGAGGTGCACAAGCCCTCCAACCACAACAAGGTGAGCCTATTGTGGAGGGATCTTTAATTTATATTTGAATGAATGTTACTTAGGAACAACATTTGTACAAAAGTTTACACTTGACTACATTAGGTAATTCATAATTTCAAGTCACATTTTTCTGACTTAACCAACAAAATAATTCTGGAGCTTAGAGTTAAAAGAAATATCATTTTTCATATTTTGCTTTTGTTTACAGTTAAAATGAAATATCATTTTACATATTTTGCTTTTGTTTACAGTTAAATTAAATATCAATTTACAGATTGTGCTTTTGTTTACAGTTAAATGAAATATCAATTTACAGATTGTGCTTTTGTTTACAGTTAAATGAAATATCAATTTACAGCTCCCAATAATGCTGAAGAACAGGATCAGCAAATGGCGGCAATCTACAGCAAGATCTCACCTCAGGCCATCAAGAGAGTGCTTGAGCTTTTGTGTGATGAAGCTGTGAGAATTCTGTTGAATAATTGTCATTTTATTTTGAAATATCATTAATATAATTAATTTATGTATCACTCAAATCAACTATATTATCACACATTATAAATCAAATATCATATCACACATTATAAATCAAATATCATATCACACATTATAAATCAAATATCATATCACACATTATAAATCAAATATCATATCACACATTATAAATCAAACATCATATCACACAATATAAATCAAATATCATATCACACATAAATCAAATATCATATCAAACATTATAAAACAAATATCACATCACACATTATAAAAAAAATCACAAAACATGTAAAGTTTGTACCTATAATATAATATTTGTTTATATGACCTGTTAAATGTAAAAAAAAAAGCTGTTCACATATTTTTGTTCATTCATTTATTTCTTCTTTTTCTTCTGCATAAAGTTCTAGACAGCAATCTTATTAAGTTCAAAGAAAGCATTGGTTAGCTCAAAGTTGGTGACACCTAAATACTGCTTGCCCTGTTTCATTTTTTTTTCAATTATTAAATTAATTTATTATTGTGGGTGAAAATCAGTGTTCTCTTACATTTACATTCACAGTTGACTGTGGATTTTGCAGTGCCCCTAGAAATGTTAGTTTTGATTTCTTTTTCCATATATTCTCATTTTCTATGAAGCTGTCTGCTTCTTGTTTGAGTTGGAGCTTTAGAGTGTGTTTCCAAAGATTGCGGTTTGCAGCTATTTCTTTCCAGGCTGCAGGGTTTATGTTCACAGTCTTCATGTCATGTTTACACACATATGCAAATCGAAGTCTTGGGCACATACATTTACTGTGGGTGAAAATCAATGTTCTCTTACATTTACTATGGGTAAAAGTCAAAGTTCCCTTATATTTACTGTGAGTGAAGGTCAAAGTTCCCTTATATTTACTATGAGTGAAAGTCAAAGTTCCCTTATATTTACTATGAGTAAAAGTCAAAGTTCCCTTATATTTACTGTGAGTGAAAGTCAAAGTTCCCTTATGTTTACTGTGAAAGTCAAAGTTCCCTTATATTTACTGTGAGTGAAAGTCAAAGTTCCCTTACATTTACTGTGAGTAAAAGTCAAAGTTCTCTTACATTTACTGTGAGTGAAAGTCAAAGTTCCCTTATATTTACTGTGAGTAAAAGTCAAAGTTCCCTTATATTTACTGTGAGTGAAAGTCAAAGTTCCCTTATATTTACTGTGAGTAAAAGTCAAAGTTCCCTTATATTTACTGTGAGTGAAAGTCAAAGTTCCCTTATATTTTCTGTGAGTAAAAGTCAAAGTTCCCTTATATTTACTATGAGTAAAACAAAGTTCCCTTATGTTTACTGTGAAAGTCAAAGTTCCTTATATTTACTGTGAGTGAAAGTCAAAGTTCCCTTACATTTACTGTGAGTGAAATCAAAGTTCCCTTATATTTACTGTAAGTAAAAGTCAAAATTCCCTTGTATTTACTGTGAGTGAAAGTCAAAGTTCCCTTATACTTACTGTGAGTGAAAGTCAAAGTTCCCTTATATCTACTATGAGTAAAAGTCAAAGTTCCCTTATATCTACTATGAGTAAAAGTCAAAGTTCCCTTTTATTTACTGTGAGTAAAAGTCAAAGTTCCCTTATACTTACTGTGAGTGAAAGTCAAAGTTCCCTTATATCTACTATGAGTAAAAGTCAAAGTTCCCTTATATTTACTGTGAGTAAAAGTCTAAGTTCCCATACATTTACTGTGAGTGAAAGTCAAAGTTCCCTTATACTTGCTGTGAGTGAAAGTCAAAGTTCCCTTATATCTACTATGAGTAAAAGTCAAAGTTCCCTTTTATTTACTGTGAGTAAAAGTCAAAGTTCCCTTACATTTACTGTGAGTGAAAGTCAAAGCTCCCTTATATTTACTGTGAGTGAAAGTAAGAGTTCCCTTACATTTACTATGAGTAAAAGTCAAAGTTCCCTTATATTTACTGTGAGTAAAAGTCTAAGTTCCCTTACATTTACTGTGAGTGAAAGTCAAAGCTCCCTTATGTTTACTATGACAAGTCAATATTCCCTTATATACTATCTATCAACCTTTTAGAGTCACAGTCAGTCCATAGGGCATAGACTCAGATACTCTTTCCCCAATTTGAAATTTTCAAAAGTCGAGGTTCTCCAACTGGCCTCCATGTATCCATCCAACGCCTTTGCAACCAATGCAGCATTTCTTCATTATGAAGTCCATGGCAACTCCAAATAGCTTATCCCTTATACTATGGGTGATATTCAATGTTCCCTTATATTTACTATAGGGAATAGTCAATAATCCCTTATATGGTCTGTGGGTGAAAGTCAATGGTCCCTCTAATTTTTTACAAACAACTGCATTGCCTAAATTCATACTTTAACCCTATATTACGATACTTATATGTAGACTTTCCTTATATGATGCCATAGTAAAAAATTACTACCATCTAAATGTAACATTAGTACCTCTAAAAAATAGTATTTTCTTTGAACTTTTGACTCACAGCTGTGTATTTACATAAGGCAAAACATAAGGTCCATAAAGATAAAAATGAACTGAATGGACTGAGAGCCAACGATTTTTAATATCTTTGACAAAACATCTTTATTCATTAAAAGATCTCTTATTATAAGATGTTAACAGAATCCTTCTATTTCACAATAACAGGGATTCTTGGTGGAGCAGAAGCTTACAAAACTGCTGGCTCCATTAGAAAAGGATGAACAGTCACTCATGAAGCTGGATAACATTTTTTCTGTAAGTTACTCCCCCTGTAGTTGGTACAGACAATCAGAATATAAGGAAACAATTTTGTTTATCAGATAATTTCTCTGCATATAAAATATTGTGAACAATTATTTGCTTGTCACAATACCAAATGATGTGTTTCTGGTTTTGGTCCAAGATGTAGAATTGCTTTTCTTGCTATAGATTGTTGATTGGTGACCTAAGAAGCCACCACCGTGAAACATCTGTTGTTATTGAAACAGAAATCTTGGCACTTAAATAGAAACTAATCAGGATCTAGCAGTGTTTTCAACTTTTGGCACTAAAATCAGAACAAAATACTTTGTATACCATAGAATGAATTTAAGACATCATCAAGTATCATGCCTGCTGGGGTAGGGGATCATATCTCTCCACAATTTTTTATCTTGACAGTTATTTATAATTTCTGTTGTTGACCTTCTGCCAAGCCATTCTCTTAAGCTGTCAGGTATATTTTCTCTTTGTTTCCCATTATCTCTTAATCCCTCAATTTTTCCAGTTGTTACAATATATTACAGCTGTTCACTTTTCATTGCATGGCCAAAAAATTATGATTGTTTGTTTCTTCCTAATATTGGAAATTAGCTCTTTCTTTCCTTCGGCCTCTTTCAGAACGTTTTCAGTACTCTTCTTAGCAGTCCATGGTATTCTCAACATCCTTCTGTAAAACCACATTTCTACATCCTCCAATGATTTTCATGTCTGTTGTTCCATTGTCCATGATTCACATCCATATGTTAAGACTGGCTCTACATAACATTTAGAAACTCTTTCTTGTTTATATTATCAAAGATGGATTGCACAGTATCTCATATATTGGAAAGCTGCTTTTGCCTGAACCATTCTGCAACTCACCTCTGTTGTGCATCTACCTTCTGTGGTTAACATTGTTCCCAGATATTTAAATTCATTTACCTGTTTTAATATTGTTCCACTAGTTTTGTGCATTGCAGTGATGTCTTTTGCTTTGTTGCTACCATTACTTCTGTCTTTTTTGCAATTAAGGCTGAGTCCTTTATTTTTGCTTTCCTTCATTATAATATAGTTATTATCATTAAATTTAAGACTAGTGCTGAAATAAGAGAAATGACAAAGCATCTAAAAATATCACCTAAAATTAAGAGAAGAAATTGGTCATATGTTGGCCATGTGATGAGAAGAGACAACAAAAGAATCTCAAAGCAGGCCCTTCAATGGGAACCAGAGTGTGAAAAAAAAGAGGCCAACCTAGAGAAACCCTAAAAAAAACCACTGAAGTGAGAGGCATAAACAGCAGGCATCAGCTCCCTTGCATGATTTAGCAACTCCCACAGAACAAGGATGTGTAGCGAGATACAATGTGGGTCCTGTGCAAGGTCCGACACTTGACAATGAATATCATTGGGACATAGAGAGCTAGATTTTCTGACCAATGTGCTGTCTTTGGCTTGAAATGACAATAGATAAATAGAGTACCAAATATAATGTAGCCTTTAAATTTTGCTAGGACTGGTTTTAATACTAAATACAATAAATATTTTTAAAAAATTAGAATTGGATTGCAAATTATATTATGAATATTTCTTGCTAGAACTGGCCAGAGTATCAATAATTCATGAGTAGTAGTAGTAGTTGTTGTAGTTAGTCGAGGAACGGGTATCATTGCAAAAGAATTAAAATCCATATTTGCTCAACCGCCCATGCCAGTGGAATCATCTGAACTAAAACTCACCTCATTGAAGGTTCGAAACAAAGAAAAGTTGCTACAGTCCCTATCATAGCAGCTACAGCACACACCCAAAGACATAAGGCCAAGCGGCACCGAAAGTGAAAGCAGCTGAACTGTCCTTAGTCATATATCATCATTCATAATAAGCAATCAGAAAATCACAACATGATCTGAATGAAAAACACACACATGTGTGCACATAGCACTAAACCCAGTAGCTCCGGCAGCAAGCCTGACTTGGAATATGAGGAAACTGCAACAAGGAACAGCTTCCAGACAAAGCCTCAACGGTTCTTGCTGCCTATCCGCCATATTGACTGGAAGTCAATAATAATTCATAAGTCTGTTAACCACTAATATCTTCAGTAATAAAGAAAAGACGAAGGTCATATGTTGGACATGTGATGAGAAGAGATAATAACCGAATAGCAAAGCAAGCCCTCATGTGGGAAACAACAGGTAAGAGGAAAAGAGGAAGACCCAGAGTGACACCGAGAAGATCATTGATGAGAGAGGCAAGAGCAGCAGGAATCGGCTCCCTCAATGAGATAGAGCTGCGTGCACAGAACAGAGACAAATGGTGAGATTTGATAAAACATCTTTAAAAGAATTGAAAACTGCTGGAACAAAAATTCATATAAGAGAGGGAGTATCTTGGTCCACGCCCTATGGGCTGGCTATGGCTCGAAAGGTCAATAGATAGATAGATAGAATGTCTGTTAATCCTTTTTTTATTTTCTTTTTTCAAATGTAGATAACTACCATAAATTTATATATAATTATCTTGGGGAGGATATTTTTAGATACTGTATTATATAGAAATAATAATTTATCTCTAATATGTTTGCATTTAAATTATTCTAATTTACAACTAATTTATGTTAATTAGTTGTTTTCCAGTCAGGTGAGTATCAGTTTAATTTCGAGCATAGTCAACACTCTGATACCAATGCCACATTGAGCCAATAAAAACAAATTGTTGCTACAGAGATGAGATATCAAAGAAGAAAAGAATACTGAATGTAACAAGAAAAGACCTAATAAGGAAAAGTGTTGGAGTAACACCAGTGTTGGATCATATTAGGAAGTAACAGGTAAAATGGTTTGGACATACACCATGATCACCACCACACAACTTCTCTCTGAGAGCTTTAACACAATAAAGTGATGGGAAGAGAGGAAAAGATAGAACTAGAAAACAATGAATTAATGAAATAACAGAAATCAGGATAACTCCATGCAAGAGACATAACAAAGCTTTGACCCGGGGACTGGTTGCTCTCAAGGCACAATGCTGGCCTTGAGACAGAGAGGTTGTGACTTCAAATCTCGGCTGCACCAATTGGGATTTTATTTGTGATTTCTCTCTGTGGCAACCACCCCTGGTCTCAGCAGCATGGCCCAGCCTGAAGCATCAATTACTCATTGGCAGAAAAAAATATGAACACCTCCGGAGACAGTTATCTGCCTGTGCGGTTGAAGGATCCCTGTACACACAGCTGCCAGGGTAAAATGGATTAACGCAGAAAATTCACTTCCTATGCTCTAGGGATTTCACTAGAGGTGTTAGCTGGAAAATGCAAAAATTAAAAAAAATATTTAAAAATATTGACCCTAACACTCCATTTTCTCTTAATGCTGGAAAGAAGTCAACAGAGGCTGCGGAAAAGTAAAGACAACTAAGATGAGATATTTGGACAAATGTATTTGATAATTATTAATGTCTTTATTAACTGAACAAATGATGCACTGCACAAACACATGTCATGTGATGACATCTTCTAACAGGCTTTGGGACTGGAAACAGAAGAAGATATTTACAAGATGAGCATGTATTTTATGAACATCAGGGAAAAGGTAAGTTTGCAATAACTGTTTCTACATCATCTACATGTTGTAGTTATATTTCTATTATTCTTCTTGTGCTTCCGTGATGACATCATTGTCTGTGTTGCCAATCTGAAGGTCAGATATCACCTCTTTCATTATTGTTTTTTCTTTGGGTGTTTGGGCACAAACAATTAAACAGTTATTTCCCTTTTAAGTACCCTTGACATTATTATGTCACTGAATCAATCACAGCTTAGATAAGATCCTTACTGAAGTCATGATTATATCTCTTTGATATTGAACAATGCCAAAGTAGAGGAATTCAAATACCTAGGAAGTCTAGTGACAAATGACAATTCACAAACATCAGAAATAGACTCAAGATGCAACAAAGCTTGTCAAATCATTGGACAGCTACAATATTGTCCAACAAGGAAATAACTCTAGAGGCAAAATGGGCACTCTACAATGCAATCTTCATTTCAATGTTGTGCTACCAATGCCAGTCCTGCCATGCCACCGCTATGTGACATGACAGAACTGGCTTGTTATGTCACTTTTGGAATTATTTAAAAAAATTATAAATTACTATGTGTTCGGTTTTGTTCATCCAAATTTATGCCTGAGAAAAGAAACTTATATTGCTCTTGTCATGTAACTCTTATAAGGGTAAAGATATTCCATATTGAGGGAGTGCAATGTCGGCTCCCCACTTATCTTATATATTTTTGTAGTGAAATCATATTAACAGTTTTTGCTGAATGTTATTTTATTTTGCTACTAATATTGTTTCAGATTATACATTTGTGTCATCTTTCTCTAATATGTTTTCATTACTTTTGCCCATCCTAATCTTTCTCTAATATGTTTTCATTACTTTTGTCCTGATGTACCTCTAATATGTTTTTATTAATTTGTTTAAATTTATTCATATATTTAATTTGTTTGATGAACATTCAAAGAACAATATGTAACTCTAGATTATGATACGGCAGTAAAATTTACTGAATCGAACACAAATTCTTCAAAATTTGACATTTTCTCTTGTTCAAACATTACCCCCCTCCATGTACCTTTAAAACGATGCAGGAAAACACAAATGAACTATCATCAATAGCCAGCAAAATTGGGCTTGAGGTCAATCATGAAAAGACTAAAGTCATGAAAAGTTTAATTCCAACAAGTGACAAAATATACATGGAAAACAAACCAGTAGAAGAGATCGATCACTTTATCTATCTTGGAAGTCACATTGATCGAGAAGGGGATACGAGCAAAGAAATTAGAATCAGACTGGCTAAAGCAGCAATGTCTTTCAGAAGCCTTGAAAAGTTGTGGAAATCAAAACTCATTAGCACAAACACAAAACTTAGGCTATTCAAATCAAATGTACTATCAACCCTTACGTATGCGTGTGAAAGCTGGAAAAAAACAAGAGATATAGAAACAAAGTTGAACGCATTCGAAAATAAATGTCTAAGGAAAATACTTGGTATAGAATGGAACGAATTCAAAACAAACGAGGAAATTAGAGAAATCGCCAATCAACCACTAATATCTTCAGTAATAAAGAAAAGACGATGGTCATACGTTGGACATGTGATGAGAAGAGATAATAATCGAATAGCAAAGCAAGCCCTCATATGGGAAACAACAGGTAAAAGAAAAAGAGGAAGACCCAGGGAGACACTGAAAAGAACATTGATGAGAGAGGCAAGAGCAGCAGGAATTGGCTCCCTCAATGAGATAGAACTGCTTGCACAGAACAGAGACAGATGGCGAGATTTGATAAAATATCTTTAAAAGAAAACTGCTAGAACAAAAATTCATATAGGAGAAGGTGTATCTTGGTCCACGCCCTATGGGCTGGTTACGGCTCGAAAGGTCAATAGATAGATAGATAGATGTACCTTTATAATTTGCACTTCCAATGACCATTGAGTGTTTAATTTGTTTCCATTGTTGTTTGAAATTTTTTTTTTTTAAATTTGAGATCGTCTGATACATTATTTAATGCAAAAAAAATAGCCAATTCCCTAGAAATATATATATATATATTTCGTATAGGGAATATGGTGTTAGTGACCATAAATTTTACAGACCTTCGGCACATGATTTTTGGGGTAATGTGGTCGGTATTACGTCCATCCGGTACCCATTTAAGGCTGGGTGCACCCAGAAGCCGTCGGTTTGTCCTTTGCAGTCCAGTTCACTAACCACTGAGCAATCGCGGCTCTCTTTTTTGCTGTGACCAGAGAAATTTCCTGGTCATCCATCTGCAGACATTAAACAACCTTTTATGACTAGGGAAACACAGCGAATAATGCTATGCGATAGCTGAACATACTGACAGACTTACGGCGACTGTACCGATAGACATTGTAACACTTCCGATCCATGAGGTGAAACTTATATCATAAATCAAACCTGAGCCAGAAATTTTGTGTCGTCATGTTTTGCTTAGTGTGAACACATGGGACTGTGTCAAGAGTTCAGGTAAGTTACTATTTTTAGAGCACCTAATGTTACATTTAAGTGGTAGTAGTTTTTACTAACGGTATCATAACTGTGAGAGTTACAGAGAGGTATCGTAATTAAAAGAACATTCCTTCTAAAGAACAGATACAGAAGTTAGAAGTGCCAGATAGGTATCATAATTAAAAGAACATTCCTTCTAAAGAACAGATACAGAAGTTAGAAGTGCCAGATAGGTATCATAATTAAAAGAACATTCCTTCTAAAGAACAGATACAGAAGTTAGAAGTGCCAGGCCAAAAGATGCAACAGAAGCCATGATACTATGCTACCAGCTAAAAAAGCGACAAGCAAGAAGAAGCAGAAAATTAAAATAGTTTAAAATCAGCTAATTTTGTTCAAGTCAGCAAAAATAATTTCAGAGTTAAGGAGTTAAACATGAGCATTATTTTTCTTACCGCTTATATCTATTAAAAATGAGAGAGTTGGGTGATCTAGAGGTGAGACATCAGCCTTTGGACAGGAAGGATCTAGGTTTAAATCCCAACTAAAGACTTGGAATTTTTATTTTCAAACTGTGGATTTTTCTTGGATTTACTCTCTCCTGGTGGCTGCACAGGGAGGTGCCATGGCTAAGGGATAGGATGGGAATGTGTGCTGGAAGTGATGTCCAATGCACAGTGAAGGTGATGTCCACTGTACAATGAAGGTGATGTCCAATGTGCAGTGAAGGTGATGTCCAATGCACAGTAAAGGTGATGTCCAATGCACAGTGAAGGTGATGTCCAATGCACAGTGAAGGTGATGTCCAATACACAGTGAAGGTGATGTCCAATGCGCAGTGAAGGTGATGTCCAATGCACAGTGAAGGTGATGTCCAATGCACAGTGAAGGTGATGTCCAATGCACAGTGAAGGTGATGTCCAATGCACAGTGAAGGTGATGTCCAATGCACAGTGAAGGTGATGTCCAATGCACAGTGAAGGTGATGTCCACTGTACAATGAAGGTGATGTCCAATGTGCAGTGAAGGTGATGTCCAATGTGCAGTGAAGGTGATCTGTTGACTAAATTAAACTATGAATTTAAAACGAGTGCTTTACTAAGATACCGTAAATAATATGTATTTGAAATTTCCCCTAAAATTATTTCAGAAAAAAGAGTCTATTAAAGAGGAAGACAAAGAAACAGATGAGGTATCCCTTTTAAGTTTTCATTTCTATACTATTATGTCTGATTATAAGTATAAAGATATACTATGTTCTTTGTCTGTTTAAGTATTCAGCACAACAAAATATGTCCTTTATCTTCTTCATTATGAATATATATATATATATATATAAATATATATATATATATATATATATATATATATATATATATATATATATATATATATATATATATATATATCTTTAATGTAACAAAATTAATGTTTCTACATCATTTTATTTTTAAATCAAAAATATACCACTGTACTACTCATTACCTTCCCACTTCATCACCAGACTACCAACTACTCAATACCACCAGACCACCAAACTGCTCATTATCTTACCACTTCATCACCAGACTACCAAACTGCTCATTACCTTACCACTTCATCACCAGACTACCAACTACTCAATACCACCAAACTGCTCATTATCTTACCACTTCATCACTAGACCACCAAACTGCTCATTATCTTACCACTTCATCACCAGACCACCAAACTGCTCATTATCTTACCACTTCATCACCAGACCACCAAACTGCTCATTATCTTACCACTTCATCACTAGACCACCAAACTGCTCATTATCTTACCACTTCATCACCACACTACCAACTACTCATTACCTTACCACTTCATCACCAGACTACCAACTACTCAATACCACCAAACTGCTCATTATCTTACCACTTCATCACTAGACCACCAAACTGCTCATTATCTTACCACTTCATCACCAGACCACCAAACTGCTCATTATCTTACCACTTCATCACCAGACCACCAAACTGCTCATTATCTTACCACTTCATCACTAGACCACCAAACTGCTCATTATCTTACCACTTCATCACCACACTACCAACTACTCATTACCTTACCACTTCATCACCAGACTACCAACTACTCAATACCACCAGACCACCAAACTGCTCATTATCTTACCACTTCATCACTAGACCACCAAACTGCTCATTATCTTACCACTTCATCACCAGACTACCAACTACTCATTACCTTACCACTTCATCACCAGACTACCAACTACTCATTACCACCAGACCACCAACTACTCATTACCACCAGACCACCAACTACTCATTACCTTACCACTTCATCACCAGACTACCAACTACTCATTACCTTACCACTTCATCACCAGACCACCAAACTGCTCATTACCATACCACTTAATCACCAGACCACCAAAATGCTCATTACCATACCACTTCATCACCAGACCACCAAAATGCTCATTACCTTACCACTTCATGACTAGACCACCAAATTGCTCATTTCTTACCACCTCATCACCAGATCACCAAACTTCTTATTACTGTACCATCTCATCACAACACCATATATTCTTTACCTAACCATTTACCACTTAGCCATATCACACTTCGTGCCCTCATAACCATACTACCTTCTTACCTCATCACCACACAAATAAGCCAAAACACCATCTTTACTCTAATGGTTTGGTGTGCTCTGTAAATAAGCCAAAACACCATCTTTACTCTAATGGTTTGGTGTGCTCTGTTCATTGGATTATTGAATCATCGATTCACAGTCAGCTGACAAAACAATTCTCTTCTTTTTATCTATCTCATACTTTTATCTGTATTCTATTCCATCCCTTCACTGCTACACAGTCTGAAACCTGACACTGCATAGCTGCTTGCTTTATTATCAATGTAGCATTTTATTTATAATCATAAAATGTTGCTATTTGTATGAATTAAGATGTCCCAAAGGAAGTACATTACATTCATTTTTTTAGACATTTTTTTTTGAGTGGTTCAAGTTTGTGATGGTGAACAAAAACATGAATATTATAGAGCGGTTAGTTTTTATGCTTTTGATATTTAAGTCTGGTAACGTTTGTGAGCATCATCATCATCATCATCATGTGCCATACCGGTTGGCGTAGGCGATCACGTCCTTCCACAATCTTATATCTACAGTGCATCATATCTGTTCTGTTGTTGACTGTTTGCCATGCCATAACACCAAGCTATCCAGTATTTTCTATCTTTGTCGTTCGCAATCTCTCTTTCCTTGTATTTTGCCTGTTGTAACCATGCATTCCAACTTTCCTCTTTTTATGATGTGCCCAAAAAATGTTGATTATTTCTTTCTGATGTTTTCTAGGGGCTTCCTTTTTGTGTTGGCCTCTTTGTGAATTTCCTCATTGGTCTTTTTAGCTGTCCGGGAAACTTTTTAACATTCTTCTGAGAAATCCCATCTCAATGGCCTCTGTCTTTTCACTTGTTTGTCTACTGACCATGTTTCACTTCCATAGGTCAGAATTGGTTCTATATAGCACTGATGAACTTTCTTTCCCTCTTCTGTTGACATAGATTTGTTGCATAAGATATTTTTCATTTTCTGAAATGCTATTTTGGCCTGATTTATTCTGTGGTGCATCTTCCATCTGATGTTATTATTATGCCCAAGTATTTCAAACGTTACACTTGTTTCAAATTTGTCCTGTTTATTTTATGCTGCATGATGGTGATGATTGTTTCTTTGATATGACCATTACTTATGTTTTCTTACTATCCAGATTTAGACCTTTCTTGCAGCTTAAAGGAGATATTGACTTTATGAGAATAAATATTTCAAAATAGGGTAAATTTGACCCTTTCTGGTGTAAAATCATATTTTAACCACAAATATTGTAAAAATGTACATTCTAGCGTCTCTTATGATCATTTTTAATGTATTATAGCAGAATTGTGCTCAAGTTATGTTTCAGAACTGATAAATTTACTAAGATGACTAAAATATCATTAACAAACGGATGCACTGAAATCTTGTAATTACTTCCAGGTGTGATTAAATCTATTTTACCTATCCCCCCAGAGCTACCAAGATGACACAATTGACTCAGAGTTGGAAGACATCAATAAGCAGGAGGAATCCATAGACAATGATGCTGTGGATCTTATCCACCCCAATGATGTGCTTAAGGCTCTCAGGGCATTTGTTGAAGATACTCGTAGTGGAAAAATGTAAGGCTGGGCATAGAGATTTGGATGATATTTGGTAGAGCGGGCACCAGGGGCAACTTAGAGGGGAGATAATGACTTTAAGCAGTAGGGGTCAGCTTAGAGGAGAGAAATGACCTGGGCAGTAATGGGTAACTTTGAGGGGAGATAATGACTGGGCAGTAGAGGGCAACTTAGAGGGGAGATAATGACAGGGCATAGAGGCAACATAATGACTTTGGACATTAGTGGGCAAATTATAGGACAGATAATGATATGGGCAGTAAGGAGTAACTTATAAGGGAGATAATGACTTTGGGTAGTAGTGACATATTAGGGAAGAGATAATGGCTTGGACAGAAAGGGTAACTTTGAGGGGAGCTAATGACTTTAGGCAGTAGTGGTTAACTTTCATCATCATCGCGTGTCCTCTCCGCAACGAAGGTTGGCTACCATGGATCGCCATTCTACTCTATTTCTTGCTTTGATGGTGCAGGCTGACATAGATTGACTTGTCCATCTTTTGATGTTACTCGTTTAACTTTAAGGGGAGATATTGACTTTGGGTCGTAGAGGGAAACTTAGGGGAGATATTGACTTTGGGTAGTAGAGGGAAACTTAAGGGAAATATTGACTTTGGGTAGTAGAGGGAAACTTAAGGGAGATACTGACTTTGGGTGGTAGAGGGAAACTTAAGGGAGATATTGATTTTGGGCAGTTGTGGGTAACTTAAGGGAGATATTGACTTTGGGTAGTAGAGGGAAACTTAAGTTAGATATTGACTTTGGGTCATAGAGGGAAACTTAAGGGAGATATTGACTTTGGGTAGTAGAGGGAAACTTAAGAGAGATATTGACTTTGGGTAGTAGTAGGTAACTTAAGGGAGATATTGATTTTGGGCAGTTGTGGGTAACTTAAGGGAGATATTGACTTTGGGTAGTAGAGGGAAACTTAAGGGAGATATTGACTTTGGGTAGTAGTGGGCAACTTAGGGGAGATATTGACTTTGGGTAGTAGAGGGAAACTTAAGGGAAATATTGACTTTGGGTAGTAGAGGGAAACTTAAGTTAGATATTGACTTTGGGTCATAGAGGGAAGCTTAAGGGAGATATTGACTTTGGGTAGTAGAGGGAAACTTAAAAGAGATATTGACTTTGGGTAGAAGTAGGTAACTTAAGGGAGATATTGATTTTGGGCAGTTGTGGGTAACTTAAGGGAGATATTGACTTTGGGTAGTAGAGGGAAACTTAAGGGAGATAATGACTTTGGGTAGTAGTAGGTAACTTAAGGGAGATATTGACTTTGGGCAGTAATAAGTAACTTAGAGGGGAGATAATGGGCAGTAGTGGATAACTTTAAGGGTAAATATTGAATTTGGTCATTAGTACATAACTTAGAGGGGAGATAATAACTTGGGCAGTAGTGGGTAATTTTGAGGGGAGATAAAGACTTTTAGGCAGTAATGAAAAAGTTAGATTGGACTGTTTGTAAATCAAAGTTGTATGAACAAGCGATCATATATTATCGTTCCTCTTGTTCATGTTTTTGGTTGTAGACCAATGAAGCAGACCTACATGCCTTGTGGTACCAGGTAGGACAACAACAAAATTGCTCCATTTTGCATGGTGTATAGCCAGCCTTCATGGGTGCCAGGAAAAATAAAAAAATAATAAAAATGGTATGTAAGAAGCTTTACATGATAAGTGGACGATACAGACTAAACAACGTTTTGGCCCAATAGGCCTTCATCAGTCCTTCATGGGTGCCCAAGTCTGGCCTACAATATTCATCTCTGTCTCCACTGTTTTCTGTCAGGTTGTTCTTAGTCTGGCACTCTCTCAACATTTCTCCAGAGACCTCAACATGAAAGAATTTGTGATTGCTTCTGGATCTTTTCTAAGCATGTGACCTGTCCAGCTCCAGAACCTGCCAGTTAGCACTATGTCTGTTTTCTCTTGGTTGTAGCTCATGAGCAGTTTTTGCCAGTCGATTTTGTTTGGCCAAACTATTCAGAAAATGTTTTCCACAGGCATGTTGTATGAATTGATAAAGATAAATACAAATATCAAATATCATGTGGGGTCACAAGCAAAGCTGTAGAGAACATGAAAAATAAACAGAAAATGTCATTAAGCAGTTGTAGAGAGACACGACAAACTATGACATTTGGGTTACAGCCAACATTTCAGCCATGCCCTTCTTCACATTCAGGAACAAAGAATAACAAGAATTTACAAAATACTTGAGTCCCTTCAGATCAAAGAGTGTGACCAGCTGGCACATGGGCCGTGGGCACTCTTCCACTTTTGGGTTGATGTCAGTTGATTTCTTCATTTGACCAGCATCACTATGATCTGCAGGGACTTAAGTATTTTATGTATTCATTATTCATTGTTGGAGCCGCGATAGCTCAGTGGTTAGTGAACTGGACTGCAAAGGACAAGGTGTAGGGTTCGATCCCAACCGACAGCTTCCAGGTTCACCCAGCCTTAAATGGGTACCAGATTTTTTTCTGGGAAAGTAAAGCAGCACGGGCGTAATACCGACCACATTACCCCAAAAATCGTGAGCTGAGGGTCTGTAAAATATAGGGTCACTAACACCATATTCCCTGTATGCCACTTGGCGTGACGGGGGTGGTACTTTACTTTACTTTATTATTATTCATTGTTCTGTATCTGATGTTTGGCTGAAACATCGTAGTTTGTCATTTCTCTCTATAGGTTTAGCTGTTTGATACAATTTTATGTTTATTTTTAGTACTTGAAATGACGACTGAGCAAGATCCTACATATATCTCTGAATGTGGTCCTTGAAACAGACTAGCCAGTTTTATTAAGTGAGAAGAAATTGAAGGGTATCCAATAATGCCTTTCAGATGTGTTTGACTGAAAGGTATGGATATAGCATTCTTTAATCAACAACAAAGAAAACAAACAAGGAAGTTCTGAATCTGCTGAAAATGAAAAAAAATAACTACTTAACATAACTCAAAAAAAGATAACTGAAATTTTTTGGACATGGGAATAGACATAATACCCTTCAAAAACTCATCGTGGAAGGAAAGATACAAGGTAGATGAGACAGAGGCAGACCAAGACTAAAGTGGACTGATAACATCAAAATGTGGACAGGTGAACCCATGACAATGTGCACTATCAAGACAAGAGACAGAGTAAAATGACGCTCCATGGTAGCCAACCTTCGATGTGAAGGTGGCACCCAATGAATGAACAACAACACAACACATCAATGCCCATCTAGCGTCCCTTTAAGGACAGATAATGAAAAAGAGTAGTTGTTTGGTAAACACAAAGAAGAAATATGAAATTATTAACCTTAACGTTTCATTTTTTGCTGTTTCAATTTTCAGTTTTATAAATATGCACACATAAGTATACATGGTATTTCATCAAGTGGACTGATTTATTAAATTTCTTTTCAATTTTTTGTTGTCCTGGGCAGACGAGATCAAGGAGAACAAGCCAACTTTCACATTACAGCACTGGAGGATCGCGATGACTCACTTGATAATAATTACTGGCATAAATATTCCACTGTTCTCAGTCACAAGCGGGAGATGTTATGGGATTCCCTCATTCAAGCTCTGGAGAAATATAAGTATGCCTTTTGAATCTATCTCATAGCACTAATCACCACCACTATCTAACCACATACGGTACTTGATGGTGATGATGACTTTACCATATGGTTTGTTTTTATTACTTTGAAGACAGAGTGAAAATTTAAAAGTCAAATGTGGGATCCATACTCCTATCATCATCATCCAGTACTATGCCCACTGGCATAGGTAATCATGTCTCTCTGAAACTTTCGATCTCGACAGTTATTTATATATTAATTTCTGTTGTTGACCTTCTGCCAAGTCATTCTCTTAACTCTTTCCGTACGGTTCGCCAATGCGATTTCGGCAACATACGTTTTGCCATATAGTGCGCCACGCTCAATTTGATTAGTGTGAACGCCATCAAACCATATTCTTTTTACATGTCTTATATCATCTGGATATTGGTGAAATCTTATATCTTGTTCAATTATCTAAACATTCATATATAATATGTTATATGTTAGATAAATATAAATATATAGATTGATTCTTAAAACCATGAACAATTTTGTCTCTGAAATCTCTTCTGTTGCGTCAATAAAAAGCTTCCGTATGGAAAGAGTTAAGCTGTCTGGTATCTTTTCTCTTTGCTTCCCTCTATCTCTTCATCCCTCAGTTTTCCCAATTGTCATGCCAGCTGTTCCCTTCTCATTGCATGGCCAAAAAATGATGATTCTTCCTAATACTGGAAATTAACTCTCTTTTTGCTTTGGCCTCTTTCAGAACATTTTAATTACTTTTCTTAGCTGTCCATGGTATTCTCAACATTCTTCTGTAAAACCACATTTATACAGTATCCAGTGATTTTCTTGTCTGTTGTCCTATTGTCCATGATTCACATCCATATGTTAAGACTGACTCTACATAATATTTAAGAACTCTTTTTCTTGTTTCTATTGTCAAAAATGGTTTACACAGTATCTTCCTCATTTTTTGAAAAGCTGCTCTTGCCTGGGCCATTCAGCATCTCACTTCTGTAGTACATTTACCATCTGAGATTAAAATTGTTCCCAGATATTTAAATTAATTTACCTGTTTCAGTATTATTCCACTTGTCTTAATTGTGCATTGCAATGATGTTTTTTTCTTTGTTGCTACCATTACTTCTGTCTTTTTGCTATTAAGGCTGAGTCCTTTATTTTTGCTTTCCTTCACTATAATGTCCAACATTTCTTGTAACTCATTTTCACTCTTAGCGGTTAATACTATCATCAGCATGCCTCAGGTTATTTATATAATGACCTCCAATTGTTATTGCAGGCATGTCCCTTATGGATTTTAAAATACCTCACTATACATATTAAATAAATCTGGTGACAGCACACAACCTTGTCTAATACTCTGTTTTATTTGTTCAAACATTCCCAATTAATTTCCAGTTCTTATAGCTGCTGTTTGTTGCCAGTACATGTTCTTTATTATTCTTAGATCTTTGCTATCTATGTTTATGCCTTTTAAAATTGTGATTATTTATTGGTGCTTTACTTTGTTCAATGCTTTGGTATGATCTATGAAATATAGGTATAGATCTGTTTTCACTTATATGGCTCTATTTACTAAAGATCTTATGATGTAAACAGCGCTGTTTCTTTACTTCCAATAAAACCACACCGTTCATCACTAATTTCTGGACTGATTTTGTTTTGCACTCTTCGCACGATGATTCTTAGTAATATCTTAGTCATGTGACTCATAAGGCTTATTGTGTGAATATCATCTATTGTTGGGAGTAAGAAGTTTTATGATTAAGTATTGGGACATTGAGACCTGTGTTGGTCAGTTGTAAGACAAAATTGTGTTATCAAGTGTAAGTTTTATGATAATGTGGTGAAAGACTGAGATTTTCTGTATAAGGTTTATTCATTTGAGAAATATAGACCCGAGAAGAGCAATGTGGTCCACACCCACCTCCCTGGAAGAGAAACTATATGGGGCAATCGAATCACTTAAACAGACAGCTGATTTCATGAGAGAGTCTGGAATCCTACTCTGATTGAGTCTTGATTGCAGAGAGAGAGAGAGAGAGATTTGAGAAATATTCATGGTACTATCATGAAGCATCTGCATCTAAATCTACCTAAAATTCAAGATGAGTTCTGGCAAATAAATTGTGAGATCTGTATGTTTATGTAATTAATGATTAAACATTTTTTTATCAGCATATTTTTTCATGAATAAAATATATTACATAATCCCCATTCATTTTGTTTTTGCCATCCCACTATCCCAATTGTCTCAAGGAAGTATGGTCAGTCTGCCCACGTCTGGCATCTTTGTCTATGTGTCAACTTTGTTGAGGGTCCATGAATGACTGAAATCATCAATGAAAATGTTCAGTGGGAGGTGTTTTTTCTTACTCTTTTGTTCGCTATGATCTGGGGACTGGTTGGTCTCGAAGCAATACATCGGCCTCAAGATGGAGAGGCTGTGGGTTCAAATCGGCTGCACTAGTTGAGATTTTTATTTATAATTTCTCTCTGCGGCAACCACCCTCGGTCTCAGCAGCGAGGCCTGGCTCGAAACGTCAATTACTCATAGACTGAAAAAATATGAGTACTTCCAAATGGAGTTATCTGCCTGTGTGGTGAGGGACCCCTGTGCACATGGCTGCCAAGGAAAAATGAATTAATACGCAAAATTCAGTTTCTAGTCTCTAAGGACTTTTCGTCTGAGGTAAAAGCTGGTTAACGCAAAAAAAAAAGAAAAAAAAATTGCTATGATCAACATCCACAAAGTTACCTTCTTGATGAATCAAGTTTTAAGAGCAATCAAGTTTTGTGTTCTGTTTGGTCAATGACCATGATGTAGAATGTGTTGAGATGTACCATGATGTAGAATGTGTTGAGATGTACCATGATGTAGAATATGTTGAGATGTACCATGATGTAGAATGTGTTGAGATGTACCATGATGTAGAATGTGTTAAGATGTACCATGATGTAGAATGTGTTGAGATGTACCATGATGTAGAATGTGTTGAGATGTACCATGATGTAGAATGTGTTGAGATGTACCGTGATGTAGAATGTGTTGAGATGTACTATGATGTACAATGTGTTGAGATTTATCGTGATGTAGAATGTGTTGAGATGTACCGTGATGTAGAATGTGTTGAGATGTACTATGATGTACAATGTGTTGAGATTTATCGTGATGTAGAATGTGTTGAGATGTACCGTGATGTAGAATGTGTTGAGATGTACTATGATGTAGAATGTGTTGAGATGTACCGTGATGTAGAATGTGTTGAGATGTACCATGATGTAGAATGTGTTGAGATGTACCATGGGTACAAAGTTCACCTCTGTTATTGTAAAGTTGAAGGTGGTCAGTTCACATTAAACAGTTTTCTGTTGATCCCCTGGCAGTGATATCCTGCAAAGCAGATCGTCAGCCTTGATGGAGATGGAGGGGCTGAAGCAACAGAATACAGAACTGAGGCTCTTGTTACATCAATACATCAACTCAAAGGTTAGTTTACAGAAAGAACTCCATCCATCACCTTCATAAATGTAATATAATTTATAGCAATAATAGTAACAATAATAGTCATCGTTCATATAATCATCATCACTATCACCACAATCATCATCATTATCAAGATTATGATTTTTAATTTCATGTTATCATCAACCAAACTCAACCAAAGATGTCTGGAAGTCGAAACTATGGAAAGTAAACAAAACTTAAGAGAGATGCACACAGAAATAAAGAGAATGATTAATAATGACAAAAAGCTGCAGGAAACGGATGTATTGCAAACAAAGAGGGAAGAATGCTAACAGACAACAAAGATATAATAGATAGATGACAAGAATATATAACAGAATTATTTAATGACGAAAGGGACAAAAAGCCAGACAGAAAATGTACATACAACTATAAAATCCTGAAATCTGAAGTAGAAAAAGCTATAAAAACAATGAAAAAGGGAAAGGCAGCAGGACCTGACAATATACAGATAGAGATGATACAGGCTCTAGAAGATTTTGGCATCGAAGTCATCACAGACGTATGCAATGATATATACCATACAGGATACATACCAAACGAACTAAAAACATCAACTTTCATTGCATTGCCTAAAAAGAATGGTGCATTTGAATGCAGTGATTTCAGAACATTAAGCCTAATGAGCCAGGTAACAAAAATTTTACTAAAAGTTATACAGGGAAGGATTCAAAATAAAATCAATACTGAATTAGATGAGCAACACTTTGGATTCAGAAAAAACAGTGGCACAAAAGAAGCCATATTTAGCATGAGAACATTGATTGAAAAGTACATAGAAGTAAACAAACCAATATATGCCTGCTTCATAGACTACACCAAAGCTTTCGATAGAATACACCATAACCAACTTATAGACTGCCTAAAGGATACAAATCTAGATGACACAGACATACGACTAATATGTAATTTGTACTGGGAGCAAACAGCAATAATAAAATATAACAAGGAGAACTCTACACCCATGGACATAAAAAGAGGAGTAAGACAAGGATGTGTCCTATCACCAAGCTTGTTCAATCTATATACTGAGCAAATCTTTAAAAACATCTCAGAGATGCCAGGCCTAAACATTAATGGAAAGATAATCAATAACCTGAGATATGCTGATGATACTGTTCTACTAGCAGAAAATCCTAACGACCTACAACAATTGCTTAACGTGATAAACATAACAAGCAAAAAATATGGACTAGATATGAATATCAAAAAGACTAAAACTATGATCATAAGCAAAGAAAATTCTCAAGACCTACAATTAAATATCACAGTTGAGGGAATACATCTGTAGACAGTCCAGAGCTACAACTACGTGGGACATACTATAACCAATGATGGAAAATGTAAAATTGAAGTAAACAAAAGAATAGGTATGGCAAAATGTAATGTTAATGCTATGAAAAATATACTAACAACAAAACAAATATCAGCAGGGCTGAAACTAAGAATAGCAAAATGTTACATCTTCTCAATATTCCTGTATAGTGCAGAAACATGGACATTAGACAAGAAAACAGAACAGAAAATTGAAGCCTTTGAAATATGGATTTATAGAAGAATAGGTAGAATTGGATGGAAAGAAAAAAAACAAACAAAGAAGTTTTAAAACAACTGAAAATAAAAAGAGAACTACTAAATACAATTAAGACAAGACAAATGAAATGTTTGCATGTTAAAAAACATGTTAAAAAACACGTTAAAAAACACAACAGCCTACTAAAAGTAATATTGGAAGGGAAAATACAAGGTAAAAGAGGCAGAGGCAGACAAAGACTAACATGGACGAGTAACATCAAATGATGGACAAGTCAATCTGTGAAGGCTGCACTATCAAAGCAAGAAACAGAGTAGAATGGCGATCCATGGTAGCCAACCTTTGTTGCGGAGAAGGCACTCACTGATGATGATGTTATCATCAACATGAGATGATAGGTTGGATACTTTTTATAGGTTACAAGAGGTGAGAGCTTTCATATATATATATATATATATATTTCAAAGGATGATAGACTCCATATATATACATATATATATATATATATATATATATATATATATATATATATATATGTATATAAATATATATAGCAGGAATCGGCTACCTCAATGAGATAGAGCTGCTTACACAGAAAAGAGACAAATGGCGAGATTTGATCTATCTATCTATCTTTCGTTCTCCTGAAGTATTGTCTATATCTGCAATGTCGTTTCCTGTATAAATTTTACTGTCTTTTGTAATTCTTGCAGTGGCCCATATAGTTTTGTCTGTAGTGTTGTATCTATGGGCCAATGGATTTTCCTCAGTCTACTATATTCAGTGCAGTCTTGAAGTATGTGTTCAGCAGTCTGGGGTGCCTGTCCACATGTACAAGTAGTTGATGTGCCGATCTTGAATTTTGTATACATGTGACTATGGAGTCGATTGTGTCCTGTTCTTAGGCGTATAATGATAACTTGTTCATATCTATTCATATTATGAAAGGCATCCTGATTTGGGGCTTGTGGTCCTCTGATTGATTTGATTATCTGTTTCTTATGATGGTATGTAACTGGTGTATCTAGTTGTGTGCCTGTTGAACCTTCCTTTGCCAACTGATCTGCTTTCTCATTTCCTGGTATTCCACAGTGAGACGGGATCCACTGCAGGGCAACCCTGTGGTGCTTGCAGAGTTCAGTCAATAAGGTCTGTAGATGTGGTAATTTTCTGGATTGTAGTGCCTGGAGTACTGATCTTGCATCTGTCAAAAACACTACAGGCTGTGGGCTAAGATTACTGTTCAGCAGTTTTTCTATTGCCAACTTTATTGCTTGTATTTCCGCATCATAACTGTGACAATATTTCCCTGTTGCTATTTTATTCATATCCCTAGTGTTATTTGGGTACTCTATATATGCACCTGCTCCCCCATTCTTTACTGCATTCTGTGCTGATCCATCTGTGTACACACGAATCCATAGGTCTTGTGGGTATTCTTCATCCAGGAAACTGAGAGCTATTGTTTTTCGCTGTAGACTATTTTGTTCCTCTTTGTCAACTATTCCTTTCACTTCTGTCCGTATTTGAACTGATAATCCTGATTCATCTGTCCAGGGAGTCTGTTCTGGTATGGGCAGAAGGGGTTTAACAACTCTTGGCATGTCTGGTGTTTGTCTACTAATACGCTTGGCTTGGTGGATAAAGCTGCTTCTCTTAAGTCGTCCCAATGCAAGATTTTGGAATCTGTCCTTCATTGGATGTCTCGGCATGCATACAAATTTTTCTGCCTGTATCAGCACCTTTGTGTCTCTCCGTTCTCTCAGTGCTGGTATCCTCCACAATTTCTCCATCTCCAATATTGGTGTTGATTTCATTGCTCCTGTGATGACCCTAAGTGCCTGGTTTTGTACTTTATCCAGTTCTTGCAATGTGGTGTTTGATGCTGAGCACCATGCGGATGATCCATATTCTAAATGTGGGCGTATACACTGTTGGTAAACTTTACTGAGTATTTTCCCACTCGCACCCCATGTGGTTCCACACAACTTTCTTAGAATAGCCAATTTCCTCCTTGCTTTTTGGGTTGCCTTATTTATCTGCTGTTTCCAAGATAGTTTGTTATCAAATGTAACTCCGAGATATGTAGCTTGTATGTCTTCTTTCACAGGCTCATTGTTTATGTAGATGGCTTCTGCTTTTTGTTTTGGGGAGAGTGTGAAAAGTGTAGTACTGCATTTGTCTGTATTGATGCTGATACACCATCTATTTGTCCATGAATTCAGTGCATTCATAGCTCTTTGTAGCAATTTGGAGGCCACTGTTGCATACTCCTCTGTGCACCACATTACCAAGTCATCTGCATACATTGCCACTTTGATGCCATGTGGTAGTTCAGTAACTAGGTCATTGATGTAGATCAGAAAAAGTGTTGGAGATAGTACCCCTCCTTGTGGAACGCCCTGGCGCAATAAGACCTTCTTACTCTTAAGACCATCCAGTTGCACTCTGGCTCTCCTGTTATGCAGATATGCTTTGACCCATTTGTACATCCTGCCATTTACTCCATAATTTCTCAGTTTCTTCAAAAGCCCTTCCTTCCATACCTTATCAAATGCTTTCTTTAGGTCTATCCATGCTGCTAGTACCAGTTTCTTTTCTTGAAACGCATCTTCAATTTCCTGGGAAAGATAGGTTGCTTGATCTTCGGTAGAGTAACACTGTCTAAAGCCTGCTTGTTGTGGGACAAGGAGATTTTCACTTTCCAGGTACCACTGCAGTCTGAGATTGATTATACGTTCCATTGTTTTACACAAACAGCTTGTAAGGCTGATTGGTCTATAGCTGGATGTCATTGAACCATCTTTTCCTGGCTTTAGTAATGGTATCATAATTGCTTCTCTCCATGCCTGTGGCACTCTACCTGTGATCCAGCAAATGTTGTAGATCTGCAGTAGTTTTGCTTTAGCTGCAGTTCCCAAGTTCTTAATCATTTCATTGGACACTCCATCATTGCCTGGTGACTTTTTCATTTTTAATTTGGATATTGCCAGCTCTAGCTCTCTTTGTGTAATGGGTGTTTCCATTACTTCATGTGTGGTCTCTTCTTGTCTTGCATTTTGTTGTTTTAAACGGATCTCTTGTCGTTTTTCTAGGCTAATTTCAATATTATTGTCATTTGCAAAGGAGTCTGCAAAGTAATTTGCTGCTTGTTTACCTGTTAGAATGTTTCCATCCTTCTTCAGTGTAATTTTGGTGTTCCTTTCTGTACCTTCATCATTCAGCTGTTTTACAAGCTTCCACACTTTTCTTGTGTCTCGTTCAAGATTCAAGGACTCTGTTTTCTCTTTCCAGCTTCTCCGTCTGGCTTGTAGTTTAGCCCGTTGAAATTTGGCTTTAGCATGCTGGTAGTTGTTGTGGTGTTCTTGGCAAGGGTTATTTTCTGCTTGCTTTCGAGATGTTTCCATGTCATTGTGCAGTTCTTCTAGTTCACTACTCCAGTATGGTTTGTAGTGTTTCCGTGCCCCTCTAGGTATTGTTTCACTGGCAGCTTGTATTATTAGTCTACTGAATTCATCAACTATTTTGTTGATGTCTCTATCTGTATTTATATCTTTAGTCAGTACACTGGTGTAGTGTTGATACATTTTCCAGTCTGCCTTTTTGTAATTCCATCTGGAGAGAGTGCTGCTCTCCCTGATGGCCTCATTTTGCACCACTAAAAAGACTGGTCGGTGGTCGCTGCCTCCAAGTTGTTTCCCAACAATTCGTGTGATATTCCAATCCAGGTCTGGTGAATGGAAAGCAAGGTCTGGTGTAGATGTGGTATGCCATGATCTGGAGTAGAATGTTGGTGGATCTGTTGCCTGGTTTAATAGTATAAGCCCATTGTCATCCTGCCAATTTTCAAGCTCTTCACCTCTCTTGTCCATATGTTCATAGCCCCAGCTCTGTGAGTGGCTGTTAAAGTCTCCACATACAATTATTCTTTCTTTTAATGTAATTGTGTCTAGTGCTAGTGGGCGGTCACTCGGACAGTAATAGTTAAGTAGATGGAAGTCTGTATTTCCTGTCCTGAGGTGCAGTATTTGATATTCCGCCCCATCCATATACACTTCAATCTGACATGCATTAATGTTGTTCCTTACAAGAGTCAGTATTCCACCCTTTTTTCTATTTATTCTGTCAGATCGGTAGCACTGGTATCCCCTAATCTTCAAGGCTATGTCGTTGTTTAGATGGGTTTCCTGCAAACAGCATATGCTTATTTGTTCTTCATGCAGGATATTTTCTAAGCGAGATTTGATAAAATATCTTTTTAAAGAATTGAAAACTGCTAGAACAAAAAATTCAGAAAAGAGAGGGAGTATCTTGGTCTACGCCCTATGGGCTAGCTACGGCTCGAAAGGTCAATAGATAGATAGATAAATATATATATAAATATATAATGGACTCAATAATGGACTCATCTTTTGAAATATCTATATATATATTCAATGTTTCTCTAATGTGTCATTAACCCTAACCCTAGTACAAAAATATAATAAATTGCATTAGTTATGAACAGGACTTCCGGTGTGTGACTGTGCTGGCAACACGACACAATTTTCGATGGGAGTCAAATTTAAGTTATAAGTGAATTTCAATGCCCGTAGAAAAAGAAATTCAAGCGTTCTTGTACTATTTCAAATGAAAAATAGTAGGAACAAAACACTGCCAAGAATATATAAGCAACAACAACTTAAATGGTTTGGCCACCTGGTCAGAATGAATCCTTACCAATCACCATCAAGGGTGTTCTTCTCGAGAATGCATGGAAAAAGACCAAGAGGAAGACCCAGAAGAAGATGGATAGATGCAGTGACAGAGACATGCAACAACAAAGGAAAATCACTAATTCAGAAAGTTCGAGCAGCGCAAGAATGACAAATGATATAAACCACGACAATTTAGGTATCAGTGAAAGAGAAGAGAAGAAGAAGAAGAAAAGTTATGAATAATGATGAACATAGAGATAATCTTTAGTATCTGAAAACTACTGTAATTTTGTTGTGATGCCAGTTAAGGGAAAATCACTTTAATTTATGTTCGTCAACTAGGACTTTACCTGTTATATATATATATATATATATATATATATATATATATATATATATATTCCAAGAGATGATATTCTCTATGATATTGGCTACCCATATGTGTTGTTAGAGATGAGAGATTCTATCTCCATCTATTGACTTTTTGAGCCGTGGCTGGTCCATAGGGCGTAGACCAAGATACTCCTTCTCTTATCTGAATTTTTGTTCTCTATCTATCTATTGACCTTTCGAGCCGTAGCCGGCCCATGGGGCGTAGACCAAGATACTCCTTCTCTTATCTGAATTTTTGTTCTCTATCTATCTATTGACCTTTTCGAGCCATAGCCGGCCAATGGGGCGTGGACCAAGATACTCCTTCTCCTATCTGAATTTTTGTTCTAGCAGTTTTCAATCTACGTTTCATTAACAACATCGTTTTTACGATAGCGGCTTGTTAAACCTCTGATCAACGGTTCAATACCAAGCCGGAGAAAAATAATTCCTCCATTTTGGAATCAACCGGAAATAGAGACAGGTGGCGAGATTTGATAAAATATCTTTAAAAGAAAACTGCTAGAACAAAAATTCATATAGGAGAAGGTGTATCTTGGTCTACGCCCTATGGGCCGGTTACGGCTCGAAAGGTCAATAGATAGATAGTTTTCAATTCTTTTAAAGATATTTTATCAAATCTCGCTATTTGTCTCTTTTCTGTGTAAGCAGCTCTATCTCATTGAGGGAGCCAATTTCTGCTGCTCTTGCCTCTCTTATCAATGTTCTTCTCAGTGTCTCTCTGGATCTTCCTCTTTTTCTCTTACCTGTTGTTTCCCACATGAGGGCTTGCTTTGCTATTCAGTTATTATCTCTTCTCATCACATGTCCAACATATGACCTTTCTTTATTACTGAAGATATTAGTGGTTGATTGGCAATTTCTCTAATTTCCTTGTTTGCGTGGAATTTGTCCCACGCTGTACCAAGTATTTTCCTTAGACATTTATTTTCGAATACGTTCAACTTTGTTTCCATAACTCTTGTTGTTTTCCAGCTTTCACACGCATACATAAGGGTTGATAGTACATTTGATTTGAATAGCCTAAGTTTTGTGTTTGTGCTGATGAGTTTTGATTTCCACAACTTTTCAAGGCTTCTGAAAGACATTGCTGCTTTAGCTATTCTGATTCTAATTTCTTTGCTTGTATCCCCTTCTCGATCAATGTGACTTCCAAGATAGATAAAGTGATCAATCTCTTCCACTGGTTTGTTTTCCATCTATATTTTGTCATCTTTTGGAATTATGCTTTTCATGACTTTAGTCTTTTCATGATTGATCTCAAGCTCAATTTTTTTGGCTATTGATGATAGTTCATTTGTGTTTTCCTGCATCGTTTTTAACTGACTGCTGATGAGAACTATGTCATCAGCAAAGTCAAGGTCCTCCAATTTTTGTTCTAGCAATTTTTAATCCTTTTAAAGATATTTGATCAAATCTCGCCACCATTTGTCTGTGTTCTGTGCAAGCAGCTCTAGATGAGAGATTAATGTTGCAAAAAAGATCAGATGTTCAGTATATATGCCATTCTCTCTGACAGGTGAATACAGAGCTAGAGATCCCACCAACAAGACTTCTACAGATGGAGCTCAACTAGTCAGACTCTCCCAGCAATTATTGATCCCTTCTGTTGGGAAATGTCCTGATTTTTATTATTTGCATGTTTTATGATTCTTGCTCCTAACAAGAGCTGGATGCCAAAGATTTATTCAGCAGTTTGTGATAGTTAAATGAAGATATGTCCTTTATCTTGTAAGAGATGATATGTGTTATGTGTGTTGTGTTCTATTTTGCTGTGATAGATTTGTTGATTGTGTTGTGAGAGATGTGTTTATTTTATTGTGATGTGATAGATATGTTTATTGTGTTGTGATAGATATGTTTATTGTGTTGTGATAGATATGTTTATTGTGTTGTGAGATATGATAGATATAGTATTTTATAGTGATATAGTGATTTTCCGTGTGTTACCGGGGCCTCATTATGAGAGAAGTAATGAATAGTGACACTGTGACCTTCCAGGCATGTCATAAGAGACAACTAAGGAGGTTGATCGATAGCTTGACAAGCTGTCATTGTAAAAAGTATTGTTATGGAAACAGACCATAGATTTTAGAAGCAGTGATCTCTGCAATATGTGTCATTTTGGCACGCAAGGTTTCTGTTTTTGAGATTGTGGTTCTGCCCTATGTGCCATCTTTGGTTCGAAAGGACGATAGATAGATAGTAATAGATGTGTTTATTGTGTTGTGAGAGATGTGATGTGTCCGGTATATTGTGAGAAATTAGTTGTTTTGTTTTGTTTTAATAAATGACAACTGTTTAATAAATTAGATGTATTTATTTGGTTCTTTGAAATAAGATCTGTTTTTCTTTTTTTTCATTCATTTACCAAGTTCTATATCTGCAAATAATTTTACAAAAAAATGAATTGCCATATTTATAATTGGGATAGGGAGGGGGGGGTGTTGGAGAATCTTTCAAGCAATGGATTAAACGTTGTATCTAGCTGTTACATCTTCAAGGAATGACCATCATGTTTTAAATTTTGTGGATAAAAATATTTCATTTTATGACCTCCTGACTTGAAGTCTCCATCTTCAGCATCTTGTCTTGTAAGAGTAGACTTGATCATGCTTGTTTGCTTGGAGTAGTAGGTTGTACTTCCTTAGCAACATCATGTTGAAAATCAGAGTTTGCAGTAGGCCCAGCATTGGCCACATCTGGTAAAGGTCCTGCTTCTTAGATATATCCGTAAGGTTACCTCACACATTTTTTAAGTGTTTAATGCAGCCCTGAAAGTCGTGCCTCATATCTGCTACATTATCTCAGTTAACTAGCATTGTTTACTAGCAGGACTTGTAGGTCCAGCAGACTGTATCACTTGGAATTGCCATCAGGTGGTGGTAGAAGCGTGACCTCTCAGAAGGGATTGTTTACTTTAATTTTCAAGTTGTCAGGCTGGCTCGCCATTTTACATTTATATAAGATAACAGAAGGCTGTCAGAAATTATGAGTCCCACCTCATATGTAAAAAAATGTTTATAATTTTTACCATATGATGTATGTTGTATTGTTGTTAGGGGCCACTACTGTGATCAAATGCCATATCATATTTTGGAAAATCACAACAAAAAAATCAGAGCTGAAAGAGCTTTAGTTTATACCTGTCTAAGAGAATCTAGCTATCTATCTATTGACCTTTTGAGCCGTAGCCAGGGCATAGACCCAGATACTCTTCCTCTCATTAAAATTTTTATTTTAGCAGTTTTCGATCCTTCTAAAGATATTTTATCAAATCTCACCATTTGTCTCTGTTCTGTGCAAGCAGCTCTATCTCATTGAGGGTTTTGATTCTTGCTGCTCTTGTCTCTCTGATCAATGTTCTTCTCAGTGTCTCTCTGGATCAGCCTCTTTTCCTCTTACCTGTTGTTTCCCACATGAGGGCTTGCTTTGTTATTTGATTATTATCTCTCCTCATCATATGTCCAACATATGACCGTTGTCTTTTCTTGATTACTGAAGATATTAGTGGTTGATTGGTGATTTCTCTAATTTCTTCATTTGTTTTTAATTCATTACATGCTATACCAAGTATTTTCCTTAGACTTTTATTTTTGAATGCGTTCAACTTTGTTTCTATGTCTCTTGTTGTTTTCCAGCTCTTAACATGCATACGTAAGGGTTGATAGTATATTTGATTTGAATATCAATATCTCAGAGAATGAGATGCTCTTAATTTGTGGCAAGAGAAACCCCCCAAAATCCATATCAATAGGGAATATAGTGTTAGCACTACTATTTATATTTTCATTATCACTATATTTTAAGTAAGTAAAGTAAAGAGCCCCCGTCATGCCAAGTGGCGTATAGGGATTATGGTGTTAGTGACCATAAATTTTACAGACCTTCAGCACATGATTTTTGGGGTAATGTGGTTGGTATTATGCCCGTGCCGCTTTACTTTCCCAGAAAAAATCCGGTACCCATTTAAGGCTGGGTGAACCCGGAAGCCGTCGGTTGAGATTGAACCCTACCCCTTGTCCTTTGTAGTCCAGTTCACTAACCACTGAGCTATTGCGGCTCCCACTATATTTTAAGGAGAATGTAATTCACATTGTTTGTCACAGATACTTTAGTTGATGTGGTCATCTGTGTCTTTTCAGGAAGATATAATACACAAGCTTGTTTATTATACATTCTCAGTGATTAGAAGAAGCTGTGTGTTCAAATTTAAAACTTTTTTTGGTTAAAGATTTCATATTGTACAAAATAAAATTACTCAGATTTGCCAATCTTTGATCTTTTTGTTACACATTTTAACCACTAAAATATAATTTAAACATAAATATTTACTTTAGCTAGAAGTTTTGCCTTTGTGTGTAGTGTCACAAACAACTTTCATAAAATATTAATTTTAAGAATGAAGAAAATGTACCAGGACAAATTCATCCATAAATGCTTTAAAAGTTCCAAGATTAGAACTAAAATGTCACTTTGGGATGAAAACAAACAGTTGTGTTGTGTATTAAGTGTAGCTATCTTGTGCCGGGTATATAGTGTAAGCCTTAGAGACAATACAGCAGGAGGTCGACGCCTGGGAGTCATGATCCAGGCGGGCCCACCTCCCCTAGAGTGTCAAGAAGCTAAAGGGCCGAAACACTTGCTCGACGGGGTCTTCTTCTGATGATCAGATTGCCTCCTGCTAAAAAGCTCTGTACAGAGTTTCCTTCTGCTGCAACGGCTGTCTATCTTTTCCAGAAAAAAAATTTCAAACATACATTTAAATTTAAGTAAACACAGAAATTGAGGGGTCTAAGAGATAATGGAAAGCAAAGAGAATAGATACTATAGTCCATTCCAAAATGGTTTGTCCGTGCTTGACTTCAAATATCTCCATAACCTTTACACACATAAATATGATTTTTTGCATTTGGTCTCATTTTTGCAATGTCCCAAAAGTTTTCTAAAATGCAATATTTAGATTGTGTCTTTCACTTGCAACGGCTAATTCCTTTGATCTTTTCAACAGATGCAGTTATTTTGTGGTTGAAGAAAATATTTTACAGTAATTAAGGCAATTGGCCTATTCTGGCATAGGCGTAACATAATTTGAATGTTAATAATAACACTAATTTCAATAAATGCCTAGAACATCCAACGATTTATACAACGCCAATGAATAGAAATGGAAGCTGTTTATAAACATCCAAAATTTACTTGTCGTTCAAACATCGTGCAAAAATGTGCAGAGAAACTACACAAACCAAACAAAGAATTGCATGAAAGATTAGCAAACAAAATAGGTCAGAAATATAAAGGGGTAAATCATATAAAATAATGGTTTGTCTAGAAGGTAGTAAATTTGTATACGTTAAATAAAGAAAATTAAAAACCATATGTTTATAATTAGGAACAAAAATATATTCATGGGGGACATTGAGATTATTATATCATGTGCAAAATTTGAACAATTTTGATCAAGTGGTTACAGAGATATTAATTATTAAATAGCGGCTAACCATTTTGAAACGGACTATAGATAGCTTAAGGGAATGGCTTGGCAGAAAGTCAAGAACAGAAATGATAAATAACTGTCGAGATTGAGAGTTGTGGAAAGACGTGGCCACCTGTGTCAGCAGGTATAGTTATTGATGATGATGTTGAAACACAGATGCTGTCAAATTGGATCCAACCTTGACCTTAGTAGACCAATCCACTAACAACTCCACTACAGTGGATCTCTTTGTTGTGAGCAATAAGTAAAAAAAAAAAATAAGTAATGGTTCCCTCCCCTGCCTTGTTAGGTGTATGGGAAACATGATAATAGTGACCAGATTTTTCTATGACAGCGGCACATTTTTGGATTAAGTGGTCAGAATCGCGCCAGGCTGCCTTAACTTCCCAGAAATATCTATGGTACCCATTTTTAGAGGCTGTCCCAGGGGTCCTGTGAGAAATAAGATGACCCAAATGTTGTGAGTGATAGAATATTCCACATGTTTTGAGAGATAGAATATTACAAATGCTGTGAGTGACAGATGATCCAAATGTTGTGTGTGGTAGAATATTCCAAATAATTTGAGGCAGAATATTCCAAATGTTGTGACTAATAGATGATCCAAATGTTGTGAGTGATAGAATATTCCAAATGTTTTGAGAGATAGAATATGCCAAATGTTGCGAATGATAGAATATTCCAAATGTTTTGAGAGATAGAATATGCCAAATGTTGCGAATGATAGAATATTCCAAATGTTTTGAGAGATAGAATATGCCAAATGTTGCGAATGATAGAATATTCCAAATGTTTTGAGAGATGAGATGTCCCAAATGTTGCTAGAGATGTGAGTTCATATATATATATATTTTAGATGATTATATACTTTACATAATTTATAAGAAATCAGGTATTTCTTTCATGCTGTGAGAGATGTTTTCAGAAAATTAAAATATTGAAGACTCACTGTACTTTTATTCTATTTAATGCTAATGTAGCACTGCTTTGTGGGACTGTTGTAATATGTATTGAGGTGATACAATATTTAGTTGTCCTGTTTAAAGAGATTAATCTTTAAAATGTTCTAAATATATTTGATCTTCCTCTCTCTTTTTCTCTTTCTCTCTCTCTCTCTTTCTTTCCTTCTCTTTTGTTCTCTCTATCTCTATCCTTCTCTTTCTTTCTCTCTCTCAGGGTGCATGTTGTGTTTACATAGAGGGTCTCACACGCAGCCAAACACCGCATTTATTTATGGTTTTTAACACTAAATAACGGCTCCTCCAAAGTAAAGCAACACATTTTCCGAGCTGTGATCGCGGCCTTATGCTATAGTCATGAGAACACCTTCGTGAAAAGACATTGTCCACGAAAGCTAATTTTTAGTTAGCTGAGTGGCAGTGTTCCCTAGCGTTTGGCTTTTCGTGGCAAGGCGCTGTGCCACCGAGTACAGGTTCGATCATGCTTTGGTCCATATTTTTTTCTGTTGTTGATTATTTGTCATTTTTTCCAAGTGCTGTAAACATACTTCTTCCTCTGAATTGATTCGCACATTTTCCAGCCACCCTGGGTGAGCTCACAGGTACTGTACACTAACACATTTCCTAGCTACAATGTGTGAGCTCACAGGTACTGTACACTAACACATTTCCTAGCTACACTGTGTGAGCTCACAGGTACTGTACACTAACACATTTCCTAGCTACAATGTGTGAGCTCACAGGTACTGTACACTAACACATTTCCTAGCTACACTGTGTGAGCTCACAGGTACTGTACACTAACACATTTCCTAACTACACTGTGTGAGCTCACAGGTACTGTACACTAACACATTTCCTAGCTACACTGTGTGAGCTCACAGGTACTGTACACTAACACATTTCCTAGCTACAATGTGTGAGCTCACAGGTACTGTACACTAACACATTTCCTAGCTACACTGTGTGAGCTCACAGGTACTGTACACTAACACATTTCCTAGCTACAGTGTGTGAACTCACAGGTACTGTACACTAACACATTTCCTAACTACACTGTGTGAGCTCACAGGTACTGTACACTAACACATTTCCTAGCTACACTGTGTGAGCTCACAGGTACTGTACACTAACACATTTCCTAGCTACAATGTGTGAGCTCACAGGTACTGTACACTAACACATTTCCTAGCTACACTGTGTGAGCTCACAGGTACTGTACACTAACACATTTCCTAGCTACAGTGTGTGAACTCACAGGTACTGTACACTAACACATTTCCTAGCTACACTGTGTGAGCTCACAGGTACTGTACACTAACACATTTCCTTGCTACATTGTGTGAACTCACAGGTACTGTACACTAACAGTCACAAACAACAACCGTTTTGTTTTAGCACCCTCAGCCAAATGACATAGATCAGCAGTAAGGGGCATCAAGCAAGCATCAGGCAAACGTGCCACCACAATTATACATCACACACACACACTACAGACACATTTTCTTTCATTACTCACACAATGAACGTACTCCACACACATTCCTCACACAATGAACATATTCCACACACATTCCTCACACAATGAACATATTCCACACACATTCCTCACACAATGAACATATTCCTGTTCAAATTTCGTTGAAAAATCACACAATGAACATACTCCACACACATTCCTGACACAATGAACATACTCCACACACATTCCTCACACAATGAACATACTCCACACACATTCCTCACTCAATGAACATACTTCACACACATTCCTCACACAATGAACATACTCCACAAACATTCATCACACAATGAACATATTCCACACACATTCCTCACACAATGAACATACTCCACACACATTCCTCACACAATGAACATACTCCACACACATTCCTCACACAATGAACATACTTCACACACATTCCTGACACAATGAACATACTCCACACACATTCCTCACACAATGAACATACTCCACACACATTCCTCACACAATGAACATACTCCACAAACATTCCTGACACAATGAACATACTCCACACACATTCCTCACACAAGAACGTACTTCACACACATTTCTCACACAATGAACATATTCCTGTTCAAATTTTGTTTAAAAATCACACAATGAACATACTCCACACACATTCCTGACACAATGAACATACTCCACACACATTCCTCACACAATGAACATACTTCACACACATTCCTCACACAATGAACATACTCCACACACATTCCTCACACAATGAATATACTCCACAAACATTCCTCACACAATGAACATACTCCACACACATTCCTCACACAAGAACATACTTCACACATATTTCTCACACAATGAACATATTCCTGTTCAAATTTCGTTGAAAAATCTTCATTTGTACTATAATTATTGAGGAAATTTTGGGTTCTGTAGCGAATGAGATACCTTACAAAGAACAAATCCTTTCTTGTTCTTACACTTATCCTCTACATTTTTCTAAACATGTTTGTTCTCAAGAGTTACCTAAAATACAGCATCTTGATCCTTCTTATACTACTAAGTGCTCTTTTCATAAAATCTGAGGTTGTAATGAACAATATCCTATTGTTATTTGGTGACTAGTAGAAATAAACTGGCTGATATTTTGTAAAGTTGTCACCCTTTGTTTGTTTGTTGATTTGTATTTCACAGTTACTGCCCTTTGGAACTGGTTGTTTTAGCTCAACATCTTCGTGTAATAAATTATTATCTTAATTCAGAAACCGAAAGATCTTCTAACAAAGATAGTTTATGGAAGAGCTGATCGAGTTAAATACCACCAACAAAGTGGCACCGCAACGTGTCCTTGTCTATTGTCGTATAGCCAGAATGAAGGCTGGCAAACTAGCAAAAGCAGGTAAAAATGTAGTTAAAGATTCTCTCCCCTGCCATGCGTATGGGGAATATGATACTATAACGACTATATTTTATTCTCTGAACACATCACATTTTTGGGTGATGTAGTCGGCATCACACCAAGCCGCCTTTGCTTCTCTGAACACATCACATTTTTGGGTGATGTAGTCGGCATCACACCAAGCCGCCTTTGCTTCTCTGAACACATCACATTTTTGGGTGATGTAGTCGGCATCACACCAGGCCGCCTTTGCTTCTCTGAACACATCACATTTTTGGGTGATGTAGTCGGCATCACATCAAGCCGCCTTTGCTTCTCTGAACACATCACGTTTTTGGGTGATGTAGTCGGCATCACACCAGGCCGCCTTTGCTTCTCAGAAAAATCTCTGGCACTTTTAGAGGCGCAGGTGAACCCGGGGCCCTGGGGGTAAAAAAAAATAAAAACAGCCGGTTTTGGGGGTCAAATCCGGACCCTTCTGATCAGGAAATGAGCACGCTAACCACTCAGCCACCGAGGCTTAGGTACTCAAAGAAAAATTGCATCGCAGAGTGTCAACGAAGGAGACAAAAACACTAATCAAAGTATTATTTCGAACAGTCACTTTAGTTGCTTTGCTTATTTATGTCTGTCCACGATGCTAAAGCTAAAGTACACAGTCTTCTTCTCTTTTATATTCAAAGTGATTAGAAAAAGCTGTAGCTTAAAATAAATCTAAAAAAGAAAAAAACATTTGTGGTTAAATATTGGATAATGGTGATACTCTCAGATTGGCCATTTTTTAAAATATGTGTTTGGGGAGCTACAAAAATATAAATGATACTTAAATATTTACTTTAGTAACAATTTTAACACTTTTATCAACCTGCACCATCGAAGCAAGAAACAGAGTGGAATGGCGATCCATGGTAGCCAACCTTCGTTGCGGAGACAGCACTCGATGATGATGATGATGAACAATTTTATATTTAAATTTGTGGTCATAAATTTAAACCATCATCATTGTATATTGTCTTCACATCGAAGTTTGGCCGCCATTTTATTCTTTGTCTTGTTGGTGTATGTTGTTATCAGTTCATCCACCTTTTGATGTTACCTGTCCACTTTAGTCTTGGTCTGCCTCCTCCTTGTCTACCTTGTATTTTCTCTTCCAAGATGACTTTTAGAACGGTGTTGTCTCTCTTTACATACCCCACAAATTTCAGCTGTCTTTTTCCGAATTGTGTTAAATAGTTCTTTTTCATAAAAAAAAAAAAACATAAAATATTAGAGATTTACGGTACTTTTGTTAGTCGTTCTGTTTAGTGCAGATGTAGCACTATTTGTTGTCAGTGTACTGCTACTTCATGGCACTGTAGTACACTTATTGGCGGTGAAACAATATTTAATGGCCCTGCATAAAAGATTGGACAACAACAAGGCTGCTGGTGAGTATAAGTTAACAGCTGAGATCCTCAAGGCAAGTGATAGCCATAATTTAATACACCTCCCGAAAATGTTCAACATCATTTGGAAAGCAGAGAAGGTGCATCATAAGTGGAAAAAAGGAATCATTGTTAAGATTCCAAAAAAAGGGTAATCTCAGAGATTGTAACAACTGGAGAGGTGTGACACTTTTGTCAGTTGCCTCAAAGTTATTCTGCAAAATCATCCTAAATAGAATAAAGGATTCAATAGATACAGTAATGCGTGAAGAACAGGCTAGGTTTAGAAAAGGGAGAAGCTGCCTTGACCACATTTTCACTCTACACTTATATTGGAGGAACACATTGAAAAGCAAAAACCTTTTGTACTTAACTTCATCGACTTCAAAAACGCATTCGACAGCATTCATATAGATTATTTGCGGAAAATTCTGAGGCAATATGGCTTACCATAAAAAAATCATAAATATTATCAAAGACATGTATGATGGTTACACATGTGCAGTTCGAACAGAGGAAGAACTGAGCGATTGTTTTCCAATGGAAACTGGGGTTAAACAAGGATGTATTTTATCGCCCTTGCTATTTGGAATTGTTATGGACTTCATAATGAAGAAATGCTGCACTGGTAATAAAGGCATCGAATGGATACAAGGAGACCATTTGGAGGACCTCAACTTTGCTGATGACATAGTCCTCATCAGCAGTCAGATAAAAACGATGCAGGAAAACACAAATGAACTATCATCAATAGCCAGCAAAATTGGGCTTGAGATCAATCATGAAAATGCTAAAGTCATGAAAAGCTTAATTCCAACAGATGACAGAATATACATGGAAAACAAACCAGTGGAAGAGATCGATCACTTTATCTATCTTGGAAGTCACACTGATCGGGAAGGGGATACAAGCAAAGAAATTAGAATCAGAATAGCTAAAGCAGAAATGTCTTTCAGAAGCCTTGAAAAGTTGTGGAAATAAAAACTCATCAGCACAAACACAAAACTTTTCAAACAAAGACTATTCAAATCAAACGTACTATCTACCCTTACGTATGCGTGTGAAAGCTGGAAAACAACAAGAGATATATAAAAAAAAGTTGAACTCATTCGAAAATAAATGTCTAAGGAAAAATACTTGGTATAGCAGGGAACAAATTCAAAATAAACGAAGAAATTAGAGAAATCGCCAATCAACCACTAATATCTTCAGTAATCAATAAAAGACGATGGTCATATGTTGGACATGTGATGAGAAGAGATAATAACAAAGCAATCCTTCATGTGAGAAACAACAGGTAAAAGGAAAAGAGGCCGACCCGGAAAGACACTGAGAAGAACACTGATCAGAGAGGCAAGAGCAGCAGGAATCGGCTCCCTCAATGAGATAGAGTTGCTTGCACAGAACAGAGACAGATGGTGAGATTTGATAACATATTGATCGAAAACTGCTAAAATAACAATTTAGATAAGAGAAATAGTATCTGGGTCTATGCCCTATGGGCCGGCTACGGCTCGAAAGGTCAATAGAAATTAGATAAAAGATTGAAACCACTTGCATGAAACATGCATTTTAAAAATGAGGGGAAAGTGCTAGGCTCAGGATATCCACATCAAAAAGTTCTACAAATATCATTTTAAAAATGAGGGGAGTGTACTAGGTCATGACATCCACATCAAAAAGTTCTACAAATATCATTTTAAAGATGAGGGGAAAGTGCTAGGCTCAGGATATCCACATAAAAAAGTTCTACAAATATCATTTTAAAGATGAGGGGAAAGTGCTAGGCTCAGGATACCCACATCAAAAAGTTCTATAAATATCATATTAAAGATGAGGGGAATATACTAGGTCATGACATCCACATCAAAAAGTTCTACAAATATCATTTTAAAGATGAGGGAAATGTACCAGGACATGACATCCACATCAAAAAGTTCTACAAACATCATTTTAAAGATGAGGGGAAAGTGCTAGGCTCAGGATATCATCATCAAAAAGTTCTACAAATATCATTTTAAAGATGAGGGGAATGTACCAGGACATGACATCCACATATAAAAGTGCTACAAATATTTTTAAAATGAGGGGAATGTACTAGGACATGACATCCACATAAGAAAGTGCTACAAATATCATTTTAAAGATGAGGGGAATGTACTAGGACATGACATCCACATAATAAAGTGCTACAAATATTTTTAAAATGAGGGGAATGTACTAGGACATGACATCCACATAAGAAAGTGCTACAAATATTTTAAAAATGAGGGGAATGTACTAGGACATGACATCCACATCAAAAAGCTTACAACTAAAATGAAACTTTGAGATGAAAACACACACAGCTTGAGAAATACATGGGAGACTAGAACAAACAGTAAATTATCAAAAGATTTTATCCTGAACCTGATGAGTCCTTTATTTTTGCTTTACTTCAGCAATAATTAAGTTTGTTATAATTGATGAAGTACGGTCAAGGTCAAGTACGAGACTTGAACCGGCGTCTTAGCACGCGAGATTACACCAATATGTGCTCGGCCGCCTATACAGAAGTGTTCGGAGATTTCCGTATAGTGTCGCCTCAAGCATCGAAACTCAGATGCGAGGCGACATTCCTCACCTTCCCAGGGTAATACCCTGGTACCCATTTCTGCCAACGGCTGGGTCGACAGTGGGAGTATTTTTTTTTCCAACCACGAGTACAACTCACACTGCTCCCAGTGGGAATCGAACACGGGTTGTCCGAAAGTCGGTAGTCCAGTCGGGTGGTTTTCCCAACTAGGCTACCGAGGCCCCCTTGTTGTCCGAACGTCGGTAGTCCAGTCGGGTGGTTTTCCCAACTAGGCTACCGAGGCCCCCTAATGAAGTCTTTTGCCGAAATGTTGTAATTTGCCTTGTCCTTCTATTAGTATTAACTTCTCCACACCAATTTATGTTTATTTTATAGATTAGAACGCAAAGCAGGAAAAAGAGTTGACTAACCAAGAGTGTGTGTAACCATCAAGCTGCAGAGATCACCAACATATACTTTGCTCCAAATTTGTGAAATGTGAGCTACTCTATGTCCGCCTTGTGTGCAGTGAACTCATTTATTTGATCATTAATAAATTACGTGCACTCCTTCTATTTACATTGAAACGTTTCAAATTTGGAATATGAAAAAGAGCATTTGATAATGAAGATCACAAGGCGATGATGAATATACGCAGGCATTTTAGGATATCAAAGAAGATTGATAAGAATGTTACAGAGGTGTCATGACGGAGCCACCTGTAAGATTACTCACAAGGATAAACTGTTGTAGGATTGAGCGAATACCTTCAGAGAGGCACACTGATGTCTACTGTTCTGATGTGTGTTTGTGTGTGCTTGCGAAGGGTTGAGTTGAAGGGATGTTCAAAATGTGATGAAAACGACTTTAGAGAAGTTAAAGCGTAACGAGAAACAGAAGGTTGAATTAGAGAAATATTATGGGCGTATAAAGAGACTTGACACCGTGCAGATAGCAATAATGAAGGCACGGTGGGAGGAGAACTGGCAATGAGAAAGAAACGCGTTAACGATAAAGATTAACATTGTGAGAGGGGCCAAAACTGTATGTTATAACTTACAAACAGGACGGATGTGCTGTAGTTGGAGGGTAACATCAAGAGAGGGACAAATAGCAGCATGTTATAACTTACAAACAGGACGGATGTGCTGTAGTTGGAGGGTACCATCAAGAGAGGGACAAATAGCAGCATGTTATAACTTATAAATAGAATGACAGTTGTGCTGTAGTTGGAGAGTAACATCAAGAGATGGACAAATAGCAGCATGTTATAACTTACAAATAGAAGGACAGCTGTGCTGTAGTTGGAGAATGACTTTAAGAGTTGGACAAATAGCAGCATGTTATAACTTACAAAGAGGACGACTGTGAAATAGAGGAACATCAAGGTATGAACTGACAGCAGTCTTGGTGTCAAAATTTACCAAAAGAACGACACAGCTGGGAGAGTAACATCAAAATGTGAACCGGAAGCTGTTTATTATAATTTACAAAATTAGGACAACGAAGACATTATGATCAATTTCCTGATTTGATTGACATGGCTGTCATCATAATTTATTCTCTTGCTGTCCATCCTGGTCGTAGGCACGTTTATAGAGCACCATCGCTAAAACAGTTTGTCGATGTTTAACAGTTTTTCTATGTTTGACAGTTTTTCGATGTTTAACAGTTTTTTTTATCTTTGATAGTTTTTCGATGTTTGACAATTTTTCGATGTTTGACAGTTTTTTTTATCTTTGATAGTTTTTCGATGTTTGACAGTTTTTCGATGTTTAACAGTTTTTTTTATCTTTGATAGTTTTTCGATGTTTGACAATTTTTCGATGTTTAACAGTTTTTTTTTATCTTTGATAGTTTTTCGATGTTTGACAATTTTTCGATGTTCAACAGTTTTTCTATGTTTGACAGTTTTTCGATGTTTGACAGTTTTTCGATGTTTGACAGTTTCTGACGTGATTTTATCGATTTATTCGCGTTAATTGGAGTTCGGAAGTGATTGCTGGCACTCTCTTTTCGATGATGTCGTTTGAAACTGTCGCCCACTCAGCCGACTAGGCTCGCACTGGAGTTCGACATTGTTAACGTCACAGCCGACGACGCAAAATGGCTTTCATCATCATCAGGTGCCACGTCGGTTGGCGTATGCGATTATCTCTCCACATCACTCGGACATGTCATAATTTCAGTCAGTGATCTTTTAAGCCATTTAGATAATCTGTTATGTACATATTCTCCTGGTTTTTCTTTGCTTCTTCTTCCGATTCATTCTGCCTTTTGTTATAATATTCTCAATGCCTTCTTTTCGTTTGACATGTCCAGTAAATGTATATTGTTGCTTCCTTAAGATTTTGATGATATCTCTTGTTCCTTCAGATGTTTTTTTATTGTATTATTATTGAATTCCATCTTTGCTTGTCCGGGTCTGCTTATAATTTTTGCAGTGTGTCCGCAATCTGATGTTATTATTGATCCCACGTATTTTCTATGTACTTGTTTTAGGACTTGCCAATCTAGTTTTATTTTACAATCTTGTGAGTTTGTTTTCTTTGATATTGCCATAGTTTCTGTCTTTTTGATGTTGAGGGTCGGACGTTTTTGTTGACTTTTTGTTGACTTGACTTTCTGTTGACTTTCTGCAGATTTTTTGGTGACCTTCTGTTGACTTTTTGTTCACTTTCTGTTGATTTTCTGTTGACTTTTTGTTGACTTTCTGTTGACTTTTTGTTGACTTTCTGTTGACTTTCTGTCACAATTTCATCTATTAGACTTGGTAGATCTTGTTGGTCGATATTATATTATCCGCATACCCGAGGTAAATGGCTTTAGTGTGTTTAATTCGATGAAATAGGAAAAGAACGCAAAAGAAGAAGAAAACGGAGAGTGTCTGTCTTGCCATGTTGACAAGTGACATTTTCATCATCATCAAAATCTGGCCACTTGTGTACACGCATCTTGTCAGATTGAATTTTTGTCAACATTAAAACGAAAACGAAAATAAATAAATGAGATAACAGTTAATTGTATCAATCACGTAGGAGATGTCAAAGCTCTTTGATTCAACATATATGCTAGTGCTATTGTTGATCTAATGACAGTATATTCATAAAATATATAATAGGTAAGTTTAGCCAGTATCATGAAGATAGAGACTTTCATTAATGGATGCTTACGCAGAATAAAAGGATGGAAATGGCAGGACAAAATCACTAACATAGAATTATGGAAATGTACCAGTCAAACACCAGTGGATAAAGAGATACAGCGAAGACGATGGCGCTGGATAGGACACGCACTGCGGAAGCCAACTTAGAGTATTACACTTCTTCTTTTCTCTTTTCACTGATACCTAAAAGGTGTCGTGGTTTATATCATTTGTCGTTCTTGAGCTGCTCGAACTGTCTGAATTAGTGATTTTCCTTTGTTGTTACATGTCTCTGTCACTGCATCTATCCGTCTTCTTCTGGGTTTTCCTCTTGGTCTTTTCCCATGCATTCTCGAGAAGAACGCCCTTGATGGGGATTGGTAAGGATTCATTCTGACCAGGTGGCCAAACCATTTAAGTTGTTGTTGTTCTATATATTCTTGGCAGGGTTTAGTTCCTACCATTTTTCTTATGGTTTCATTTGGTATTCTATCTCTTCTTTTGTTGTTTGTTACTTTTTTCAAGCATCGCAACTCACATGCATTGATCTTTCTTAAATGGGATTTAGAAAGAGTCCATGTTTGACTTTCATAGCACAAAGTTGGTATGAAAATGCTATTTATTATTTGTAGTTTAGCTGGCATAGAAATGTTTGGATGTCTTAGCAGTGGTGAAATCTGGTATGTGACAGCATTTGCTTTTTGTATTCTCATGTCAATTTCTCTGTCTAGTTTTCCATCTTCTGTGAAGATTGTGCCTACATTCTTGAATTCCTCTAGTTGATTTATTTCTTTATCTTTGATCTTAATGTTTAATGGGTGTCTTAATTTGCTTATTCTTATAGCCTCTTTTTTTGCTGTGTTAATTTTCATACTGTAGTTTGTGCAGCTTTTATCTAGAGAGAGTGTTACACTACAGGCCCTTTTTAGAAACCCCAGGGGAAAAGAGGAAGACCAAGAAATTCTTGGAGAAGACAGACAGAAGCATAGATGAAGATGATGGGGAAGACATGGAATGATCTTAAAAGAATGGCAAGAAACAGAATGACTTTGAAAGTGTTTGTTGAAGACCTATGCTCCACAGGGAGCTGAAAGGAAGAAGAAGAAGAAGTTTGATAACCTCTGAATTGGATGACGGTAGCAATACCAGAAGATAGGAACATTGGAGTACAATAGACTTTTGATAAATATCTTGCCGATTTAAAATTTACAGACAATCAACTTTTCTGACAAACCATTAACAAGATACATAGAAAATTACTACAACTCTAAAGTTATGAGCAGACAAGAACGGCTTCATTGTAAATATTGATAGCTTTGTGGGTATACAGATATGGTTTCTACAGAGAAATATTGATAGCTCCGTTGACAGCTAAGATAATTAACGAAAAGGCGAGCATAATGCACACACAAAAGTTATCACAGCCAAAAAGTTGTAAAATAATCACTGCTTTTTTGTCAAGCAATAAGAAGATAGGAAGAACGTTCTCGCCCCTCAAAGTACATAAAGAACAAAACTTCGTCACGAACATTGAAAAGTAGTTGAAAAATGTAGATTTGGTTGAACAGAGGAATGTTGATAGTCCCGTTGACAGATAAGATGATTAATGAAAGTGTGAACATTGATGTTAGATGATTAATGAAAGTGTGAACATTGATGTTAAAGTGTAAGGAGAATTTACCACGAACATCGAATGTGGCAGTCAGTCCTTTTGGAGACATGACAAAGGGAAAACATTGTCGACAACATGCAAATATTAATGGGAAAAGATGCAAAGAATGACAAAACCCTTTTACAGATTAGGACTTTAAAAGGTACGGACACCTGGCTTACTGAGTTGGGAAGAAGTAATAACAGCGAGGAAACGCACTAGTCCCATATTCAAATTGTATGGCCTAGTGAATGAAATATTATTTCAGGATCTTGAATATGGAATATGATATGGAAGTTGACTTCACTAACTGGTATTACTTCAGTTTCGTTTCTTTAAACGGAAAGTCGTCAGCTTTCTTGTCTGTCCAGTCTGTTTGAAGGTTTTTTCACCTCTACTTCTGTCTTAAATTATGACATTGATCTGGCGGGAGGGGGGGGGGGGGGCCTGTGTGGTCTAGAGGTACGACTTCAGCCTCTGGAAAGGAGAGTTCCGAAATCGAATCTCACAAAATAAAATGATGATGGAAGTTTTTTGACTTCAATTTCCTGGGGTTTTTTTTTTTTTTGTCATGGCTTTACCCACCCCTGGTCTATGGATAACAAGATCCCATGTCTAGCCATCTCGGATAACGCAAAAAACTGGAGGCCCCGTGTGCACTTGCGCATGTTAAAGAACCCTTGACAGTTAAAAATCGAAATGAGTAGGCCATAATGGTCGCTGCCCGGGCAACAATTTTAAACAAATCTACCCATGTCGATGGCGGATGTGTCGGGCCGAAAAGCACAGTAATCACGTCTTTGTAGTAAACTAGCGACTCAACGCTCTCACGCCCACTTCACGAGTGTACGCTATGAAAAAGAAGAGATATTTAATGTATTGTCGTGTTTTACATCGTTAAAGACATTTAATGTATTGTCGTGTTTTACCTCGTTAAAGATATTTAATGTATTGTTGTGTTTTACGTCGTTAAAACATTTAATGCATTGTCGTGTTTTACGTCGTTAAAGACATTTAATGTATTGTCGTGTTTTACCTCGTTAAAGGCATTTAATGTATTGTCGTGTTTTACATCGTTAAAGACATTTAATGTATTGTCGTGTTTTACGTCGTTCTTCTACTTCTTTTCTTTTTCACTGATACCTAAAAGGTGTCGTGGTTTATATCATTTGTCGTTCTTGTGCTGCTCGAATTGTCTGAATTAGTGATTTTCCTTTGTTGTTACATGTCTCTGTCACTGCATCTATCCATCGTCTTCTGGGTTTTCCTCTTGGTCTTTTCCCATGCATTCTCGAGAAGAACGCCCGTGATGGTGATTGGTAAGGATTCATTCTGACCAGGTGGCCAAACCATTTAAGTTGTTGTTGTTCTATATTTTTACGTCGTTAAAGACATTTAATGTATTGTTGTGTTTTACCTCGTTAAAGACATTTAATGTATTGTCGTGTTTTAAGTCATTAAAGGCATTTAATGTATTGTCGTGTTTTACCTCGTTAAAGTCATTTAATGTATTGTCGTGTTTTAAGTCGTTAAAGACATTTAATGTATTGTCGTGTTTTAAGTCGTTAAAGGCATTTAATGTATTGTCGTGTTTTACCTCGTTAAAGTCATTTAATGTATTGTCGTGTTTTACCTCGTTAAAGACATTTAATGTATTGTCGTGTTTTAAGTCGTTAAAGGCATTTAATGTATTGTCGTGTTTTAAGTCGTTAAAGACATTTAATGTATTGTCGTGTTTTAAGTCGTTAAAGGCATTTAATGTATTGTCGTGTTTTACCTCGTTAAAGTCATTTAATGTATTGTCGTGTTTTACCTCGATTGTCGTGTTTTACCTCGTTAAAGTCATTTAATGTATTGTTGTGTTTTACCTCGTTAAAGACATTTAATGTATTGTCGTGTTTTAAGTCGTTAAAGGCATTTAATGTATTGTCGTGTTTTACCTCGTTAAAGTCATTTAATGTGTTGTCGTGTTTTACGTCGTTAAACATTTAATGTAATGTCGTGCTTTACGTCGTTAAAGAAATTTAATGTATTGTCGTGTTTTACGTCGTTAAAACATTTAATGTATTGTCGTGTTTTACGTCGTTAAAGAAATGTAATGTATTGTCGTGTTTTACGTCGTTAAAGATATTTAATGTATTGTCGTGTTTTACGTCGTTAAAGACATTTAATGTATTGTCGTGTTTTACGTCGTTAAAGACATTTAATGTATTGTCGTGTTTTACGTCGTTAAAGACATTTAATGTATTGTCGTGTTTTACGTTGTTAAAACATTTAATGTATTGTCGTGTTTTACCTCGTTAAAGACATTTAATGTATTGTTGTTTTACGTCGTTAAAGACATTTAATGTATTGTCGTGTTTTACGTCGTTAAAGACATTTAATGTATTGTTGTGTTTTACGTCGTTAAAGACATTTAATGTATTGTCGTGTTTTACGTCGTTAACTAATTGCTGTAGCTGGTTGTTGTAATTAATTGCGGTAGCTACTTGTTGTAATTAATTGTTGTAGCTAGTTGTTGTAACTAATTGTTGTAGCAAGTTGTTGTAGCTAGTTGTTGTAGCTAGTGGTTCTAGCTAGTTGTTGTAGCTAGTTGTTGTAGCTAGTTATTGTAATTAATTGTTGTAGCTAGTTGTTGTCACTAATGTTTGTAGCTAGTTGTTGTAACTAATTGTTGTGGCTAGTTGTTGTAAATAATTGTTGTATATAGTTGTTGTAATTATTTGTTGTAGCTAGTTGTTGTAACTAATTGTTGTAGCTAGTTCTTGTAACTAATTACTGTAGCTACTTGTAACTAGTTGTTGTAGCTTGTTGCTGTAGCTAATTGTTGTAGCTAGTTGTTGTAGCTAGTTGTAGCTAATGGTTGTAGCTAGGTGTTGTAGCTAGTTGTTGTAGTTAGCTGTTGTAACTATTTGTTGTAGCTATTTGTTGTAGCTAGTTGTTGTAGCTAGTTGTAGCTAGCTGTTGTAACTATTTGTTATAGCTAGTTGTTGTAGCTATTTGTTGTAGCTAGTTCATGTAGCTAGTTGTAGCTAATTATTGTTCCTAGCTGTTGTAGCTAGTTGTAGTTGATTGTTGTAGCTAGTTGTTTTAACTAATTGCTGTAATTAGTTTTTGTAACTAATTGTTGTATCTAGTTGTTGCAATTAACTGTAGTAGCTAGTTGTTGTAAATAATTGTTGTGGCTAGTTGTTGTAACTAATTACTGCAGCTACTTGTAGCTAGTTGTTCTATCTAGTTGTTGTAATTAATTGTTGTAGCTAGTTGAAGTAGCTAATTGTTGTAGCTAATTGTTGTAACTAGTTGTTATAGCTAGTTGTTGCAGCTAGTTGCAGCTAATTGTTGCAGCTAGTTGTTGTAGCTATTTGTTGTAGGTAGCTGTTGTAACTATTTGTTGTAGCTATTTGTTGTAGCTAGTTATTGTAATTAATTGTTGCAGCTAGTTGCTGTAGCTAATTGTTGTAGCTAATTGTTGCAACTAGTTGTTGTAGCTAGATGTTGCAGCTAGTTGCAGCTAATTGTTGCAGCTAGTTGTTATAGCTAGTTGTTGTAGGTAGCTGTTGTAACTATTTGTTGTAGCTAGTTGTTGTAGCTATTTGTTGTAGCTAGTTGTTGTAGCTACTTGTTGTAGCTAGTTGTTGTAGCTAGGTGTAGCTAATTGTTGTTGCTAGTTGTTGTAGCTAGTTGTAGCTGATTGTTGTAGCTATTTGTTGTAGCTAGCTGTTGTAACTATTTGTTGTAGCTATTTGTTGTAGCTAGTTGTTGTATCTAGTTGTTGTAGATAGTTCTTGTAACTATTTGTTGTAGCTAGTTGTTGTAGCTAGTTGTTGTAGGTAGTTGTTGCAATTAATTTTTGCAGCCAGTTGTTTTAACTAATTGTTGTGGCTATTTGTTGTCGCTAATTGTTGTATATAGTTCTTGTAATTAATTGGTGTAGCTAGTTGTTGTAGCTATTTGTTGTAGCTAGTTGTTGTAGCTAGTTGTTGTAGGTAGCTGTTAAAACTATTTGTTTTAGCTACTTGTTGTAGCAGTTTGTTGTAGCTAGTTGTTATAGCTAGTTGTAGCTAATTGTTGTTGCTAGTTGTTGTAGCTAGTTTTAGCCGATTGTTTTTGCTAGTTGTTGTAACTAATTGTTGATTATAGTCGTTGTATTTAATTGTTGTAGCTAGTTGTTGTAACTAATTGTTGTAGCTAGTTGTTGTAACTAATTGTTGTAGCTAGTTGTTGTAACTAATTGTTGTAGCTAGTTGTAGCTGATTGTTGTAGCTATTTTTTGCAGCTAGCTGTTGTAACTATTTGTTGTAGCTAGTTGTTGTAGCTATTTGTTGTATCTAGTTGTTGTATCTAGTTGTTGTAGCTAGTTGTAGCTAATTGTTGTTGCTAGTTGTTGTAGCTAGTTTTAGCCGATTGTTGTAGCTAGTTGTTGTAACTAATTGTTGTAGCTAGTTGTTGTAACTAATTGTTGATAATAGTTGTTGTATTTAATTGTTTTAGCTAGTTGTTGTAACTAACTGTTGTAGCTAATTGTTGTAACTAATTACTATGGCTGGTTATTTGGTTATGGAAGGCCCCGGTATCACTGCAAACGAATTAAGATCCATAATTGCTCAACCGCCGTGCCAGTGGAACCATCCGAATTACTAACTCATCTCCCAAACAAAGAAAGGTAGCTGTAGTCCCCATCATAGCAGTCTCAGCACACGCCAAAAGACATAAGGCGAAACCGCATAGAAAGTGAATACGGCCAACTGTTCCCTGTCATACGATATCAACATTCATCGTAAACAATTGGAATATCGGAACATGATCAAAACGGATGAAACACACAGCTCACGGTGTGCACGATTTTTGACCACTGAGTTATGATTTCTAACACACAATATCCTTGGCGCCCTTGCTAATGTATGGCGGCACCCCTGTAAGCCTTGGCGCGTCGCCCCTGTAAGCCGTGGCGCGGCGCCCTTGCTAATGTATGGCGGCACCCCTGTAAGCCTCGGAGCATATTTTGGGAACTGCTCTATATCATTAGTTGGAGCTGCAGTGATGCTCGGACCTGATAGTTCTTGGAAATCTTCGAAAATCTCAGCTACAGACTCAACTTTCCCTTTCATTATCGTCTTCTTTCAAAACAAAATGCCTGACTAGCTACAGACTCAACTTTCTTTCAAAACAAAATACCTGACCCTCAACATCAAACAGACATAAACTATGATATCAAAGAAAGTAAACACACAAGAATGTAGAGTAAAACTAAATAGGAAAAACAAGCGCATACATTCAAATACCTGTTATCAATAATTGCATCAGATGGCAAATGAGCTGCAGAAATTAGAAACAGAATAGGAAAGCAAAGAAGAATTATATGAAGTGAAAAACATCCTACGTAAGAATAGATTGTCAATTAATGTTAGAAAATGTGTCGTAAAGTGATACATCGAACCTGTTCTACTGTATGGAAATGAGTCATGGACTATCGTTCAGCAAGACAGCATCAAGAATATTAGAGGCAGCTGAGATGTGGTTTATAACAAAAGGCTACGAATTCCATGGATAACAAAATTACATATGAAAAAACAATGTGTAAAACGAAGCGGGGAAACTAGAAATATCGTCAGAATCATAAGGAAAAGACAGTCTACATTTTTGGATGTGCTATGGGAATATAAGGCAGTGAATATAACAACAGGCAGAATGAATGGAAAGAAGCGGAAAACCAAAAGAAAAAATATTGAACAGCCTATCCATATGACATAACAAAAGATCACTGACTGAAATTATGACATGCATGAAGCGCCAAGTGATGTGGAGAGAGATGATTGTCTACGCCAACCGGCATGGCACCTAATAATTATGATTCAGCAGACAAATCTACTACCAGCTTTTCATTGGGACGGTCTGATATAAACCCCCCCCCCACCCTCCACGCCCCTCTTTTTCGGCCATTATCTGGACAGCTGCCATATTAACCTGAACACGAGTTACATTTTAACAATTTATACAAGTCACGTGACACGGACTGCCCTTTATTCTCACCATAAGTCACGTTATAAAGCTAAAAATAGCACAGGCGTGTCTCATGATATGATAAGAAACTATTAGCTGCCAAGATGAAGACATGAGGGCCCTATTTTCAAAGAAACCCCCTCCTCTCCAAACACAGTTTTACACTCACTCCTAAACAGAAATAAAATACAAATATACAACCCAGGGCATCATGTTGGCAAGGCACTCAAGGGCGTAACTCGGGCTGAATTTCATTTTGGAGGGAAAAGTGAGAAGATGTCAGCTGATAACTCGTTTAATAAACGTTCAAATGTAGGAATCATGAATAAGTGTAATCGTTTATGTATATGTAAGTCAAACCAAATTAACTTCTGACACTAAGCATCGTTTCTAAAAATCTATACTTTAATTATAAATGCGAATCATGAACGCATAGAACAGGTATTATTACTGCTGTAATAAATAAGAAACCTGAAATATCATCAAAATCATAAGGAAGAGACAATCTACATTGTTTGGGGGGGGGGGGGGGAGATTTCATGCAAGAAAGAAGGCATTGAGAAAATTATAACAACGGGCAGAATGAACGGAAAGAAGAGCAGAGGAAAACCAAGTGGGTTTTCTTTTACTTTCGCTATCGCGGCTCCTCATTTTTGGATGTGCTATGGGAAAATAAGGCAGTGAATATAATAACAGGCAGAATGAATGGAAAGAAGCGGAAAACCAACAGAAAAAGATTTAACAGCTTATCCATATGTTATAACAAAAGATCATCAACTGAAATTATAACGTGTATGGAAGCGAAGGCGCGCCTCCCAGCACCAGAGCTGGAAGTTGTCAGCGATCCACAGCAGATGGCTTGCGCCAGGATCGTTGAACGAAAATCATCCAGACCCTGCTCCACCTCTCCGCGGTGCCTCCAGTAACAGACTAACCTGTCTAGTCTGGCCAAGCGTGCAGGGACCGAAGAGGGAAGACAACCCGGTACTCAAAAATGTCGTGCTGAAGTCGGATGTGTTGGGCCGAAAGGCGCAAATATAACAGTTATACTGCAAACCACAACACAACGTAGACACGTCCACTACGTCCTTGTAAGGGCGGATGATGAAGAGGAATATTCTAGTCTACTACGATACTCTAGAATACTTTAGTCATCGGGCGAACGCAACCAACCACCAACCATAACGTGTATGAAGGACCGAGTTATGTGGAGAGAAATGATCGACTTGGCCGACCAGCATGGCACCTAATGATGAATAAATAAGATAAAGTATAAGGTTAAAGTTTGAGAAGACAGCAAATCCACGTTTAAATGTTGAAAAGATAATTTTTAGTGAAGCCTCGAAATGTTTAAAATCAGCAATTAAAACCCAAAGTAAACGAAACAAAAATATGTACGTGAATGCAACAAAGAAAACAAAATCCACATAAAATGTAAAAAAAAAAAAAAACCAAAAAAAACTGCAAATTTGAAAGGAAAAGTTAAAAAAAAAGAGAGGGCAGTTATTTATTTTGTTGCTAAAAATAGAAATCGCCTTATCAATTTTAGCCGTGCAAATTGGTTACGTCAAGTGTTAATTCAATAACCTTTTTTAGGGGCGAACTAGTCATTAAGAGAAGGGAAACAGAACGCTATTAGTGGCGAACTAGTCATTATGAGAAGGGAAAGTTAACGATATTAGTGGTGAACTAGTCATTATGAGAAGGGCAAGTTAACGCTATTAGTGGCGAACTAGTCATTATGAGAAGGGAAAGTTAACGCTATTAGTGGCGAACTAGTCATTATGAGAAGGGAAAGTTAACGTTATTAGTGGCGTACTAGTCATTATGAGAAAGGGAAAGTTAACGCTATTAGTGGCGATGTAGTCATTAAGAGAAGGGAAAGTTAACGTATTAGTGGCGAACTAGTCATTATGAGAAGGGGAACTGAACGCTATTAGTGGCGAACTAGTCATTAAGAGAAAGGGAACTGAACGCTATTAGTGGCGAACTAGTCATTATGAGAAGGGGAACTGAACTCTATTAGTGGCGAACTAGTCATTAAGAGAAGGGAAACAACGCTTTTAGTGGCGAACTAGTCATTATGAGAAGGGAAGCAGAACGCTATTAGTGGCGAACTAGTCATTATGAGAAGGGAAACAGAACGCTATTAGTGGCGAACTAGTCATTAAGAGAAGGGAAACAGAACGCTATTAGTGGCGAATTAGTCTTTATGAGAAGGGAAACAGAACGCTATTAGTGGCGAACTAGTCATTATGAGAAGGGAAAGTTAACGTATTAGTGGCGAACTAGTCATTAAGAGAAGGGAAACTGAACGCAAATTAAGAAATTATTATTGTGGTTAGGAAAGATTAATTCGCTCAAACTGATTTCTTAATTAAGAGAAACAGCTCTGAATACAAGCAACTGCTGTCTTGCTGAAAGGTAAGGAGAAATCAATGTCTACGAAAGGATCCTGGAATAAATGTGTGCTTGATTTATACATTGGACCGGAAGATGCCAGACACAGAGTAATGCTTCCATTAATTTGCGAACAAAGAAGATGTAAAACTATATGAAAAAAAAAAAAAACTAATACACATCAAATCGGTGCTGGTGTATGTGTGGTTATGGTTACGGAAGGCCCCGGCATCACTGCAAACGAATTAAATTCCACAATTACTCAACCGCCCCTGACACTGAAATCATCCGAATTAATATCTCATCTCCCAAACAAAGAAAGTAACTGCAGCTCCCATCATAGCAGTCTCAGCACACGCCAAAAGACATAAGGCGAAACTGCACAGATCGTGAACACGATCATATGTTTTCCGTCATACAATATAATCATCCATCGTAAACAATCGGAATATCGAAAAACGACCAATACGGATGAAACGCACAGCTCACGGTGTGCACAGAGCACCACACTCAGTAGCTCCGGCAGCAAGTTTTATGCTAGCAATCCTGGCACTCCATGTGTACAAGCCACAAATCAAGCATAGTTTTTTCTAGTGTTGTCCTCCAGTTACAAGTAAAGGAATGTAATCTTCACCAGGGCGTCTTCATTCTTTGATGTGGTATCTTCTTCTTCTTCTCGTTGTCTTCTTCTGCTTCTTTCCTTCCTCATTTGCCTTTCAGCGTCGTAAGTAAAAAAGTAAAGTACCCCCGTCACGCCAAGTGGCGTATAGGGAATATGGTGTTAGTGACCATAAATTTTACAGACCTTCAGCACATGATTTTTGGGGTAATATGGTCAGTATTACGCCCGTGCTGCTTTACTTTCTCAGAAAAAAAATCCGGTACCCATTTAAGGCTGGGTGAACCCGGAAGCCGTTGGTTGGGATCGAACCCTACCCCTTGTCCGTGGTAGTCCAGTTCACTAACCACTGAGCTATCGCGGCTCCCCTTTCAGCGTCGTGGGGAGATATAATTTGCGGTATTTTGTTCTTCTGTTCGCCTCTGCTGCTGTCATGTTTCCTAGTGTTTCTAATATTCCATTCATCCATCTTTTTCGTGGTCGATACATGGGTCTGGTATTCCTACAACGTTTATTGAAGGCCCCTTGTGTTTTGATCTTTCTGCCTTGTCACGTGGCCAAACCATTTTACCTGTTGTTTCTATATATATATATTCTATGGCGGGGGCCATTCCTAGCTTTTTTCTCAGTTCTTCATTTCGGATCTTATCTCTCAGATTGTTTCCTGTCATTCGTCCGAAACATTTAATCTCAGCAGAGGTTATTTTCCTTATTATTCTTGCATCTAGAGCCCAAGACCCGGCATTGGTAGGTCAACGTGATAAATGTGATTTTAGCACAGCTGCAAATTTATAGTTAGACCGTAAAAGGTCGCATGCGAGACCTTAGGGATCAAACCCAGGGGGGAAACAGCCGGGCTAAACCCCAAACGTGTGTTTTTAAGTTAAGCCCTTAACTTACAACTCACTCAGCAGGTCGGTAAGGGATAAATGTTTTATGCTCAGAGAAATACACAGAAGATGGAGATAGATAAATATAAAGTAGCAACGATCAATATATTCTTCTCTTCTTCTACCTTTCAGCTCCCTGTGGAGCATAGGTTTAAAAAAAAACAGCTTCCAAGTCGTTGTGTTTCTTGCCATTCTTTTAAGATCATTCCATGTCTTCCCCATCATCTTCATCTCTGCTTCTATCTGTCTTCTCTAAGAATTCTTTCGTCTTCCTCTTTGTCTTTTTCCCTGGGGATTCCAAAAAGGGCCTGTTGTGTAATACTCTCAGTCGGCTTACGTAGTGTGTGTCATAACCAGCGCCATCGTCTTCGCTGTATCTCTTTATCCACTGGTATTTGACTGGTACATTTCCATAATTCTCTGTTAATGATTTTGTCTTGCCATTTCCATTCTTTTAATCCGCGTAAGCATCCATTAACGAAAGTCTGTATCTTCATGATCAATATATGCGGAATAAAAAAAATAAAGAAGTTGAACTTATAGATGTGGTATCAAATGGACAACAAAACATTAATTTCCTTTTGATGTCATCTCGGTTAATATTTTTCTTGCAGACCCGCAACTGATAACATCAACTGTTGATTCATCAATGTAGGAAGACAAAGTAATTGTGTTTGAAAAATAACCCACCTCTTCTTCTACTTCTCTTAACCCTGGGCACAAATTGAAGTTCTATCTTTACAACACCCTAAAGATAGGAGACTCTGATGATTATGACTGGGACACAGGCAAAATGACTGCTAAACATCTGCTACAATTCTGTCCAGCATATGATGAACAGAGAAGACTCTTGTGGCCACTACCGGGACATGCTGTATGGAGATGTCAGCAGCCGTGAGCTGACGAACGATTTCTTCAAACAATAGTGACATCTAGTGGCGAACTCAGCAGTAGAAGAAATATATAGGAAGCACGAACGTTAGCAGTAGAAGAAATATATAGGAAGCACGAACGTTAGCAGTAGAAGAATTAAATAGGAAACACGAACGTTAGCAGTAGAAGAAATATATAGGAAGCACGAACGTTAGCAGTAGAAGAAATATATAGGAAGCACGAACGTTAGCAGTAGAAGAAATATATAGGAAGCACGAACGTTAGCAGTAGAAGAAATATATAGGAAACACGAACGTTAGCAGTCAAGAATGCCAGGAAGCTGCAGAGATTTATTAATGACTGCTTAAGGGGAATACATCATCATCATCAAGTACCGGACCTGCTGGCGTAGGTGATCATGTCTCTCCACAACTTTCGATCTCGGTAGCTATTTATCATTTCTGTTGTTGACCTTCTGCCAAGCCATGCTCTTAAGCTGTCTGTTATTTTTTCTCTTTGCTTCCCTCTATCTCTTCGTCCCTCAATTTTTCCAGTTGTTACAATATATTTCAGTTGTTCTTTTCTCATTACATGGCAAAAAAAATTATGATTGTTTCTTCCTAATATTGGAAATTAGCTCTCTTTTTGCTTTGACCTCTCTCAGAACCTCTTCATTAATCTTCTTAGCTGTCCATGGTATTCTCAACATTCTTCTGTAAAACCACATTTCTACAGACTCCAGTGATTTTCTTGTCTGTTGTCCTATTGTACATGATTCGCATCCATATGTTAAGACTGGCTCTACGTAATATTTTAAGAACTCTTTTTTTCTTGCTTCTATTGTCAAAAATGGATTGCATAGTATCTTCCTCATTTTTCGGAAAGCTGCTTTTGTTAAGGGGGCTACATCAAATATAATTATAAATCACAAACTGTTACAGAAAGCAAATAAAAAAAAAATGTCAAAAGGTTATACAGAAAGGTTTAGCTTAGTCGAAAACATTGCTCAAGTGCTGGGATCATATCCTCAGCTAATCCCGCAGTGTTCCACAAGTGCTGAGATCACATCCTCAGCTAATCCCGCAGTGTTCCACAAGTGTTGAGATCACATCCTCAGCTAATCCCGCAGTGTTCACGGAGTTAAGAAATGTTCTTTGTGATTTTTATAAACATTTGAATAAGAATTCTACCTCTTAGAAAACGAAGGTTGGAACGGTATCAATGTCACGTGCACAGCTTGCCCGGAATATCCACCAAGATTTTGCTTAACTTACTCAACCTTGACGTGTCTTCCCTCAAGTATTGGTTGTGGGAAAAAACCCAAAAATATTATTTCGGTATTTCCCCATTATAATATCCCATATCTTCAGTAACCAAGAAACGATGATGGTCATATGTTGGACATGTGATGAGGAGAGATAATAACCGAATAACAAAGCAAGCCCTAATGTGGGAAACATCATCATCATCATCATCATCATCGGGTGCCGTCTCCGCAACGAAGGTTGGCTACCATGGATCGCCATTCCACTCTGTATCTTGCTTTGATGGTGCAGGTTGTCATAGATTGACTTGTCCATCTTTTGATGTTACTCGTCCATATTAGTCTTGGTCTGCCTCTTCCTCTTTTACCTTGTATTTTCTCTTCCAATATTACTTTTAGTAGGCCGTTGTGTCTTTTAACGTGCCCCAAAAATTTCATTTGTTTTGTCTTAATTGCATTTAGTAGTTCTCTTTTTATTTTTAGTTGTTTTAAAACTTCATCGTTTGTTTTATTTTCTTTCCATCCAATTCTACCTATTCTTCTATAAATCCACATTTCAAAGACTTCAATTTTCTGTTCTGTTTTCTTATCTAATGTCCATATTTCTGCACCATACAGGAATTTTGAGAAGATGTAACATTTTGCTATTCTTAGTTTCATCCCTACTGTTATTTGTTTTGTTGTTAGTATATTTTTCATGGCATTAAAATTACTTTTTGCCATACCTATACTTTTTCTAATTTTCCTTGTTGGTATAAGGTACTAACATTCCATGTAGCTATTTTTTTAATTCGTTCTTAAAACAATAGTTAGAATTTCTCTCCATGGCTTTCTTTTGAGTGTTACGTGAAGAGGCTCCAATCACTTTCACGATGGTCTACCATATTTGTCTTTCGTGTTCTGAATATGCCTCATGTGTACCACACACTTTGCTGTTTTCGCTTTCTGGGCCGTTGATCATATCTGATTCATCCGCCCCATCCATCGTCACAGACTTTTCATATACGGGAAACAACAGGTAAGCGGAAAAGAGGCCGACCGAGAGAAACACTGAGAAGAACATTGATCACAGAGGCAAGAGCAGCAGGAATCGGCTCCCTCGATGAGGCAGAGTTGCTTGTACAGAACAGAGACAAATGGCACGATTTGATAAAAGATCTTTACAAGGATTGAAAACTGCTAGAAAAAAATTTATATATATAGATAGATAGATAGATAGATAGATAGATAGATAGATAGATAGATAGATAGATAGATAGATAGATAGATAGATAGATAGATAGATAGATAGATAGATAGATAGATAGATAGATAGATAGATAGATAGATAGATAGATAGATAGATAGATAGATAGATAGATAGATAGATAGATAGATAGATAGATAGATAGATAGATAGATAGATAGATAGATAGATAGATAGATAGATAGATAGATAGATAGATAGATAGATAGATAGATAGATAGATAGATAGATAGATAGATAGATAGATAGATAGATAGATAGATAGATAGATAGATAGATAGATAGATAGATAGATAGATAGATAGATAGATAGATAGATTTTCCGATTACTGGGGTATGGAGGGAAAGGGGTAAGTGGGTGAGGGAACAAGTAGGGACATACCGGTTGTGAAAAGCCAAAAAAAAGTTATAATAAAATTATTTTTAAAAATACATGTATCCATCTACTTAACTATTACTGTCCGAGTGACCGCCCACTAGCACTAGACACAATTACATTAAAGAAAGAATAATTGTATGTGGAGACTTTAACAGCCACTCACAGAGCTGGGGCTATGAACATATGGACAAGAGAGGTGAAGAGCTTGAAAATTGGCAGGATGACAATGGGCTTATACTATTAAACCAGGCAACAGATCCACCAACATTCTACTCCAGATCATGGCATACCACATCTACACCAGACCTTGCTTTCCATTCACCAGACCTGGATTGGAATATCACACGAATTGTTGGGAAACAACTTGGAGGCAGCGACCACCGACCAGTCTTTTTAGTGGTGCAAAATGAGGCCATCAGGGAGAGCAGCACTCTCTCCAGATGGAATTACAAAAAGGCAGACTGGAAAATGTATCAACACTACACCAGTGTACTGACTAAAGATATAAATACAGATAGAGACATCAACAAAATAGTTGATGAATTCAGTAGACTAATAATACAAGCTGCCAGTGAAACAATACCTAGAGGGGCACGGAAACACTACAAACCATACTGGAGTAGTGAACTAGAGGAACTGCACAATGACATGGAAACATCTCGAAAGCAAGCAGAAAATAACCCTTGCCAAGAACACCACAACAACTACCAGCATGCTAAAGCCAAATTTCAACGGGCTAAACTACAAGCCAGACGGAGAAGCTGGAAAGAGAAAACAGAGTCCTTGAATCTTGAACGAGACACAAGAAAAGTGTGGAAGCTTGTAAAACAGCTGAATGATGAGGGTACAGAAAGGAACACCAAAATTACACTGAAGAAGGATGGAAACATTCTAACAGGTAAACATGCAGCAAATTACTTTGCAGACTCCTTTGCAAATGACAATAATATTGAAATTAGCCTAGATAAACGACAAGAGATCCGTTTAAAACAACAAAATGCAAGACAAGAAGAGACCACACATGAAGTAATGGAAACACCCATTACACAAAGAGAGCTAGAGCTGGCAATATCCAAATTAAAAATGAAAAAGTCACCAGGCAATGATGGAGTGTCCAATGAAATGATTAAGAACTTGGGAACTGCAGCTAAAGCAAAACTACTGCAGATCTACAACATTTGCTGGATCACAGGTAGAGTGCCACAGGCATGGAGAGAAGCAATTATGATACCATTACTAAAGCCAGGAAAAGATGGTTCAATGACATCCAGCTATAGATCAATCAGCCTTACAAGCTGTTTGTGTAAAACAATGGAACGTATAATCAATCTCAGACTGCAGTGGTACCTGGAAAGTGAAAATCTCCTTGTCCCACAACAAGCAGGCTTTAGACAGTGTTACTCTACCGAAGATCAAGCAACCTATCTTTCCCAGGAAATTGAAGATGCGTTTCAAGAAAAGAAACTGGTACTAGCAGCATGGATAGACCTAAAGAAAGCATTTGATAAGGTATGGAAGGAAGGGCTTTTGAAGAAACTGAGAAATTATGGAGTAAATGGCAGGATGTACAAATGGGTCAAAGCATATCTGCATAACAGGAGAGCCAGAGTGCAACTGGATGGTCTTAAGAGTAAGAAGGTCTTATTGCGCCAGGGCGTTCCACAAGGAGGGGTACAATCTCCAACACTTTTTCTGATCTACATCAATGACCTAGTTATTGAACTACCACATGGCATCAAAGTGGCAATGTATGCAGATGACTTGGTAATGTGGTGCACAGAGGAGTATGCAACAGTGGCCTCCAAATTGCTACAAAGAGCTATGAATGCACTGAATTCATGGACAAATAGATGGTGTATCAGCATCAATACAGACAAATGCAGTACTACACTTTTCACACTCTCCCCAAAACAAAAAGCAGAAGCCATCTACATAAACAATGAGCCTGTGAAAGAAGACATACAAGCTACATATCTCGGAGTTACATTTGATAACAAACTATCTTGAAAACAGCAGATAAATAAGGCAACCCAAAAAGCAAGGAGGAAATTGGCTATTCTAAGAAAGTTGTGTGGAACCACATGGGGTGCGAGTGGGAAAATACTCAGTAAAGTTTACCAACAGTGTATACGCCCACATTTAGAATATGGATCATCCGCATGGTGCTCAGCATCAAACACCACATTGCAAGAACTGGATAAAGTACAAAACCAGGCACTTAGGGTCATCACAGGAGCAATGAAATCAACACCAATATTGGAGATGGAGAAATTGTGGAGGATACCAGCACTGAGAGAACGGAGAGACACAAAGGTGCTGATACAGGCAGAAAAATTTGTATGCATGCCGAGACATCCAATGAAGGACAGATTCCAAAATCTTGCATTGGGACGACTTAAGAGAAGCAGCTTTATCCACCAAGCCAAGCGTATTAGTAGACAAACACCAGACATGCCAAGAGTTGTTAAACCCCTTCTGCCCATACCAGAACAGACTCCCTGGACAGATGAATCAGGATTATCAGTTCAAATACGGACAGAAGTGAAAGGAATAGTTGACAAAGAGGAACAAAATAGTCTACAGCGAAAAACAATAGCTCTCAGTTTCCTGGATGAAGAATACCCACAAGACCTATGGATTCGTGTGTACACAGATGGATCAGCACAGAATGCAGTAAAGAATGGGGGAGCAGGTGCATATATAGAGTACCCAAATAACACTAGGGATATGAATAAAATAGCAACAGGGAAATATTGTCACAATTATGATGCGGAAATACAAGCAATAAAGTTGGCAATAGAAAAACTGCTGAACAGTAATCTTAGCCCACAGCCTGTAGTGTTTTTGACAGATGCAAGATCAGTACTCCAGGCACTACAATCCAAAAAATTACCACATCTACAGACCTTATTGACTGAACTCTGCAAGCACCACAGGGTTGCCCTGCAGTGGATCCCGTCTCACTGTGGAATACCAGGAAATGAGAAAGCAGATCAGTTGGCAAAGGAAGGTTCAACAGGCACACAACTAGATACACCAGTTACATACCATCATAAGAAACAGATAATCAAATCAATCAGAGGACCACAAGCCCCAAATCAGGATGCCTTTCATAATATGAATAGATATGAACAAGTTATCATTATACGCCTAAGAACAGGACACAATCGACTCCATAGTCACATGTATACAAAATTCAAGATCGGCACATCAACTACTTGTACATGTGGACAGGCACCCCAGACTGCTGAACACATACTTCAAGACTGCACTGAATATAGTAGACTGAGGAAAATCCATTGGCCCATAGATACAACACTACAGACAAAACTATATGGGCCACTGCAAGAATTACAAAAGACAGTAAAATTTATACAGGAAACGACATTGCAGATATAGACAATACTTCAGGCGAACGAAAGATAGATAGATTGATCACAGAGGCAAGAGCAGCAGGAATCGGCTCCCTCGATGAGGCAGAGTTGCTTGTACAGAACAGAGACAAATGGCACGATTTGATAAAAGATCTTTACAAGGATTGAAAACTGCTAGAAAAAAAATTTATATATATATATAGATAGATAGATAGATAGATAGATAGATAGATAGATAGATAGATAGATAGATAGATAGATAGATAGATAGATAGATAGATAGATAGATAGATAGATAGATAGATAGATAGATAGATAGATAGATAGATAGATAGATAGATAGATAGATAGATAGATAGATAGATAGATAGATAGATAGATAGATAGATAGATAGATAGATAGATAGATAGATAGATAGATAGATAGATAGATAGATAGATAGATAGATAGATAGATAGATAGATAGATAGATAGATAGATAGATAGATAGATAGATTTTCCGATTACTGGGGTATGGAGGGAAAGGGGTAAGTGGGTGAGGGAACAAGTAGGGACATACCGGTTGTGAAAAGCCAAAAAAAAGTTATAATAAAATTTTTTTTTAAAATACATGTATCCAATTTTGCGTAATTTACTCATGTCAAATGAACCACTGAAATATCAGCTAGAAGGCATAAACTATACCAATCTTACAAGGCAAAAAGGTGATAAGATAAGAATATAGTTTCTGCTTTTAAAATCAGCCTGACGCCCACTTTTGCTACAATAATATTTCTATCTACAGAGCTACAGGATAAAGTACAAGCTATGAGTGTGAAATGTTATCGTAAGGCTTTGAGCACCTCTTACTTAGATCGTATCACACAAATAGAAAAGTTCACAACAGGAAACAAAGTTCAATCGGTGTAAGTGATGATCTTTCGACTTTTGTGAAGAAACGCAAAATAAATTGGTTTGGACACATTTCAAGATAGTCTGGCCTGGCAAAGACTATTCTGAACGGAAATGTGAAAGGAGGAAGGAGTGGATGTCGATACAGAAAGAGATGGGTAAATAACATCCAAGAATGGACAGGCCTCGACTTCGTAAAGTCCCAAAGAAAGTCTTTTAATCAGACTGCACGTTAATCCCGGCCACCATCTTTTCCCGCCATTAAAACAAAAATCTGCGTTGTGTTCTTTGGCTTGGATTTATGTGTTTAATTTGTATAGTTTGTTTGTGATACCTGATGAAGGCTTCTGTCAAAACGTTTTTTTTGTCTTGTCTTTTGATTAGTTTATCTGCTCCATACCATTTAATAATGGTCATTTAATACGATGGTCATACGTTGGACATGTGATGAGAAGAGATAATAATCGAATAGCAAAGCAAGCCCTCATATGGGAAACAACAGGTAAAAGAAAAAGAGGAAGACCCAGGGAGACACTGAGAAGAACATTGATGAGAGAGGCAAGAGCAGCAGGAGTCGGCTCCCTCAATGAGATAGAACTGCTTGCACAGAACAGAGACAGATGGCGAGATTTGATAAAATATCTTTAAAGAAAACTGCTAGAACAAAAATTCATATAGGAGAAGGTGTATCTTGGTCTACGCCCTATGGGCCGGTTACGGCTCGAAAGGTCAATAGATACCATTTAATGTTTATTTTATCTGGGTGTTGGGGGGGGGGGTAGCAAAAGAATGAATGTAAATAGTGATCACCTGACAAGGTTGATCAAGTCTGTTAGGAGTGCCAAAATAACTCACTGGTTATAGGAAGAATTCTTCTTCTTCTGCGATCATGACGTCATTCAGACTAGGATTCCGGACTCTCTCATGAAGGCAGCTGTCTGTTTAAGTGATTCGGTTGCCCCGTATAGTTTCTCTTCTATGGGTGTGGACCACATTGTCCTTCTCAGGTCTGTGTATTGAGGGCAATCCTGTAGAACATGTTTTGTTGTCATGTTATCCAGGGTACAGTGGCATAGGCTGGTAGTTCCTGTTTGAGTCTGGCGAACATTTTGTTTCTCATTCTGTTGTGGCCAGTGCTGAGGCGAAGTGGAAGAAGAAGAATAAGAAGATAAAAAAGAAGACAAGGAAAAAAGAAAGGGAAGAAGAACTGATTCATCCAATTAATAATATTATTTTTGTGGTTGTGTATTCAACAAAAATGCTAAAATGCCAAAATACATTGTACATGTATATATGTTCGCATGCAAGATTGTTTGCATATGTGTTTGCATGCATGTTAAATCTATATATGCGTGAGTGTTCTTGTTTGTGCGTGTATGTATGTGTGTATGTAAGAATATATATTTAAAGCAGAGTTTCGAACGTACCAAAGAAACCATATTTGCAGCGACAAACGAAAGGTAACCGCATATGAGACACCATAAAGCAAAGCAGCCTTTTTAAAAAAAATTGTTTGTAACATGAAAACATAATAGGTTGTTCTAACATGAAACACATCAAAGTTGGGAGATATCATTATTGTGTGTAAGGAGCATGAAACTTGGTTATGAAACATGTTTACATATCCATTAGGAAACATCATCATCGTGTCACCTGTTATCGCTTCTTTTTCTTCGTCTTCTTCTACCTTTCAGCTTCCTGTGCAGCATAGGTCTTCAACAAACACATTCCAAACCGTTCTGTTTCTTGCCATTCTTTTAAGATTATTCAATGTCTTCCCCATCATCTTTATCACTGCTTCCATCATTCTTCTCCAATAATATTTTGATCTTCCTCTTTGTCTTTTTTCCTGGGAATTCCAAAAACAGGGCCTGTTGAGCAATACTCTCAGCTAGTTTCCACAGTGTGTCTCCTGCATGTACAATGTTTGTGGTGCACATCTTTAAATACAGGAGAACCAGGAAATCACCATAGTTTAGCTATTAAACCCAGGTCATCTTGCCTGCAAGTGAGCACACTACCGACTCGACCTCAGCGGTTTGATTGTCTAATTACACGAACTATTTTTATTTTATTTTCTGAATTCATGTTCGTTTCATCAAGAGGTTTACTGGGTTCATGTTTTTATACAATCAACCACCCATATAAATAAATTAATACCTATGTTTACAGTGAGGTAGCTTTAGCTCCAGGTTAGGGAACTGGACTACTAAAGAGAAGAGGTCGGGTTCGATCCTTCTCGACGGCTTCCGGTCTGGATATTTGGATTTTTCTCTGAAAAAGTAGAGCGGCACGGGCGTAATGCTGCCAACACTAACCCAAAAATAATAAACTATTTAAAAAATATTGGAACTATCACCGTATTCCCTATATGCTACATGCAGTGACCGGGTTTCTTTCTTCACTTACTTGTTCACTTATTTTAACAGCAACGTAAGCATGGATGGAAATTGCAGGACAAAATCACTAACATAGAATTATGGAAATGTACCAGTCAAACACTAGTGAATAAAGAAGTACAGCGAAAACGATGGCGCTGGATAGGACACACACTCCGGAAGCCAACTGAGAGTATTACACAACATGCCCTTTTTTGGAATCCCCAGGGGAAAAGACAAAGAGGAAGACCAAGGAATTCTTAGAGAAGACAGATAGAAGCAGAGATGAAGATGATGGGGAAGACATGGAATGATCTTAAAAGAAACAGAACAACTCGGAAAGTGTTTGTTGAAGACCTATGCTCCACTGGGAGCTAAAAAAGGTAGAAGAACGTAAGAATAACGAATGACAGGCATAGATTCATTAGATAAAATTGAACATCTGGTCAAGAATAGAGATGGATGGTGAACAACTTCACAAGCACTCAAGCGTCGTTTCGTGGCGCTGGAATGATTAAAATAAGATCAAAGAGAATACAAGTAATGTAAGAATAGCAGTAATGTAAGAATAATAGTAATGTAACAATAACATCAATGTAAGAATAACAGCAATGTAAAGATAACATCAATGTAAGGATAAGATCAATGTAAAGATAACAGCAATGTAAGGATAAGATCAATGTAAAGATAGCATCAATGTAAGGATAAGATCAATGTAAAGATAACAGCAATGTAAGGATAAGATCAATGTAAAGATAACATCAATGTAAGGATAAGATCAATGTAAAGATAACAGCAATGTAAGGATAAGATCAATGTAAAGATAACATCAATGTAAGGATAAGATCAATGTAAAGATAACAGCAATGTAAAGATAACATCAATGTAAAGATAGCATCAATGTAAAAATAACATCATCATCATTGAGTTGGCTCCGCAACGAAGGTTGGCTACCATGGATCACCATTCTACTCTGTTTCTTGCTTTGATGGTGCATGCTGTCATAGATTGACTTGTCCATCTTTTAATGTTACTCGTCCATGTTAGTCTTGGTCTGCCTCTGCCTCTTTTACCTTGTATTTTCCCTTGCAATATTACTTTTAGTAGGCTGTTGTGTCTTTTAATATGCCCCAACAATTTCATTTGTCTTGTTCTAATTGTGTTTAGTAGTTCTCTTTTTATTTTTAGTTGTTTTAATACATCATCGGTTGTTTTCTTTCCTTCCATCCTATTCTACCTATTCTTCTAAAAATCCACATTTCAAAGGCTTCAATTTTCTGTTCTGTTTTCTTATCTAATGTCCATGTTTCTGCACCATACAGGAATATTGAGAAGAATAGCATCAATGTAAGAATTAGATCAAGGTAAGTATAACAGCAATGTAAGAATAAAAACAATGTAAGGATAACAGCAATGTAAGAATAACAGCAATGGAAGAATAACATCAATGTAAGATTAACAGCATTGTCAGAATAAAAACAATGTAAGAATAAAAACAATGTAAGAATAAAAACAATGTAAGAATAAAAACAATGTAAGAATAAAAGCAATGCAAGAATAACACCAATGTTAGAATTTAAACTCCAAAATTAAATTACTGCTCTGTCAAAATTGTTCAGCAAATCTACTCATACCGAAGATGAATGTTTCTGGCCTTGAGGCGCAGGTTTGAGGCTTTGTTGTAATCTAGCGACACGCCGCATCAACATACACAAAACGAATGAACCTTGAAGCAGAAGATGAAGACAAAGAAAGAAGCACAAACTGTCCTGTAGCAGATTTCAATCTTCGCCTTCTTGACAGTGTTTAGATTGAGCCATATTTTATCTGGATTATGCATGTTGTTCATCACTGACAACAGGTTTATAGATTTAGCAAAATTTTACCTGGGTTAGACTGTATTCTGTCCTTAGTGACAACATGTTTATACATTTAGTCAAATTTAACCTGGGTTAGACTGTATTTTGCCCTTAGTGACAACAGGTTTATAGATTTAGCAAAATTTAACCTGGGTTAGACTGTATTCTGTCCTTAGTGACAACATGTTTATACATTTAGTCAAATTTAACCTGGGTTAGCCTGTATTTTGCCCTTAGTGACAACAGGTTTATAGATTTAGCCAAATTTAACCTGGGTTAGACTGTATTCTGTCCTGAGTGACAACATGTTTATACATTTAGTCAAATTTAACCTGGGTTAGCCTGTATTTTGTCCTTAGTGACAAAAGGTTTATAGATTTAGCCAAATTTAACCTGGGTTAGCTTGTATTTTGTCGTTAGTGACAACAGGTTTATAGATTTAACCAAATTTAACCTGGGTCAGACTGTATTTTGTCGTTATTGACAACAGGTTTATAGATTTAGCCAAATTTAACCTGGGTTAGTCTGTATTTTGTCCTTAGTGACAACAGGTTTATAGATTTAGCCAAATTTAACTTTGGTTAGCTTGTATTTTGTCTTTAGTGACAACAAGTTTATAGATTTAGCCAAATTTAACCTGGGTTAGACTGTATTTTGGGAGCCGCGATAGCTCAGTGGTTAGTGAACTGGACTACAAAGGACAAGAGGTAGGGTTCGATCCCAACTGACGGTTTTCGGTTCACCCAGACTTTAATGGGTACCGGATTTTTTTTCTGGGAAAGTAAAGCGGCACGGCGTAATACCGACCACAATATCCCAAAAATAATGTGCTGAAGGCCTGCAAAATTTATGGTCACTAATACCATATTCCCTATATGCCACTTGGCGCGACGGGGGTACTTTACTTTTTTTAAAATTGTATTTTGTCCTTATTGACAACAGGTTTATAGATTTAGCCAAATTCAACCTGGGTTAGACTATTTATTTTGTCCTTAATGGAAATAGGTTATAGATTTAATCAAATTCGGTCTAGATTAGGCTGTACTCTAAGTCTTCATAGATTTCTAGATTTAGCCAAATCTAATCTTGGTTAATCTGCCCTCAATAACAACAGTTTTACATAGCCATCATCTTCATTTTGGTTACCATGTCTAATCTCCTTATAGACGACACGTTTATAGATTTATTTAATAATGAAATGTGTTAGACGAATGACAGGAAACAGTCTGAGAGATAAGATCAGAAATGAAGAACTGAGAAAAAAGCTAGGAATAGCCCGCGCCATAGAATATATAAGGAAACAACAGATAAAATGGTTTGGTCACGTAAAAAGTCAGAAAGATCAAAACACAGCACAACGAGCCTTCAGCAAACGTTGTGAGAACACCAGATCCAAGGGTCGACCACAAAAAAGATAGATCGATGGAATGTTAGAAGCACTAGGAAACATAACAGCAGCAGAGACGAACAGAAGAGCAAAAGACCGCAAATTATATCTCCACTCGACGCTGAAAGGCAGATGAGGAAGGAAAGAAGAAGAATAAAAACTTGGATTAGACTCCAGAAGCAGAGCTTTCAGTGCATAAACCACCCACCACCTGAAAACACAAACGTACGCACATATAATTCACATCACAAGTTGATGTTATTTTAAGCTGAAGCACTGGCTTTATTAATTCCAAAAGAACGTGTTGTTTACGAGCAAACAAACTCACACATCCTGGACACCCCACTTTGAGAACGATGGCAGAAGGCACATAACTCCTGCCTGCATCGGCTTGGTACACAGCCAAATGGTGGGCACAGGTATTCCGAGTCTATTATGTTATTTTGTCACATGATTTCAGGAGTGAATCCGTTAATCTGATCATAACTTGATTTTCCTAAACCTGATGTTATTTCATTTTTCAACATCGACTTTATTTAGAAGCAAAATATCACGTGATGTTCACCAGGATCTTTAAACGTCGTATTCTTCCTTCCTTCCTTCCTTCCTTCCTTCCTTCCTTCCTTCCTGCCTTCCTTCCAACTTCCTTCCTTTATCTATGTGTTCTTAAACAACAACTTGTCATATCTTCCTTCCAAATGTAAGTAAAGCTTAAGGTGTACGCAGAAGATATCTTTTGTGACGTCACTAAACGACAAACGGCGATGGACCGGTATCCTTTCTGACGTAACAGACCGACAAAGCAGCGATATACCGGTATCCTTTCTGACGTCACTAACCAACAAAGCAGCAGTATACCGGTATCCTTTCTGACGTCACTAACCAACAAAGCAGCAGTATACCGGTATCCTTTCTGACGTCGCTAACCAACAAAGCAGCAGTATACCGGTATCCTTTCTGACGTCACTAACCAACAAAGCAGCAGTATACAGGTATCCTTTCTGACGTCACTAACCAACAAAGCAGCAGTATACCGGTATCCTTTCTGACGTCGCTAACCAACAAAGCAGCAGTATACCGGTATCCTTTCTGACGTCACTAACCAACAAAGCAGCAGTATACCGGTATCCTTTCTGACGTCACAGACCGACAAAGCAGCAATATACCAGTATCCTTTCTGACGTCACTAACCAACAAAGCAGCAATATACCAGTATCCCATGTGACGTTAGTAACCGACAAAGCAGCGATAGACCGACATCACTTGTGACGTCACTAACCGACAAAGCAGCGATAGACCGATATCACTTGTGACGTCACTAACCGACAAAGCAGCGATAGACCGACATCACTTGTGACGTCACTAACCGACAAAGCAGCGATAGACCGATATCACTTGTGACGTCACTAACCGACAAAGCAGCGATAGACCGATATCACTTGTGACGTCACTAACCAACAAAGCAGCGATAGACCGACATCACTTGTGACGTCACTAACCGACAAAGCGGCGATAGACCGATATCACTTGTGACGTCACTAACCGACAAAGCAGCGATAGACCGATATCACTAGTGACGTCACTAACCGACAAAGCAGCTATAGACCAACATCACTTGTGATACCTGGCAGGATAACAATAAAGTTTCTCCACTTTGTGCAGACTGAGGCCATCCTTCATAAGATCCCCAATGTCTGGCCCACCCTAATGATCTATTTTCTAGATATGTTTTGCATATTGACGATGTTTAAATGCTGCAGTCCTGTAGGGTATGCTCTCGAGTCCATCTAGAAGCTCCACAATAGAATGTTGCTGCGTCAGACCTATCTTGTATAAGTGTGCTCTGAGCCCCCACTATCTGTTCTGAGTCTGAGACTCTTGATCTGCTCACGTCCGCTCAGTTGTCATGTTCTGGCTCATATTTTACATATAACTCTCTCTGTTCGGCTTTTCTAACTTATTTCAGGATTGTTTTGATTTCTTCGAGACTCTGGGGTTGGTTAGACTTTTTAAGGCTCCCACCTGCTTTTGCGAGTTCATCCACTTCCTCCTTTCCAGGTACGCCTACGTTTTGTGGTAGGACTAGTTCTGTCTTTGCTGACATATTGTATATAAGTTCTTGTGACTCTTTCTGAATTGTCTTTTTACACCACGCAAAATAACTTTGATTAAACGTAATCCGATATAATGAATCCGTCTCCATTACCTGCCAGCATAATGACTTTTACCTTCAAAGTTAAAGGCACAAAATCTTCTAACAGAAAACTTTCTTACCATTTCAAAAGAATATCTCATGTTTCCCTATCTCACAATATTTTACCTTTAATCTACAAATAATGTGTGTTTTACACTCTCTCTTCTTCTCTCTCTCACTCTGAAACCCTCTTTTCACTGCCTCTTATACCCTTTCTGGTGTCGAGGAAGATGTAACGTTCTAGATTTTGCCCTTCTGGCAGCCTTAACCTCTGTCAGTTGATGTTGTTCTAGCGTTTCCCGTATGTTGTCAGTCCATCTTACTCCGGGCCTACAACAAGCTCTTCCTCCGTCTCCTCTTTTTACATAGGGCTACTATAATATAGAGCAGTTCTCTTCAAACTTGTTATGTCCAGCGTTCACCTTTGTCACTCTTTCGCGGATAAATGTTCTTTACCTCCCACTAAAATCTAAATTGAAGAAACTCCTATACATGAAGCAATAAAAATCAATCTCACTTAAAGGAATAATAAAGCTCCTCAGTCACCCACCGAGTATATATTTTATATATAATTAATAAAACATGTAACTATACTGCTGCTGCAGTTCAGTTAGCTGAGTGGCAGTGTTCCCTAGCGTTTGACTTTTCGTGGCAAGGCGCTGTGCCACTGAGTACGGGTTCGATCCTGCTTCTGTCCATATATTGTTCTTTGTTATTTTGTGTTGTTGATTATTTGTCATTTTTTTGCGAGTGCTGCACACATACCTCTTCCTCTGAATTGATTCGCTAACTATTCTGTCACCGCCCCACCTGAAAGTCAAAATCGCCCACTGGTGGGTGGTAGCGCCCAGGTTGAAGACCACTGGTCAGGAATGTAGAATTCCAGAGGAGCAAACCATTTCATTTGCTTTTACCGCTAATTTTCTTACATTTTTACTTCAGACATTTTTCTTCGAATTTTAATGGTGTCTTCGTTGCTGGTAGTTGAAAGTTGAATCAAGAAAGACATAAAAAAAAAAAAAAGGACTGCTGCAGGAAAAATTGCTGAGCAAAAGATAAAATAGATATGCCGCACTGTAAAGTGCAGATTTCGCCGGTGGACATAAATTAGCAACACAACACATTGACGTCTACTTAATGGAGCAGCACTAAAGAAGGAGAAAAATGTAGACTAAACCATCGACATAAATCGACATCATGATTTGTTATCTGAAAAAGTAATGACTTTCATATAATTTTCTCCCCATAACATAATGAATACGGGTCTCTCAGAGAAATAAATTTTAATCTCTTATCTATCAATAAAATAATCTTATTTCAAATCTTCATATAAAAATTACTTTTTATCTTGTATCTGTCAACAGAATCTCCCTGTCTTCTAAAATAATGACTTCTTATCTCTTATCGACAAAAATAACATCTCCCTGTCTTCCAAAATAATGATTTCTTATCTCTTATCGACAAAAATAACATCTCCCTGTCTTCCAAAATAATGACTTCTTATCTCTTATCGACAAAAATAACATCTCCCTGTCTTCCAAAATAATGATTTCTTATCTCTTATCGACAAAAATAGTGTTCCTGTCTTCCAATATAATGAAATCAGTTCTGTCATCTTCCAAAAAATTGTGTCTCCAACCAATCAATCAATCAAACAGTCAGTCAGTCAGTCACACAATAAACCATCACAGGATCGAACAACTTATTCTGTCACCAATCAATAAGAGAAGAGAGTTCTTTGTTGAACTAATCAAGCGATCAACTCACGCCATACTTGGCTTCAATAATGACATGAATAATTGACATTGTCATGAAGATAAGAACACGGGACCAGACTAATATTGGTAAACAAGGAAAGGACAGATTTCTGGACTGATAGACAAATAAATGAAGAAAGTGCTAGTTGTGCATAAAAGTAGATGAGGGGACATTCAAAAGGATTATATATATATTGATATGTCTCTCCATTCACTTGCAATATAATTTATAAAGTAAAATAAAGACAAGTAAAGAGCCCCCGTCACGCCAAGTGGCGTACAGGGAATATGGTGTTAGTGACCATAAATTTTACAGACCTTCAGCACATAATTTTTGGGTAATGTTGACGGTATTACGCCCGTGCCGCTTTACTTTCCCAGAAAAAAATCCGGTACCCATTTAAGGCTGGGTGAACCCAGAAGCCGTCGGTTGGGATTGAACCCTACCTCTTGTCCTTTGTAGTCCAGTTCACTAACCACTGAGCTATCGCGGCTCCCAATATGTAAAGGTAAGTCACAAAGAAATTGTTCTTCTTACCGTTCACTGATTAAATGGGTGTAGTTGCGTTGTGCCGCTAATTTACGACAAAGCTGTGATAATTGCTTCTTTCGGCCCGACATATCCGTCTTTGGCATGGGAAGATTTTTTATCAATTTGTCCCGAACACTGAATATTTTTTGTCTTATCTTTTCGGGTTTTCTCTGTCAATTGATTCTTTAACGTGCGCAAGTGCACACCCGATTTCCTATTTTTCTCCGTTATCGAGAGGGCCAGACATTGGGCCACCAGAGGCCGGTACAGCCACGCAGAAATCACGATATCGAAGTGAAAATTCCCATCCCTGTCGAGTGATTTGAACACGGATCTTTACCGTCCAGATGCCGACGTCTTATCTCTAGACCACACAGTTCCCGCAGAAGTCTTTGAAAACAGTTTGATGAAACCGTGGAGATAAAGAATTACATGAAAACAGCAAGACTAAACAACTTGATACAAACGGTCACAGAAAGCCACCAGTTAATAACGGTCAAAGAAAACCACCAGTTAATAACTGTCAGAGAAAGCCACAAGTTAATAACGGTTAAATAAAGCCACTGGGTAAAAACGGCCAGATAAAACCACCGGATAATAGTGGCAAGATAAAACCACCGGATAATAGTGGCAAGATAAAACCACCGGATAATGGTGGTAAGATAAATCCACTGAAATACAAACGGTCAGATAAAAAAAAGTAGCCAAGTAAAAGTTCCCTTATCCCTCTGTTAGTCGCATAGGGAATATGGTTTTATTGACAATATTTTCCTATGACCACGGCACATTTTTGGGTGATGTGGTCGGTATCACGCCAGGCCGATTTTACTTTCCAGAAAAAATATCTGGTATCCATTTTTAGAGGCTGGGTGTACCTCGGAGCCTTATCGGTGTGGTAAAAAATCCGCCACTTCTAGGGATCGAACCCGGATCCTTCTGATCAGGAAACGCTCGCTAACCACTCAGCCATCGAAGTTCCCACTCAGCCATCGAAGCTCCCACTCAGCCACCGAAGCTCCCACTCAGCCATCGAAGCTCCCACTCAGTCACCGAAGCTCCCACTCAGCCATCGAAGTTCCCACTCAGCCATCGAAGCTCCCACTCAGCCACCGAAGCTCCCACTCAGCCATCGAAGCTCCCACTCAGTCACCGAAGCTCCCACTCAGCCATCGAAGCTCCCACTCAGTCACCAAAGCTCCCACTCAGCCATCGAAGCTCCCACTCAGTCACCGAACCTCCCACTCAGCCACCGAAGCCCCCACTCAGCCACCGAAGCTCCCACTCAGTCACCGAAGCTCCCACTCAGTCACCGAAGCTCCCACTCAGTCACCGAAGCTCCCACTCAGCTACCGAAGCTCCCACTCAGTCACCGAAGCTCCCACTCAGTCACCGAAGCTCCCACTCAGTCACCGAAGCTCCCACTCAGTCACCGAAGCTGCCACTCAGTCACCGAGGCTTCATCAGATGATAAAGCCACTTATTAAGGTCAGATTAAGCCGCTGTATAAGAACGATTAGGTAAAGCCACTTTATGAGAACGTTCACATAAAATCACTGTATAAAAACGGTCAGATAAAGTCACTTTATAAGGACGGTCAGATAATGGCACTGTATAATAATGGTCAGATAAAGAAACTTTATAGAACGGTCAGATAAAGCCACTTTATAAGAACGGTCAGATAAAGCCACTTTATAAGAACGGTCAGATAAAGCCATTTTATAAGAACGGTCAGATAAAGCCACTTTATAAGGATGGTCAGATAATGACACTGTATAAAAATGGTCACCTAAAGCCACTTTATGGAACGGTCAGATAAAGCCACTTTATAAGAACGGTCAGAAAATGGCGCTGTATAAGAATGGTCAGGGGGACTGGTTGGTCTCAAGACAAGACGCCGGCCTCGAGACAGAGAGGTTGTGGGTTCAAATCCCGGCTGCACCGGTTGGGATTTTTGATTTATGATTTCTCTCTGCGGCAACCACCCCTGGTCTCAGCAGCGAGGCCCGACTTGAAACGTCAATTACTCATCGACGGAAAAAAATATGCGTACCTCCAAAGTCGGAGTTATCTGCCTGTGTGACGAGGGACCCCTGTGCACACGACTGCCAGAGAAAAATGGATTAACACGCACAATTCAGTTCCTAGTCTCTAGGGACTTCGTCAGAGGTTAAAGCTGGCGAACAGAAAAAATAAAAATAAAAATAAGAACGGTCACATAAAGCTACTGGAGCCGCAATAGCTCAGTGGTTAGTGAACTGGACTACCACGGACAAGGGGTAGGGTTCGATCCCAACCGACGGCTTCCGGGTTCACCCAGCCTTAAATGGGTACCGGATTTTTTTCTGGGAAAGTAAAGCGACACGGGCGTAATACTGACCACATTACCCCAAAAATCATGTGCTGAAGGTCTGTAAAATATAGGGTCACTAACACCATATTTCCCTATACGCCACTTGGCGTGACGGGGGTACTTTACTTTTTTTTTTTTTACATAAAGCTACTGTATTAAAAACTTAGTCAAGAACTCCTACAGTGATAGAGAGAGAGAGTGAGAAAAAGAGAGCGCTAAAGAGAGAGAGAGAGAGAGAGAGAGAGAGAGAGAGAGAGAGAGAGAGAGAGACGGAGACTCAATATTAAAGGTCATAAATCCTAATCCACACAGTGTGTCTGAAGTTGTTAAATTGTGAAAGGACTGAAGATAATCAAATTATTTGAGCTCACCAGTACAAAGCGACGTTAAACAAAATCGATGCAACGTAAAAACAAGTAGCTGATTTAGTAAACATAAATCTTTACACTTGAAATAACAACACTTTCGGAAAAAAAAAACAACTTTTGCTAATATGCGAGGTTTGAAATGTACTGAGTGTCTATGGGACGCCATAAGTGCAGGAGTGCGTAAATTAATAATGAAACCCACTCGGAGAAAAAAACCCAGAAAGATGGACGATTATCAAAACAGGGTACCCATAACTGCCTCATCTACGTCGTAGTTCCATCTCAAAACATATTTTGTTTGCCACGAACTTCAGCAAGCAGCTACAAACATAATCTATTTTATATCGTCTCCACAAAACCTTGAATTCGATTAATTCTCGAGAAATCGACTTTTGTTTGTAGAACACGCTTTACAACTTTCAACATTCTCCTTCATCACATTTTTGTTAAATGTATTTGGTGTTTCATTTTAAACTCGGCACGCGCCGTAAATTTGAACAGCGGTTATCAACTTGTTCAGGCAGGCTCCGTCAAATAAATTACTGTCTCTTGATATTAAAGTAATAAACATACAATCTCTTGTAATTAAAGTAATAGACATACAATCTCTTGTAATTAAAATAATAGACATACAATCTCTTGTAATTAAAGTAATAGACATACAATCTCTTGTAATTAAAGTAATAGACATACCATCTCTTGTAATTAAAGTAATAGACATACCATCTCTTGATATTAAAGTAATAAACATACAATCTCTTGTAATTAAAGTAATAGACATACCATCTCTTGTTATTAAAGTAATAGACATACCATCTCTTGTAATTAAAGTAATAGACATACAATCTCTTGTAATTAAAGTAATAGACATACAATCTCTTGTAATTAAACTAATAGACATACCATCTCTTGTTATTAAAGTAATAGACATACAATCTCTTGTAATTAAAGTAATAGACATACCATCTCTTGTTATTAAAGTAATAGACATACCATCTTTTGTTATTAAAGTAATAGTCATACCATCTCTTGTTATTAAAGTAATAAACATACCATCTCTTGTTATTAAAGTAATAAACATACCATCTCTTGTTATTAAAGTAATAAACATACCATCTCTTGATATTTCAGAAATTGAGAAACCACGTGTTGATATTACAGAAAGAGACACACTACGTGTTGGTATTTCAGAAATAGACACACTACGTGTTGATATTACAGAAATAGACACACCACGTGTTGGTATTTCAGAAATAGACACACTACGTGTTGATATAACAGAAATTGAGAAACCACGTGTTGATATTACAGAAATAGACACACCACGTGTTGATATTACAGAAATAGACACACTACGTGTTGATATTACAGAAATAGACACACTACGTGTTGATATTACAGAAATAGACATACCACGTGTTGATATTACATAAATAGGCATACCACGTGCTGATATTGCATAAATAGGCATACCACGTGCTGATATTACATAAATGGGCATACCACGTGTTGATATTACATAAATAGGCATACCACGTGTTGATATTACATGAATAGGCATACCACGTGCTGATATTACATAAATAGGCATACCACATGCTGATATTACATAAATAGGCATACCACGTGTTGATATTACATGCATAGGCATACCACGTGCTGATATTACATAAATAGACATCATGTGTTGATATTGATGACATAGTCATATCACCTTCTAATCACCTTCAACAGTTTACTAAAACATACACACTCACGTAACCATAACAACATCCCATAGTTCCCAGAAATTATTTCTCGTTTCTCCAATCATTGAAATCCAGTTATATTGCTATATAAGATATTATATCTTGCTTTATAAGATACTCTATCTTGCTGTATAAGATACTCTATCTTGCTTTATAAGATATTATATATTGCTTTATAAGATACTCTATCTTGCTGTATAAGATACTCTATCTTGCTTTATAAGATACTCTATCTTGCTTTATAAGATACTCTATCTTGCTTTATAAGATACTCTATCTGGCTTTATAAGATACTCTATCTTGCTTTATAAGATACTCTATCTTGCTTTATAAGATACTCTATCTTGCTGTACAAGATACTCTATCTTGCTTTATAAGATACTCTATCTTGCTTTATAAGATACTCTATCTTGCTGCATAAGATACTCTATCTTGCTTTATAAGATACTCTATCTTGCTTTATAAGATACTCTATCTTGCTTTATAAGATATTCTATCTTGCTGTATAATATACTCTATCTTGCTTTATAAGATATTCTATCTTGTTGTATAAGATACTCTATCTTGCTTTGTAAGATACTCTATCTTGCTTTAAAAGATATTCTATCTTGCTGTATAAGATACTCTATCTTGCTTTATAAGATACTCCATCTTGCTGTATAAGGTACTCTATCTTGCTTTATAAGATATTATATATTATTTTATAAGATACTCTATCTTGCTTTATAAGATACTCTATCTTGCTGTATAAGATACTCTATCTTGCTTTATAAGATATTCTATCTTGCTGTATAAGATACTCTATCTTGCTTTATAAGATACTCTATCTTGCTGTATAAGATACTCTATCTTGCTTTATAAGATACTCCATCTTGCTGTATAAGATACTCTTCATCGTGTTCCATAAACACAACACAAGCACAAGAGAAGCTCATGCACATTATCACTCGATTCCATAAACTCACTATGATCGTATCTTGACTCGAAAGCTCACAATTATAGCTCATTTGATCAGCCAGACTCTGCATTAGCCTCAGCAATGTGAGCATAAGATTATAACCACTGACACCTTCATTCTGTAAGTCAAACCTCAGGGTGAATTTATTTATGTATACATTTTCGCACAACAACCAGAATCTTATATGGTCATTTCACGCCGTAGCCTGAATTCTACGAACTCATTCACACGGTAAACTGAATTCTATAAACTCATTCACACGATAATCTGAATTCTATGAACTAATTAATACTGGAATCTTATTTCTTTAAATTCATTTACGCAGTGACTTGAATTCTACAAATTCAGATCGTGCCATTTCTTCTATAAATTCATTTATATCATGACCTCAATACATTCATTCATTCACAAAACGCTCTATATTTTATAAACTTAATCATACATACATTCACAGAGCCCTTGGTTCGAAAATGTATTTACAAAGTTCTCCTAATTCTGCATATTCATTACAATAATTACTTAGTCAAAGTAAAAGCCCCGTCACGCCAAGTGGCATATAGGAAATATGGTGTTAGTGACCATAAATTTTACAGACCTTCAGCACATGATTTTTGGGGTAATGTGGTCGGTATTACGCCAGTGCCACTTTACTTTCCCAGAAAAAAAATCCGGTACCCATTTAAGGCTGGGTGAACCCGGAAGCCGTCGGTTGGGATCGAACCCTACCTTTTGTCCTTTGTAGTCCAGTTCAATAACCACTGAGCTATCGAATGATTACTTGACCCTCTATAATAATGCTTACCAAGAAGCCAAAAAAAAATAATCGCAGCCCAGCATTGACAGTAAATAATCTACAACCAACGACCTTGCCGTGTTACGGAGTTCGTGCGCGCGGGTCAGGGATACGCTCGGAGATTCTCGATATCTCATAGAGGGAAATCTGAGCACCCATGGGTTTGTCCGGTCTACAGTGATGATGATAATAACATAACACAACATAACATAACATAACACAACATAACACAACACAACACAACACAACATAACACAACATAACATAAGATGTCTCTCAAGACTATTTAGATCCAACTCTCGTGAGACCAGGTCATGGTGACTGCACACAATCTTACACAAACAGAACCCCCTAGCCAAACAAATAGGTATTTTACGAGTTCAAGTGCATACATTATTTCTGCTAAAAGAGTGAACTCCCTTGAGTGACCGCACGTGTACCAACTGCTTCTATTTTTATTTAATTATATTTTTGTAAACATGGTTCAGGGTTTGGTTCAGGGTAGCCATAACCCCAGACTCTAGCCCAGGGCTCCTCTAATGAGAGATAAGAGAATGACAAATTAAAATGTAAAGGCACGTTACTCCTAAAAGAAATAACTTAGGTAGCTAAACTCGTAAATTATCCAAAAATGGTGATATGTAGTCGCATGTTACCAAGACTAAAGTGGACGGACTTCGGTATCCTAGTTGGGGAAACCACCCGACGGGGCTTCAGACGTTCAGACAACCCGTGTTCGATTCCCGCTGGAAGCAGTGTGAGTTTTACTCGTGGTTGGAAAAAAAAATACCCCCGCGGTCGACCAGCCGCTGGCAGAAATGGGTACCAGAATAGTACACTGGGAAGGTGAGGTATGCCACCTTACATCGTGAGTTTCGATGCTTGAAGCGACATGGTTCAGCAGTCTCCGACACTTCAGGATAGGTGGCGATAGTAATATGTGCTCACATATGGGTTGAAACTCGCGTATTCAAGTCTCGTACTTCGCCTTTACCTGTGAACGGATGTCATTAAAAAGATGGACAGGTAAACATAAAACAACGTGCATTGGGGGCCTCGGTAGCCTATTTGGGAAAACCACCCGACTGGACTACCGATGTTCGGAAAACCCGTGTTCGATTCCCGCTGGGAGCAGTGTGAATTATACTCGTGGTTGGGAAAAAAAAATACCCCCACCGGTCGATCCAGCAGTTGGCAAAAATGGGTACCAGGGTATTACCCTGGGAAGGTGAGGAATGTCGCTTCGCATCTGAGTATCGATGCTTGAGGCGACACTATACAGAAATATCCGAACATTTCTGGATAGGCGGCCGAGCACATATGGGTGTAAAACTCGCGTGCTAAGACGCCGGTTCAAGTCTCGTCCTTTACCTTACCTTACCTTACCTTACCTTACCTTACCTTACCTTACCTTACCTTACCTTACCAATGTGCATTATCAAGACAAAAGAGGCAATAAAAAGGCGCTCTATGGTAACCAATCTTCGATGTGGAGACGGCACCCAATAAATAAATGGATTTTAACAAAACACATGTCTACAAATGGTGGCAGTCGATGTCAACAGAGATATGAGTAGATAGGGAGCACGTACACGGGCCTGATTATCCCCCTCCCCCAACCAACACAAATATCTTGTCATTCAAGGACAATAGGTACTACAATTCCAGTTTAGCAAGGACAATAGGTACTACAATTCCAGTTTAGCTCTCTGCAGCAACTTACGGACCCTTCCCCCCCCCCACCAACACAACTACCTTGTCATTCAAGGACAATGGGTACTACAATTCCAGTTTAGCAAGGACAATAGGTACTACAATTCCAGTTTAGCAAGGACAATAGGTACTACAATTCCAGTTTAGCAAGGACAATAGGTACTACAATTCCAGTTTAGCAAGGACAATAGGTACTACAATTCCAGTTTAGCAAGGACAATAGGTACTACAATTCCAGTTTAACAAGGACAATAGGTACTACAATTCCAGTTTAGCAAGGACAATAGGTACTACAATTCCAGTTTAGCAAGGACAATAGGTACTACAATTCCAGTTTAGCAAGGACAATAGGTACTACAATTCCAGTTTAGCAAGGACAATAGGTACTACAATTCCAGTTTAGCAAGGACAATAGGTACTACAATTCCAGTTTAGCTCTCTGTAGCAACTTACGGACCCTTCCCTCCCCCCAATCTTGACTAATTCCATGTGATGATCTTAGCGCCCAAGGGGACATCACACACTTTGAAAACCCTTGAGTTGTAGCCCCTATCTAAATTAGGGTCTGTCGTCATGGTGGATAGTAAAGCTAGAACAATCTGAAGTATTTCGCAGACAAAATTGTAAGTTTCTTTCTTTTATACCACATATATTATTACCATAATCTCTTTTACCATACTTATTTTATGACTATCTTATAAACTAGTGCGATTTTATTATTTCCTTAAATACTGTTGTTATTTTGTTATTACCTTTTATATCCAGACAGAATCACCCTTGTATCATTTACTACATTATAATTATTTTATATATTACTCTATTATTATCCAGACCGAATCACCCTTGTATCATTTACTACATTATAATTATTTTATAACTTACTCTATTATTATCCAGACCGAATCACCCTTGTATCATTTACTACATTATAATTATTTTATATATTACTCTATTATTATCCAGACAGAATCACCCTTGTATCATTTACTACATTATAATTATTTTATATATTACTCTATTATTATCCAGACCGAATCACCCTTGTATCATTTGCTCCACTATAATTATTTTATATATTACTCTATTATTATCCAGACAGAATCACCCTTGTATCATTTACTACACTATAATTATTTTATATATTACTCTATTATTATCCAGACAGAATCACCCTTGTATAATTTACTACACTATAATTATTTTATATATTACTCTATTATTATCCAGACAGAATCATGTGAGGTATATATTTAGTTGTGTTAAGGAAAAAAACTAAAAGTGCAGTGGACGGCTAAATAATCAAATTATAACGCACTAAAAGTGGCTGATGGCAAGTGAAAGAATATAGCAATAATGTGGGACGTGTTGGTCTCGAGGCAAGATGCCGGTTCCGAGACAGAGAGATTGTGAGTTCAAATCCTGGCCGCACCAGTTGGGATTTTTATTTGTGATTCCTCTCTGTGGCAACCACCCTGGTCCCAGCAGCGAGGTCCGGCTTGAAACGTCATTTACTCATCGATGGCAAAAATATGAGTACCTTCGAAGACGGAGTTATCTGCCTGTGTGGCGAGGGACCCCTGTGAACACCGCTGCCAGGGAAAAAAATGGAGTAACACGCACAATTCAGTTCCTAATCTCTAGGGACTTCGTCAGGGGTGGAAGTTGGCGAACACCAAAAAAAAAAAAAAAAAACTGAAAAAAAAACAAAACAAAATCAGAAATTAGGAAAAGGCGGCCCAGAATTATGTAGTAAAATGTGGGGTAGAGGCGGTTTGTGGTATTTAATACAAGTTGAATGTGGGAGTGATAGAGATAGTTTTCTGTTTGTATAAAATGGAAATTAAGTTTCTAGAGTTTCAATTTTTGGACTGTAATTAAGGTTTAATATAACATGAAAGAGGTGCTGCGATAGCTCCGTGGTTAGTGAACTGGAATACAAAGGACAAGAGGTAGGGTTAGATCTCAACAGACGGCTTCCAGGTTCACCCAGCCTTTAATGGGTACCGGATTTTTTTCTGGGAAAGTAAAGCGGCCCGGGCGTAATACCGACCACATTACCACAAAAATAATGTGCTGAAGGTCTGTAAAATTTATGGTCACTAACACCATATTCCCTATACGCCACTTGGAATGACGGGGGCACTTAACTGACTTATAATAACCTGAAAGAATTAATTTGAGGTTGAAAGAGTTGTGCCTCGTCAAGAAGTAGGCAAAGCTTGCAAGGGAACAACAGCAGTGGTAGTTAAAGGGAACAGCTCAACGGTGGGACTGTTACACAGTACGCAAGGTAGATGGTTATGGGACTATGGTTGAGTATTGTAATATTTTTATTGAGCTTGATTATCTCTCTCAATTCCTGAATTCCTAATTACCATTTCCATGTAACGTGAGAATGTCTATGATTCATATCAAGCCGTCACGATAATGTTTCAACATAAAATATTAACTTGCATGATTTGTATTCCGTCGACAAACCATTAACGTAGGAATTGTCCATGATTTGTGTCCAGTCGACAAACTATTAACGTAGGAATTGTCCATGATTTGTGTTCAGTCAACAAACCATTAACCTAGGAATTGTCCATGATTTGTGTTTAGTCGACAAACCATTAACCTAGGAATTGTCCATGATTTGTGTTCAGTCGACAAACCATTAACCTAGGAATTGTCCATGATTTGTGACCAGTCGACAAACCATTAACGTAGGAATTGTCATGATTTGTGTTCAGTCGACAAATCATTAACGTAGGAATTGTCCATGATTTGTGACCAGTCGACAAACCATTAACGTAGGAATTGTCCATGATTTGTGACCAGTCGACAAACCATTAACGTAGGAATTGTCATGATTTGTGTTCAGTCGACAAATCATTAACCTAGGAATTGTCCATGATTTGTGTTCAGTCGACAAACCATTAACGTAGGAATTGTCCATGATTTGTGTCCAGTCGACAAACCATTAACGTAGGAATTGTCAATGATTTGTGACCAGTCGACAAACCATTAACGTAGGAATTGTCCATGATTTGTGTCGAGTCGACATAATTTTAACAATATATAACAGAAACACCGACCTGAGGAAGAAACTCGAAATTGAATCAGTCATCGAATACATAAAGAAACAACAGATAAATTGGTTCGGCCACATAACAAGACAAAAAGAACTAACAATGACTCAAAGAGCCATAAACAAACGCTAAGAAAACGCCAGATTAAGAGGAAGACAGAGAAAGAGATGGATAAAGGGAATACTAGAGTCACTAGGAGGAATAACATCAGAAGAGGCCAACAGAAGAGCAAAGAATCGCAGATTGTATCTCCCCTCGACGCCAACGGCAATGGAGGAAGGATAGAAGAAGAAGAAAAATTGTCCATGATATGTGTCCGGTCGACAAACCATTAACATAGGAATTGTCCATGATTTGTGTTCAGTCGACAAACCATTAACATAGGAATTGTCCCTGATTTGTGTTCAGCGAATGAGATTATCTCAATAAAACACTAAACATGTCTTGATGACAATTCTTGTTGTAACTATTTATAAAGTTGTCATTTTTAATTCTTGTTATCAAATAAGTGTCTATTCCTGCAACATATTCCTGACATGACCTTCCATAGAATGTCAAGAAACTCCGAAACACTTGTTCACCGGGGCCACATCTGATGACCAGATCCCCCCCCCCCCCCTCTTTCTGTACAGCTTTCAACAAAGAGTTTCATATTTCTATGCTATTATTATCTAATTTATTATTCCTCCTGCCTTCTAAATATCATATTTGACTTCCCACCCTCCCATAGAAACACAATATTTGTTTTAAAAAAATATAATTCTTACCTAACTCTAATCCAGACCGATGACAAACGAACACACTGTCCTATGGTGTAGGACACACTATAGTTTGTTTCATAGAATACATCGACATAGTGGAAGTCGCTGTTTTTAATATTTCGGTTACACAAACGTTAGACAAATACAAAAAGAACTCTCCAATGAATAATGAATGACTGACTCAGTGGCTTATCAAAAATGTCGTCACTGTAAAGAGAAGAGAAAGCGGGGGGGGGGGGGGGGGGGAGCGCCGTCCCTGTAATATTGTAAAGGTAAGGCTCATAGTCTTAATTAACCAGTTTTGATCAGAGTGTATACAATTATAACGGGAGTCAATAACTGTGTTGCTGGTATCTTTATGTGTTTGTCAGGAATGAGAGAAGAGATCATGAACCATAACTGTGTTGCTGGTATATTTATGTGTTTGTCAGGAATGAGAGAAGAGATCATGTATCATAACTGTGTTGCTGGTATCTTTATGTGTTTGTTAGGAATGAGAGAAGAGATCAAGTTATTCATTTTGTTCACAGCTGTCATTTGGAGTCTAGTGGATACTATTGTGTATATGGCTCTTTTCGTCTTTTCAGACGGTCTAGTGGAGGCTATTGTGTATATGGCCCTTATTGTCTTGTCAGACAGTCTAGTGGAGGCTATTGTGTCTATATGGCCCTTATTGTCTTGTCAGACAGTCTAGTGGAGGCTATTGTGTATATGGCTCTTTTCGTCTTTTCAGACGGTCTAGTGGAGGCTATTGTGTATATGACCCTTATTGTCTTGTCAGACGGTCTAGTGGAGGCTATTGTGTCTATATGGCCCTTATTGTCTTGTCAGACGGTCTAGTGGAGGCTATTGTGTATATGACCCTTATTGTCTTGTCAGACAGTCTAGTGGAGGCTATTGTGTCTATATGGCCCTTATTGTCTTGTCAGACGGTCTAGTGGAGGCTATTGTGTATATGGCCCTTTTCGTCTTGTCAGACGGTCTAGTGGAGGCTATTGTGTATATGGCCCTTTTCGTCTTGTCAGACGGTCTAGTGGAGGCTATTGTGTATATTATTATTTTTTGGGGGGGTTTTGTTTTTGTCGAACAGCTTCTCTCGTGGCTAATTCTACCAATGTTTGACAAACACACACGGCCACAGAATGAACAAGTCAGGCTCACTGATCCACAGGGTTTTCATGAGTTTTTTCTCTTCTAAGTTTTGTCTTAGCAGACTCTCAATTGATGTAATACCATTCTTTAAACATGCTCTCCATGATGTGCGATCACTTGCCAGATGTTCCCAGTCATTTTCACATATGGAGAAACCATTCAGAGATGATTTACAGATATCTCTATATCGTAGTTTAGGTCTGCAGATTTGTCTTTTTCCGTATATTAGTTCACCATATAGTATTTGGAAGATACTATGCAATCTATTTTTTTACAATAGAATCAAGAAAAAGAGTTCTTAAATGTTATGTAGAGCCAGTCTTAACATATGGATGCGAATCATGGACAATAGGACAACAGACAAGAAAATCACTGGAGTATGTAGAAATGTGGTTTTACAGAAGAATGTTGAGAATACCATGGACAGCTAAGAAGAGTAATGAAGATGTTCTGAGACAGGTCAAAGCAAAAAGAGAGCTAATTTCCAATATTAGGAAGAAACAATCATCATTTTTTGGCCATGTAATGAGAAGAGAACAGCTGGAATATATTGTAACAACTGGAAAAATTGAGGGACGAAGAGATAGAGGGAAGCAAAGAAAAAAATAACCGACAGCTTAAGAGAATGGCTTGGCAGAAGGTCAACAACAGAAATGATAAATAGCTGTCGAGATCGAAAGTTGTAGAGAGACATGATCACCTACGCCAGTAGGCCCGGTTCTTGATGATGATGATGATAGTATTTGCTTGTGGATGCGTTGGACGTGCCCCAACGTGCCATAGTCTTCGACATCTGAGCATTGACATTATTGCTGGGGTCAACTTCAACTATAAAAGATGTACAATTTACAAGGTTGGAACTAAAATGTCACTTTGGGATGATAGTAAACAGCTGTGATGTCTGTAGTGTAGAATTGAATCAATCGTTTTACTTGTTCAAATCAATTGATCTGCAACTTCCTTATGTCTGTAGTTTAGAATTGATTCAATCGTGTCCTGTCCAATTTTACCAACGTATATTTATAATTACAACAGCCCTGCTATTGTTTGTCTGCTCTCCACTTACATCTATGATCATTACCAATACATATTCTGTCACTTTATACAGCTCTTCCTTACTTTCTCTTTCTTTCTCAAACACCCTACACCACCAGTCCTCGATAATCTCCCTATTACGCTGCTTTTATCGCAATGTTGTATGAGTAACGTCCGGCTATGTTTAATCGTTTTAACTCCTTATATATACACTTCCCTATCTCTAGTAATTACTTGTGCTTGACTACATCTCACACGTCGTTCTGCTACATTGTTAGAGCGTCCGATTTATCGTCTAATCACGTATGTGATTCCCCCACCCCCCAACACTTTTTTCTCCTTCCCCTCCTGTGTCCCATTCGACTCACAGTTATCTACTCACTGTGCGCTTTTGGATCTTGCCTCAGTTAAATCTCGCTTTAATTTTATATTAAGCGAGATTTTATTATATATAAGCTTACTCATTTTTACCTGTTATCTATTTTTATCCTCCGATATGTAACACATCTCTCATTTGTTTCATCATCTAATCTCTTATCCCTCTGTTTATTTCTTCTTGATTTACATGTTCCGCTCCTTCTAGATGTAACAGAGTTTATTTTTATTCGTTTGTGTTGTTCTCGTATTTTTAGGAAGGCCGCATGTAGACAGAAACGTCAGTAGTTAGTTGTGTTCCTTGATTGTAAAGCAGTCACCATACCTTGTAGGAGTGTACTCTACACCCCACTACTTGCTACATGTCCAAATCATTTATCTGCTCTTTCCTCTGTATGTAGTTTAGAATTGATTCAATCATTTTACATGTCCATTTAGAACTACTAAGCACAATTCAAACAAGACAAATGCGATTTTTGGGCCATGTTAAAAGACACAACAGCCTACTAAAAGTAATCCTGGAGGGGAAAGTACAGGGTAAAAGAGGCAGAGGCAGACCAAGACTATCATGGACGAGTAACATCAAGAGATGGACAAATTAGCCTATGACAACCTGCACCATCAAAGCAAGAGACAGAGCAGACTGGAGTTCCATTGTAGCTAACCTTCGTTGCGGAGATGGCACTCGATTATGATGACATGTCCAAATCGTTTGATCTGCTGTTTCCTTGTATGATCTAACACCGGTGGTCCCTTGACTCTCTCCGTTGTGTCCTGACTTCTAATTTTACCACTTCTTGTCACATCCAGTATGAGCTTAACCCAACAACAACAACAACAACAACAGCAAGCGTTTGACTTCATAACAAAAATGTGCACGTGCCGCGCATAGGAAAGTCTATGTTACCAAACAATCACGTCAAGGTTGGCGTGAGTGTGGCACTTAATGGCATCATAAAGCGATGCCTGTTTTGCGATACATGGCACCGTAAATCGATGTTTGTTCTGTGATATAGCGGCCTCACCCACGTCTTGTGCTGGATCATGACAGTAACAGATGGTGTGTGAACACAAGAGTGACTATCCGGACATTTGTAGAGTGGAGTTGATGAGCTGAAAGCGAGCGTTACTGTGTCACAGGTTGTGTGCAAGAGAGAAAGAAGCATATGTTAATAGATATATATGTAAATTGTAGATATACAGATAGACTGGCAGATAGATAGACTGATTAAAGGCAGAGAGGTGTGTTAGTGAGTGGGTGCATAGCTGTTTGTTTGTTTGTTTGTTTAGATATGTAAATAATGTTAATAATGTTAATATACAAACAAATAACAAACATACACAGAGACAGATAAATAGGCAGATAAACAGTCATCCATATACATAAATAAATAGGTAATAGAGAGAGAGAAAGAAATATAGATAGTTAAATAGACAGACATAAACACACACATATATACATATACATATATTTATATACATATATATTTATATACATGTATATATATATATATATATATATACAGATGGATCAATGGATAACGGATGGAATAATGGATGGATAAATGGATCTATGGATGGACGGATAGATAGATAGACAGACAGACAGACAGACCGACCGACCGACCGACCGACAGATATATATATAGATAGATAGATAGATAGATAGATAGATAGATAGATAGATAGATAGATAGATAGATAGATAGATAGATAGATAGATAGATAGATAGATAGATAGATAGATAGATAGATAGATAGATAGATAGATAGATAGATAGATAGATAGATAGATAGATAGATAGATAGATAGATAGATAGATAGATAGATAGATAGATAGATAGATAGATAGTTAGATGTAGCAGTAGTAGATGTGTCTTTTTGTTGTCCATACCTCCATGATCCACATCCATATGTTAAGACTGGCTCTACATAATATTTAAAAACTCTTTTTCTTATTTAAATTGTCAAAAATGTATTACATAGTATCTTCCTCATTTTTTGGAAAGCTGTTTTTGCCTGAACCATTCTGCATCTCACCTCTGTTGTACATCTACCATCTGAGGTTAAACGGTTAACAATGTTTCCAGGTATTAAAATTCACTACACGCGTTGCGCAGATTAAATGATGGAATTTGTCTGCCCCAAATTATGGTTCTTAATTACGCAGCAAGTACATTTAATTATGGGCGTGTGTGCAATATGTGTTCACGCCTATCCAGAACGTTCCATTTCCCCATAACGATGTGATAGCGCAACGTTGCCCGTCTGTATTCCCGATTTAAATGCGTCGCCTGAATGGAGTCAATCTTGGGTGTAAATCAATTACCTCCCCAGCAGAAATTGCATGCAGTTTACGTAACCCCACTGGTAAATACGGGCTGAATTACCTATTGCTCTTTTCCTCCCGTCCACGATATGGCCACTCACATTTATAGCAACTTTCCAGAAGATGAGGACAATACTGCGCGATCCATCTTTGATAATAGAAACAAGAACAAATAGTTCTTAAATGTTATGTAGAGCCAATCTTAACGTATAAATATGAATCATGGACAATAGGACAACAGACAAGAAAAATTACTGGAGGCTATACAAAATGTGGTTTTACAGCAGAATGTTGAGAATACCATGGACAGCTAAGAAGAGTAAAGGTCAAGGTAAAGTACGAGACCTGAACCGGCGTCTTAGCACGCGAGTTTACACCCATATGTGCTCGGCCGCCTATCCAGAAATGTTCGGATATTTCTGTATAGTGTCGCCTCAAGCATCTAAACTCAGATGCGAGGTAACATTCCTCACCTTACCAGGGTAAGACCCTGGTACCCATTTCTGCCAACGGCTGGGTCGACCGTGGGGGTATTTTTTTTTTTTCAAACCACGAGTACAACTCACACTGCTCCCAGCGGGAATCGAACACGGGTTGTTCGAACGTCGGTAGTCCAGTTGAGTGGTTTTCCCAACTAGGCTACCGAGGCCCCCGAAAGAGAAAAGAATGTTGAGAATACCATGGACAGTTAAGAAGAGTAATGAAAACGTTCTGAAAGAGACCAAAGCAAAAAGAGAGTTAATTTCCAATATTAGGAAGAAACAATCATCATTTTTTGGTCATGTAATGAGAAAGGAAGAGCTGGAATATATTGTAACAACTGGGAAAATTGAGGGACGAATAGATAGAGGGAAGCAAAGGGAAAAGATGCCAGTTTAACAGAATGGCTTGGCTGAAGGTCAACAACAAAAGTGATTCGTATGTACGGGTACTGACCATGCGACCTGCTCATCGTGTGTCATGATTGTGTCCTTACCCATCCATTATCAAACAGGGCAAGAGGTCGCTCGCACAATCACAGGACTTGAACGCTGTAGAAGAACTAGGATAAAATTAAACTACGTCTCACTTTACGTAGTCAGATCCTACACTCAACTTTACCAGACTGCCAACTCTAATCAATCAAATCATTTACTCCATTTACCAGACTGTCAACTCTAATCAATCAAATCATTTACTCCACTTTACCAGACTGCCAACTCTAATCAGTCAGATCATTTACTCCACTTTACCAGACTGTCAACTCTAATCAGTCAGATCATTTACTCCACTTTACCAGACTGTCAACTCTAATCAATCAAATCATATACTCCACTTTACCAGACTGTCAACTCTAATCAGTCAGATCATTTACTCCACTTTACCAGACTATAAACTCTAATCAGTCAGATCATTTACTCCACTTTACCAGACTATCAACTCTAAACAGTCAGATCATTTACTCCACTTTACCAGACTATCAACTCTAATCAGTCAGATCATTTACTCCACTTTACCAGACTATCAACTCTAATCAGTCAGATCATTTACTCCACTTTACCAGACTATCAACTCTAATCAGTCAGATCATTTACTCCACTTTACCAGACTATCAACTCTAATCAGTCAGATCATTTGCACCACTTTATCAGCTTGTCAAGTCTAATCAGTCAGATCATTTGCACCACTTTATCAGCTTTTCAAGTCTAATCAGTCAGATCATTTGCACCACTTTATCAGCTTGTCAAGTCTAATCAGTCAGATCATTTACTCCACTTTACCAGACTAACAACTCTAATCAGTCAGATCATTTACTCCACTTTACCAGACTATCAAGTCTAATCAGTCAGATCATTTGCACCACTTTATCAGCTTGTCAAGTCTAATCAGTCAGATCATTTGCACCACTTATCAGCTTGTCAAGTCTAATCAGTCAGATCATTTACTCCACTTTACCAGACTAACAACTCTAATCAGTCAGATCATTTACTCCACTTTACCAGACAAACAACTCTAATCAGTCAGATCATTTACTCCACTTTACCAGACTAACAACTCTAATCAGTCAGATCATTTACTCCACTTTACCAGACTAACAACTCTAATCAGTCAGATCATTTACTCCACTTTACCAGACTATCAACTCTAATCAGTCAGATCATTTGCTCCACTTTATCAGCTTGTCAAGTCTAATCAGTCAGATCATTTACTCCACTTTACCAGACTGTCAACTCTAATCAATCAAATCATTTACTCCACTTTACCAGACTGCCAACTCTAATCAGTCAGATCATTTACTCCACTTTACCAGACTGTCAACTCTAATCAGTCAGATCATTTACTCCACTTTACCAGACTGTCAACTCTCATCAATCAAATCATTTACTCCACTTTACCAGACTGTCAACTCTAATCAGTCAGATCATTTACTCCACTTTACCAGACTATAAACTCTAATCAGTCAGATCATTTACTCCACTTTACCAGACTATCAACTCTAAACAGTCAGATCATTTACTCCACTTTACCAGACTATCAACTCTAATCAGTCAGATAATTTACTCCACTTTACCAGACTATCAACTCTAAATAGTCAGATCATTTACTCCACTTTACCAGACTATCAACTCTAATCAGTCAGATCATTTACTCCACTTTACCAGACTATCAACTCTAATCAGTCAGATCATTTACTCCACTTTACCAGACTATCAACTCTAATCAGTCAGATCATTTACTCCACTTTACCAGACTATCAACTCTAATCAGTCAGATCATTTGCACCACTTTATCAGCTTGTCAAGTCTAATCAGTCAGATCATTTGCACCACTTTATCAGCTTTTCAAGTCTAATCAGTCAGATCATTTGCACCACTTTATCAGCTTGTCAAGTCTAATCAGTCAGATCATTTACTCCACTTTACCAGACTAACAACTCTAATCAGTCAGATCATTTACTCCACTTTACCAGACTATCAAGTCTAATCAGTCAGATCATTTGCACCACTTTATCAGCTTGTCAAGTCTAATCAGTCAGATCATTTGCACCACTTTATCAGCTTGTCAAGTCTAATCAGTCAGATCATTTACTCCACTTTACCAGACTAACAACTCTAATCAGTCAGATCATTTACTCCACTTTACCAGACAAACAACTCTAATCAGTCAGATCATTTACTCCACTTTACCAGACTAACAACTCTAATCAGTCAGATCATTTACTCCACTTTACCAGACTAACAACTCTAATCAGTCAGATCATTTACTCCACTTTACCAGACTATCAACTCTAATCAGTCAGATCATTTGCTCCACTTTATCAGCTTGTCAAGTCTAATCAGTCAGATCATTTACTCCACTTTACCAGACTATCAACTCTAATCAGTCAGATCATTTACTCCACTTTACCAGACTATCAACTCTAATCAGTCAGATCATTTACTCCACTTTACCAGACTATCAACTCTAATCAGTCAGATCATTTACTCCACTTTACCAGACTATCAACTCTAATCAGTCAGATCATTTACTCCACTTTACCAGACTATCAACTCTAATCAGTCAGATCATTTACTCCACTTTACCAGACTATCAACTCTAATCAGTCAGATCATTTACTCCACTTTACCAGACTATCAACTCTAATCAGTCAGATCATTTACTCCACTTTACCAGACTATCAACTCTAATCAGTCAGATCATTTACTCCACTTTACCAGACTATCAACTCTAATCAGTCAGATCATTTACTCCACTTTATCAGCTTGTCAAGTCTAATCAGTCAGATCATTTACTCCACTTTACCAGACTATCAACTCTAATCAGTCAGATCCTACACTCCACAAAGATGGATCTTCAACTCCGTCAACATACACCACTGAGCTGCTGAAGACAACACCTTCAGGTTACGGGGTCAATCACATCGACTCAGTATGAGTTGCCATTATGATACTAGCAACATTTTGATACTGTCAGCATAGTGATACTGTCAACATAGTGATACTGTCAACATAGTGATACTGAGAGCAATAACATATTGCTTTGGAGATTTGGTGTCAAGGATTTACTCACAAAGGTTTACTCACAAAGGTTTACTCACAATGGTTTACTCACAATGGTTTGCTCACAATGGTTTACTCACAAAGGTTTACTCAAAACGGTTTACTCACAATGGTTTACTCACAAAGGTTTACTCAAAACGGTTTACTCACAATGGTTTACTCACAAAGGTTTACTCAAAACAGTTTACTCACAATGGTTTACTCACAATGGTTTAATCACAATGGTTTACTCACAATGGTTTAATCAAAACGCTTTACTGACAATGGTTTACTCAAAACGGTTTACTCACAATGGTTTACTCACAATGGTTTACTCAAAACGGTTTACTCACAATGGTTTACTGACAATGTTTTACTCACAATGGTTTACTCACAAAGGTTTACTCAAAACGGTTTACTCACAATGGTTTACTCAAAACGGTTTACTCACAATGGTTTACTAACAACAGTTTACTCACAATGGTTTACTCAAAACGGTTTACTCACAATGGTTTACTCACAATGGTTTACTCACAAAGGTTTACTCAAAACGGTTTACTCACAATGGTTTACTGACAATGGATTACTCAAAACGGTTTGCTCACAAAGGTTTACTCACAAAGGTTTACTCAAAACGGTTTACTCACAATGGTTTACTCACAAAGGTTTACTAACAAAGATTTATTCACAAAGGTTTACTCAAAACGGTTTACTCACAATGGTTTACTCACAAAGGTTTACTCACAATAACTTACTCACAAATGTTTACTCACAAATGTTTACTCACAATGGTTTACTGAAAACGGTTTACTTATAAAGCTTTACTCACAAAGGTTTACAGAAAACGGTTTACTCACAAAGGTTTACTGAAAACTGTTTACTCACAAAGTTTTACTCACAAATGTTTACTCACAATGGTTTACTGAAAACGGTTTACTCATAATGGTTTACTCACAAAGATTTACTCACAATGGTTTGCTCATAAAGGTTTACTCACAAAGGTTCACTCACAAAGGTTCACTCACAAAGGTTTACTCACAAATGTTTACTCAAAACGGTTTACTCACAAAGGTTTACTCGCAAAGGTTGACTCACAAAGGTTTACTCACAAAGGTTTACTCACAATGGTTTACTCACAATGGTTTACTCCAAAAGGTTTACTCAGAAATACAATGACATAATTAACAACTTTATATCTATTAGAGAAGGAAATGCCTTAGCTAGGGATGAACATAAATGAGGCAGAAACACGAAGAATTTCACAACAATCGGGGAAAAACAACAGAAACTGATAGTTCACGTATGAACATGCATATGACTTCCGTTGCAAGATGGTGGGATCTAGGTCACGTTTTCTTGATCGCTGCAGTAATTACATTCGGGATCTAGTTGATTTCGGTTCTCCGTTGTACTTTTCTGCGTTAAAGTAAAAGTGATGATCTACTTATTACATCTGCGCCGCTAAAGCGATGTTGTACGCCGGCAAAAGTCCTTTTTTTACAGGTCAAGTGTTGTGAATGCGACCTTCCAACGTCTAGACTTGATCTGCGCTTTACGTCACATTGGTGTTGTTCATGGCCGTTGTTGGAATTCCTTGACGCAAGTTATTTCCATGTTACTTATCAATGTAAACTACTTAGTCAGTCGCAGTTTTATCTCTTTACGGAATTTGCACAGTGTTTTGTTCGTCTTAGGCTGCTTTTACTAGAGTAATCAGAAATCGAATGGGAACGAAATTGTGTGTACGACTTTTTGTGTTCTACGTCATCATAATGGTTCATCGTATATCCCTAGACTCTAGACCGGCCGTACGCTAATCTTACGGTCTGCTGTTTGATGTGCGACGGGGATAATCTGACGACTAACTGTGTGTTTATATGTTCGGAATTGGAGTCAACAGCGATGGCCTAACATCATCAAGCGCTCTACATTTAAAAAAAAAATATGACGATCATCATTTTCAAGTGGACGTGAACTCCCGGTATATGGTGGATAGGCGGCGGGAGCCATTGAAGGCTATGCATGAAAAGTGTTCCTTGTTGCAGTTTCCTCATATTCCAAATCCGGCTTGTTGCAGGAGCTACTGAGTTAAGTGCTCTGTGCACACCGTGAGCTGTGTGTCTCATCCGTTTTGATCATGTTTCGATATTCCAATTGCTTTCGATGAATGATCATATCGTATGACAGGGAACAGTCGGCCGTGTTCACTTTCTATGCGGTTTCGCCTTATGTCTTTTGGCGTGTGCTGAGACTGCTATGATGGGGACTACAGTTGCCTTTCTTTGTTTGGGAGATGAGATTCGGATGATTACGCTGGCACGGGCGGTTGAGCAATTATGGATTTTGATTCGTTTGCAGTGATACCGGGGCCTTCCATAACCAAATAACGAAATAATATGCATATATTTTATGAGTATCACGTTAGATTTTAATGAGCTGCTTGTATACTGGGTTGGAGGTCTCTATCTAACTGGTTAGTCTTCTCCTTCCTTCCTTGCTAATTTGCCTTTCAGCGTCGAGGGGGGTTATGATTTGCGGTCCTTTGCGCTTCTATTTGCCTCTGCTACTGTTATGTTTCCTAGTGTTTCTAATACTCCGTCAATCTATATTTTTAATGGTCGGTCCTTGGGTCTGGTGTTTTCACAACGTTTATTGAAGGTTCGTTGTGTTGTGATCTTTCTGCCTTATCACGTGGTACACCTATTTTATCCGTTGATCCTTTATGTACTCTATGGCGGGGCTCATTCCTAGCTTTTTTCTCAGTTCTTCATTTCTGATCTTATCTCTCAGACTGTTTCCTGTTACTCGTCTAACACGTTTCATCTCGGGAGAGGTTATTTTTCTTATTGTTCTTGCATCTAGGGTCCAAGACTGGCACTAGCGGCACAAAATTGGGATGAAGATTGCATTGTAGAGTGCTCGTTTTCTTCTAGAGTCATTTCCTTGTTGGACAATAGTGGTGATAAACCTTCCATGGATTTGACAAGCTGCATTGGCAGCTATGACAAAGCTATCAAGATCACATCTTGCATATTCACTTCCTCTGTTACCTTCCTAGACCTTGTTGTTTCCTTGGGTACCCCTGGCCTCCACACTTCGGTTTTCTGTAAACCCACTGACGCCCATTGTTATCTTCTCTTTACTTCATCATATTCACCTTCTTGTCGTGATTCAATTCTGTTCTCACAGTTATTGTGTCTTCGTCACATCTGCCAGTATGACCTGATTTGTTGCATCTTGAGTCTATCTCTGCTGTTTGTGAATTGTCGTTTGTCACTAGACTTCCTAGGTATTTAAGTTCATCCACTTCTTTTAGTTGTCTTCTGACTATAGTTATGTTGGTATTCTGTTCTTATTTTGCGATATTCATGACTTCTGCTTTGTTGATGTTGATTTTCATGTTGTTTTTTGTGCCTGTGCTGTTGAGTCTTTTAAATTGTTTGTGCAAGTCTTCTATTTTCCCATGTACCTGATCGTCTGCAAATACAAGCTCGCTAATCTCTTCTGTCTCCGATGGGTTGAAATGTGGTTAGACTTTGTGCCGAAAGGCAAGAGTTCATATCCTGGTGCGGAGACTGGTTGCTGTCGAGGTAACACGCTGGCCTCGAGACAGAGAGGTTGTGTGTTCAAATCCTGGCTACACCAGTTGGGAATTTTATTTATGATTTCTCTCTGCGAGACCCGGCTTGAAACGTGATTTACTCATGGACGATAAAATTATGAGTACCTCCGAAGTCGGAGCTATCTGCCTGTGCGGCGAGAGACCCCTGTGCACACGGCTGCCAGAGAAAAATGGATCAACACGTAAAATTCAGTTCCTAGTCGCTAGGGACTTCGTCAGAGGTCAAAGCTGGCGAACGGAGAAAAAGATCCTGGTGCTGGCTATTGTTCTTATTTATGGATTTAAACGAATCAGGTAAACATACATTTACAGCAACGTCATTTACATGCTCACGTAAATCATTCCCGTAGAGGGAGTGCATTGGTGCTCGTTCGGTTTTGGTCCCTATCGACGAGATTCTATGATCATCATTATTAGGTACCATGCCGATTGGTGTCGGCGATTATCTCTCTCTCCATCACTCGATCCTTCATGTTTGTCATAATTTCAGTCGATCATCTTTTATTAGCATCATCATCATCATCATCATCATCATCATTATCTTCATCATCAATCATCATCATCATCAAGTACCATGCCTGCTGGCGTAGGTGATCATGTTTTTCCACAACTTTCAATCTCAACATTTATTTATCATTTCTGTTGTTGACCTTCTGCTAAGCCATTCTCTTAAGCTGTCTGATATCTTTTCTCTTTCCTTCCCTCTATCTCTTCCTCCTCAATTTTTCCCAGTTGTCACAATATATTCCAGCTGTTCCCTTCTCATTACATGGCCAAAAAATGATGAGTGTTTCTTCCTAATATTGGATATTAGCTCTCTTTGCTTTGACCTCTTTCAGGACGTTTCCATTACTCTTCTTAGCTGTCCATGGTATTCTCAACATTCTTCTAAAAACGACATTTCTACTGCCTTCAGTGATTTTCTTATTTGTTGTCATATTGTCCATGATTCATATCCATATGTTAAGGCTGGGTCTATATAATATTTAAGAACTCTTGATCTTGTTTCCATTGTCAAAAATGTATTACACACTATCTTACTTATTTTTTGGAAAGCTGCTTTTGCCTGAGCCATTCTACATCTCACTTCTGTTGTACATCTATCATCTGATGTTAACATTGTTCCCATATATTTAAATTCGCTTACCTGTTTTATTATTGTTCCACTTGTCCACTCGTCTTTTATTATGCCATTTGGATAAGCTGTTAAATATTTTCTTTCTTTGTTTTCCTCTTCTCTTCACTTAGTTCATTCTGTCTGCTGTTACAATATTCTCAGCGCCTTCCTGTTGCATCACATGACCAGTAAATGTATTTTTAAAAAATATTGTGTATTTTTTCTTACAGTTCTGATGGCGTCATTAGAGGATGAATGTCTTTGGGATATACGCCCAGTTTCCATCTGTCAGTTTGTAAATGGACACTCTGATAACCTTTTAATTGACTTCCTACCCAGAGGGCAGCGGAGGTAGAGCTTTCGATGTTTCTTTAGTTCCCGGAACATAGCGAACTGGATTGCTGGTGAAGTGTCATGGCGGCTGCGTGTAGATAGCTTTTCTGATTCGACTCTTGCTGACGTATTTAACTCTTTCCGTACGTTTAGCCGCACAGTGCGTCACTCTCAATTTGATTAGTGTAAACCGTCATCAAACCATATTCTTATTTATATGTCTTGTATCATCTTGGTATTATTGAAATATAATTCCTTTTTAAATTATCTAAAATGTCAGATATAATATTTTAAGTGTTAGATAGATATTAACATGTAGAATTATATTTAGAAACATGAAAAATGTTGTCTCTAAAATCCCAATCACTGAATTGATAAAAACCTTCCGTAGTGAAAGAGTTAAACGATCTGCTCGACAGTCTAGTAAAATAATGTGCTGCTATTCCCCGTTGTAGTTATGTTTACTTGTCTGAAAAAGAAGGGTGCAGTTGAACACAGTGATTTAAGAACAATAAGCCTAATGAGCCAGGTAACAAAAATCTTGCTCAAAGTTATACAATAAAGGATTCAGAATAACATCAATATGGAATTAGAAGAATAACAATTTTGATTTAGGAAAAAACAGTGGGACAAAAGAAGCCATGTTCTGAATGAGGACATTAACCGAAAAGTACACAGATATAAATAAACCAATATATGCATGCTTCATAGACTACACCAAAGCTTTTAATATAATACATACTAAACAACGTATAGACTACCTAAAAGATATACACTAGATAACATGGACATACGACTAAAATGTCACTTATACTGGGAGCAAAGAACAATAATAAAATATAACAAAGAGAACTCTACATCCATTGATATAAAAAGAGGAGTAAGACAAGGATGCATCCTATCACCAAGCTTATTCAATCACTGAGCAAATCTTTAAAAACATCACAGAGATGCCAGTCCTAAACATCAGTGGAAAGATAATCAATAACGTAAGATATGCTGATGATACTGTAATACTAGCAGAAAACCCTAAAGACCTACAACAATTACTTAATGAAATAAACATGACAAGCAAAAAATATGGTCTAGATATGAATATCAAAAAGACTAAAACTATGATAATAAGTAAAAGTAAAGTATCCCCGTCACGCCAAGTGGCGTATAGGGAATATGGTGTTATAGACCATACATTTTACAGACCTTCGGCACATGATTTTTGGGGTAATGTGGTCGGTATTACGCCCGTGTCGCTTCACTTTCCCTGAAAAAAAAAATCAGGTGCCCATTAAAGGCTGGGTGAACCCGGAAGCCGTCGGTTGGGATCGAACCCTACCTCTTGTCCTTTGTAGTCCAGTTCACTAACCACTGAGCTATCGCGGCTCCCTTATAAAAACTATGATCATAAACAAAGAAAATACTCAAAACCCACAAGTGGATATCAAAATTGAAGCAATAGACCTGGAGACAGTTCAGAACTACAACTACCTTGGACATACTATAACCAGTGATGGAAAATGTACAACTGAAATAAACAAAAGAATAGGAATGGCAAAAAGTAATTTTTATGCCATGAAAAATATACTGACATCAAAACAAATAACACCAGGGCTAAAGCTTAGAAGAGCAAAATGTTATATCTTCTCAACATTCCTGTATTTTGCAGTAACATGGACATTAGCATAGAAAACAGAACAGAAAATGGATGCCTTTGAAATGTGGATTAATAGAAGAATAGGAAGAATTGGATGTAAAGAAAAGAAAACAATGAGATTTTTGGGGCATGTTAAAAGACACAGTAGCATACTAAAAGTATTAATATTGGGAGGGAAAATATAAGATAAAAGAGACAGAGCCCGACCATGGATAACACGAACGACTAACATCAAACGATGAACAATTCAACCTATGACAATCTGTACAATTCTGTCTTCTACTTTGATATTATCCGAATGTGAGACTTGAATGAACACATTCTCATTCATTCGATTGATGGCGTGCTTGCTGGGATTGACTGGATTCTGTTAACTTGCTCACCTCGATAAACAGGCCGCTGATCAACTCTTTATCCACTAGCCACACTCTAGTGACTGTTAACAAAACAGTTTGTCTGTCTCATGTCTGACATGTGCTGCACTGTGATGTTACAACGGTTAAACCATGATTGGCCAAGACACGAACTTCGCGCCCACATGTGATCTCTTAAATTAATGTACTTCGCGTTGATGTTTCTGCTGTTCCGGCCCCACTGAACTCTGAGGACCAGATCTGTTTTTGCCCACTGAGTATTCGTTCTTCGCTAAGCCACATACACTCAGACACTAACGAGGTTATACTGTTCAAGGAAATCCATTCTTAAAACATGACTCGAGTCTATTCATGAATAGTTTGTAAATGAACACAACAGTTTAAAAATCAGCCACTACTTATTTCTCTGCTACTCACATGCACTAATAAATATCAGCCACTGCTTCACAAACGTGCCTCTATCACTCTCGTTCTCTAATCGTCAATACTGGAAAATTCTTCTTAGTCTGGCCGAAATCGACTCCGTACGCTAACTCAAATAGTGTCTTGCTCGGTAGTTCTACACTTGAACAATTCTTAAACTAACATTATCAACATGGTCGACTCTTGGTTGGACATAACTCATCATAACAAATAACATGAAACACTGTGGAAGCTTGACAACTGCCTCCAGATGACATTGCTCTCAGTTTAACTGCAAGAGCATAACCTATGTACAACGCTTAACTGAATCACTGATAAACTTTTTCGATCTCTGACTCGACCTAACTATTCACATTCAACTAAAGAGGTTGGTAAGCCTGTCATGGCTACCGCCTCCTACGGCACGTCTCTCAAGCCGTTCGCCTGAGTAAGCTCCACTTCTAGTCTGACTGTACTTTCCCTGTATTGTTGACTATATCTTTTCCATCCAGCCACTCATAAATCTTCTTACACTCTTCCCCTTCTCTGATTGACTCTCATTTATTCACGGGATATTCGATGTTTTTGTCTGAGTTAAACTTTCACCACCCTTCCGTGACTTCATTCTCTCGCTCACCTATTGTTGCACATTCTCAACTCACTGCTACAAATCTGCACCATCAAAGCAAGAGAATAGCGCTCCATGGTAGCCAACCTTTGATGCGGAGACGGCACTCAGCGAATGACGCTCCATGGTAGCAAACCTTCGATGAGGAGACGGCACTCATTGAATGGCGCTCCATGGTAGCCAACCTTCGATGCGGAGACGGCACTCAATGAATGGCGCTCCATGGTAGCCAACCTTCGATGAGGAGACAGCACTCAATGAATGGCGCTCCATGGTAGCCAACCTTCGATGAGGAGACGGCACTCAATGAATGGCGCTCCATGATAGCCAACCTTCGATGAGGAGACAGCACTCAATGAATGGCGCTCCATGGTAGCCAACCTTCGATGAGGAGACGGCACTCAATGAATGGCGCTCCATGGTAGCCAACCTTCGATGCGGAGACGGCACTCACTGAATGGCGCTCCATGATAGCCAATATTCGATGAGGAGACGGCACTCAATGAATGGCGCTCCATGGTAGCCAACCTTCGATGCGGAGACGGCACTCACTGAATGTGAACATAGTTAGGTCATTGGTTCCAATCAAACAAAAAGTGATCACAACAAAATGACACCGTCAACTTCGCCACCAAATGCCGCTAACGTCAGAAAGGATTCCCACAATACACTTCTAGGCTCACTCATCCTTAAACGGGCACCATGATTTTTAATTCCCTCTAGAAATAAAGACGCCAATGGCTTCTGACCAAGTTACTCCACACAGTTTTTGGTTTTCCGATCGCTCTAACCCTCTTATAACACAATATGAACGGGGTTCTCTATACACAACACTCGAGCAAAAAAATGGACTTGAGATCAACAAAGAAAGGACACAAGTAGGGAATTGCACTTCCGGTGCGACCAAAGATGGTGGTGTCTTTTCTCCCCAGTTAGTTGGCAAGGAAGTGCATTTTTAAATACATGTAATTGATGTGTGCTTTTAAATGAAGAAAAATAGAAAGCTCACGGTATTTCACGTGCCGAATAGAGCTGATTGACTGGGGTTAGCTAATCTATAACGTGGAAACGGTTTCTGGATCGTGCGACTGTGTGAGTGCACGTGAGTCTAGACCACCCCAAACATCGACTTTTACAGACAAAATCAACTTTAGGGCTTATAATAAGACTTATCAACCAACACAGAACTGGAGTCATCACTGGCTGGACACTGCGAGACCTGCTGAGGAGGGGATCTGAGCACCTATGGGCATGTTTGGACTGCAATGATGATGACCTGCAAATAACTCAATAAAACAAAATTAATGAAAAATAAAATTCGCACAGAGGAAAAAATATACATTGAAGGAAAAAGAGTAGAAGAGGAAGATCACTTTGTACATCTTAGAAGCTGCCTCGATCAGGAAACAAGGTAGATGATGAGAACTAGAATAGCGAAGGCTGCAATATAACAAGAAAAGTAAAGTGCCCCGTCACGCCAAGTGGAGTATAGAGATTATGGTGTCAGTGACCATAATTTTTATAGACCTTCAGCTCATGGTTTTTTGGAGTAATCTGGTCGGTATTACGCCCGTGCCGCTTTACTTTCCCAGAAAAAAATCCGGTACCCATTTAAGGCTGGGAGAACCCGGAAGCCGTCGGTTGGGATCGAACCATGTCTCTTGTCTTTTGTAGTCAAGTTCACTAACCACTGAGCTATCGCGGCTCCCAAGGCTGCAATGTGAGAATACAAGACCCTATGGTCGACCACGAAAAAGATGGATGGATGGATTATTAGAAGCACTGGGGAACATAACAGGCGAACTGAAGAGCAAGAGACCGCAAATTATATCTCCCATCGACGCTGAAAAGCAAATGAGGAAGGAAAGTGGAATAAGAAGAAGAAGAAGAAGAAGAAGAAGAAGGCTGTAATGATTTTCAGAAACCTTGATCAAATATGAAAATCAAAATGACTAAACACAAAAACAAAAGTTCATGATTTTCAAATCAAATGTATTACCCACCCTTACTTATGAATGTGAGAACTGGAAAACTACTAAAGAAATAGAAAATAAACTGGATGTATTTGAAAACAAATGTCTGAGGAAAATAGTTCGCATATCATGGAGTGAGTTCAAGACTAGTGCAGAAATAAGAGAAATGGGAAAACATGAAACATATCAACTGTAATCAAGAGAAGGTGGTATGTATGTCATGGTCATATGTTGGTCATGTGATGAGAAGAGACAACAAAAGAATCACAAAACAGGCACTTAAATGGGAACTATAGGTAAAAGAAAAGGAGGCTGACCCTAGAGAAATATTGAAGATAACATTAAAGAGAGAGGCAACAACAGCAGACATCAGCTCTCTCGCTGAGATTGGGCAATTTGCCCAGAACAGAACCGCGTGGCGAGGCACAATGCAGATCTTGTGCAAGGTCTGACCGTTGGAGGATCGTGGAGCACAAGAGTCTAGAATTGATGCTTCGAGTCTTCAGCTCGAAAAGACGACAGACAGACAGACAGACAGACAGACAGACAGACAGACAGACAGACAGACAGACAGACAGACAGATAGATAGATAGATAGATAGATAGATAGATAGATAGATAGATAGATAGATAGATAGATAGATAGATAGATAGATAGATGGATGGATGGATGGTGGATGGATGGATGGGTGGATGGATGGATGGATGAATGGATGGATGGATGGATGAATGGATGGATGGATGGATGGATGGATAGATAGATAGATAGATAGATAGATAGATAGATAGATAGATAGATAGATAGATAGATAGATAGATAGATAGATAGATAGATAGATAGATAGATAGATAGATAGATAGATAGATGGATGGATGGATGGATGGATGGATGGATGGATGGAGGGTGGATGGATGGATGGGTGGATGGGTGGATGGATGGATGGATGGATAGATGGATGATAGATAGATAGATAGATAGATAGATAGATAGATAGATAGATAGATAGATAGATAGATAGATAGATAGATAGATAGATAGATAGATAGATAGATAGATAGATAGATAGATAGATAGATAGATAGATAGATAGATAGATAGATCTACACTGACAATCTACACTATCCAAGCAAGAGACAAAGCAGAATGCACTGATCGTGTAGATGGTTAGACAGGTAGTAGGTAGGTAAACTACTCGAGGCTTGGCGAGAGTTCCTTCCTTCTTTTTTTTGTTTGTTTAAGACATGCTTTCCATGATTGTTTTATAGGGCAAATATGATTGCAGAGGATTGAAAGATGAATTTTGACTTCAAAGGTTTCAAATAGATGTTCTGTTCGAGAGAGAGAGAGAGAGAGAGAGAGAAAGAGAGAGAAAGGTTTCAAATAGATGTTCTGTTCGAGAGAGAGAGAGAGAGAGAGAGAGAGAGAGAGAGAGAGAGAGAGAGAGAGAGTCATCAAATGTCTCAAGTATACATGTCATGTCCACAAAGAAGTATCTTAATAACACTGTCAGCGGAACCAGTGAGGAGTCAGACAAGACAAATAGAAATGAGATCTTTGTTGGAGGTCATCTGCGCGATAACTGAGTCTCGTGTTACTTCGTTATATCACGAGGGCTGAAACAGGCGACGAGTGACTTCCTCTAAGAACATAATTAAAGATAATCTTCAAACAGTAACGTTGGAATGAGAGCTCCTTCCTTCCTTCCTTCCTTCCTTGCTTGCTTACTTCATTGCTTCCTTCATTGCTTCCTTCATTTCTTCCTTTCTTCCTTCCTTCCTTCATTCCTTCCTTCCTTCCTTCCTTCCTTCCTTCCTTCCTTCCTTCTTTTTTCAAACTGACATCTTCTGCTACTACTACTACTATTACTATTACTCTTACTACTACTATTATTATTACTACTACTACCATTACCTGCTACCATTACTACTACCATTACTACTATCATTACCTACTATCATTACCTGCTACCATTACTACTACTATTACTACTACCATTACCTACTACCATTACCTGCTACCATTAGTACTACTATTATTACTACCATTATCTACTATCATTACCTGCTACCATTACTACTACTATTACTACTACCATTACCTACTACCATTACCTGCTACCATTACTACTACTATTATTACTACCATTACCTACTACCATTACCTGCTACGATTACTACTACTATTACTACTACCATTACTACTACCATTACTACTACCATTACCTGCTACCATTACTACTACTATTACTACTACCATTACTACTACCATTACCTGCTACCATTACTACTACCATTACCTACTATCATTACCTACTATCATTACCTGCTACCATTACTACTACTATTACTACTACCATTACCTACTACCATTACCTGCTACCATTACTACTACCATTACCTACTACCATTACCTGCTATCATTACTACTACTATTACTACTACCATTACCTACTACCATTACCTGCTACCATTACTACTACCATTACTACTACCATTACATACTACCATTATCTGCTACCATTACTACTACTACCACCACCACCGCCACTGCACTACTACTACAACTACTACCACTATTAATGCTACTACTACTATTGCTGCTACCACTGATACTGCTACTACTACTACTACTGCTACTACCACTACAACTATTTTGTGTCATAAGCAATTCTTTGTGCCATAAGAAATGCTTTGTGCCATAAGCAATTCTTTGTGCCATAAGCAATTCTTTGTGCCATAAGAAATTATTTGTGCCATAAGAAATTCTTTGAGCCATAAGCAATTCTGTGTGCAATAAGGAACTTTTTGTGTCATAAGCAATTCTTTGTGCCATAAGAAATTCTTTGAGCCATAAGAAATTCTTTGTGCCATAAGAAATTCTGTGTGCAATAAGAAATTCTTTGAGCCATAAGAAATTCGTTGAACCATAAGCAATTCTGTGTGCAATAAGGAAATTTTTGTGCCATAAGCAATTCTTTGAGCCATAAGAAATTTTTTGAGCAATAAGAAATTCTTTGAGCCATAAGAAATTCTTTGGTCATAAGAAATTCTTTGAGCCATAAGAAATTCTGTGTGCAATAAGGAACCTTTTGTGCCATAAGCAATTCTTTGAGCCATAAGAAATTCTTTGAGCCATAAGAAATTCTTTGTGCAATAAGGAACATTTTGTGCCATAACCAATTCTTTGTGCCATAAGCAATTCTGTGTGCAATAAGAAACCCTTTGTGCCATAAGCAATTCTGTGTGCAATAAGGAACCCTTTGTGCCATAGAATAGTTCTTTGTGCCATAGAGTACAATAGTTCTTTGTGCCATAGAGTAGTTCTTTGTGCCACAGAGTACAGAGTAGTTCTTTGTGCCATAGAGTAGTTCTTTGTGCCATAGAGAAGGTTATAAGTAGCTCCTTATGCCGAAAAGTAACTCTTTGTGGGATAAAGAAGCATTTTGTGTCGTCACTCAACTCTTTATTCTAAAAGTAGCTATTTATGCTATATAGTAGCACACTACACTATAAAGTAACTCTTTACGGTATAAAGTAGCTCTTTGATAGTGTTTAATATTGGGTCAGAACTGTTTATTTCAAGACAATCCCTCCACGGTAATGTTTGTGCAAGTATTTCACTATTAAGTCGATATCTCTATCTGTGCATTGGTAGCACACATTTTCCTGTTATATAAAGAGACAGCGTCTAAATACAAATGTGGTAACTGGGGCGGGTCTGCCTGATAACTAACCGACAGTCTTTGCGTCGTAATGTCAGGTAGGCATTATCACTCTCTTTATCATTTCTATTGACATTGATTTGTTGCATAAGATTTTATCATTTTCTGAAATGCTATTTTGGCCTCAGCTATTCTGCTTTTTATTTCCGTGGTGCATCTTCCATCCGATGTTATTATTGTGCCCAAGTATTTGACGCGTTGTACTTGTTTCAGATTTGTCTTGTTTATTTTTATGCTGCATGATGGTGATGATTGTTTCTTCGATATGACCATTACTTCTGTTTTCTTACTATTCAGACTGAGACCTTCCTTGTTGCTTTCTTCTACTATTATGTCTATCATTTCTTGTAGTCCATTCTCTGTCTCTGCTATTAAGACTGTGTCATCCACATATCGCAAATTATTTATGTTGTGACCGTTGACTTCAATTCCTTTTTTTGTCTACTATTGATCTCATAATATTTTCGCTGTAAAGTGAAAACAAATCCGGCGACAGAACACAGCCTTGTCTGACTCCTTGTTTTATAAGTTGAAATTGTCCTGTTTAGTTGCTAATGCTATATGACATACCTTCTTTTATGTCCGCCTTTGAAAGGACTTTAAGATGCGTCGTAGACATGTAGAGCCAGTCTTAACATATGGATGTGAATCATGTACAATGGGACAACTGACAAGAAAATCACTGAAGGCTGTAGAATTGTAGTTTTACAGAATATTGGGAATACCATGGACTGTAAAGAAGAGTAATGTGAAAACGTTCCGAAAGAGGCTATAGCGAAAAGAGAGCTAATTTCCAATATTAGGAAGAAACAATCATCATTTTTTGGCCAATGAGAAGAGAACAACTGGAATATATTGTAACAACTGGAAAAATTGAGGGACGAAGAGATAGAGGGAAGCAAAGTGAAAAGATACCAGACAGCTTAAGAGAATGGCTTGGTAGAAGGTCAACAACTTCTTCTTCTTCTTCTACTTTCCTTCCTCATCTGCCTTTCAGCGTCGAGGGGAGATATAATTTGCGGTCTTTTACTCTTCTGTTCGCCTCTGCTGCTGTTATGTCTCCTAGTGCTTCTAATATTCCATCGACCCATCTTTTTCGTGGTCGACCCTTGGGTCTCTTGTTCTCACAACGTTTGTTGAAAGCTCGTTGTGTTGTGTTTTGTTCTTTCTGCCTTGTCACGTGGCCAAACCATTGTATCTGTTGTTTCCTTATATATTCTATGGCGGGGGCTATTCCTAGCTTTTTGCTCAGTTCTTCATTTCTGATCTTATCTCTCAGACTGTTTCCTGTCATTCGTCTAACACATTTCATCTCTGTAGAGATTATTTTCATTATTGTTCTTACATCTAGGGTCCAGGTCTGGCATTGGTAGCACAACGTTGGAATAAAGAAATAAATATATAATTATATATATATATAAGAAATAAATATTGTATAGTGCTCGTTTTGCCTCCAGAGTTATTTCCTTGTTGGACAATAGTGGTGATAACTGTCCGCTGATTTGACAAGCCTTGTTGCATCTTGATTCTATCTCTGCTGTTTGAGAATTTCTGTCAACAATAGAAATGATAAATAACTGTCGAGATAAAAAAATAGTTGTGGAGATACATGATCACCTACGCCAGGGGGCATGGTACTTGATGATGATGATGATGACATGCGCTGTATTGTAATCAGAGCGCCCTGTAAGCGGTTAGGACATTACATGTCCCAAGATATATTTCTTCACAGTGAATGACAACTCAAATTGTCCCAAGTTTTCATTCTTGAGTTATGGTTCTTGACACGGTCTAAGTGCTGCCATAGCTTCAGAGGTTTGGTAACTTACGCTGTTCTCTCTCTGATTGTTTTCTATAGCAGTGTTGTTTTTATGTCTTTCTTTGTTACATAATAAAAATGTATTTCTTTGTTACATAATAAAAATGTATTTCTTTGTTACATAATAAAAATGTATTTCTTTGTTACATAATAAAAATGTATTTCTTTGTTACATAATAAAAATGTATTTCTTTGTTACATAATAATAGTTTATTTCTTGTTACATAATAAAAATGTCTTTCTTTGTTACATAATAATTATTTATTTCTTTGTTACATAATAATTATTTATTTCTTTGTTACCAAATAATTATTTATTTCTTTGTTACATAATAATTATTTATTTCTTTGTTACCAAATAATTATTTATTTCTTTGTTACATAATAATTATTTATTTCTTTATTACATAATAGTTATTTATTTCTTTGTTACATAATAATTATTTATTTCTTTATTACATAGTAATAGTTATTTATTTCTTTGTTACATAATAATAATTTATTTCTTTATTACATAGTAACAGTTGTTTATTTCTTTGTTACATAATAAAGGTTCCACATTGCGGCTTTCAAGATGATGACAATGAGTAGTCTAGGAAGTGATAGATTATATAACATCTCGTAAGTGATAGATCACATAGCATCTCATACGTGATAGATCACATAACATCTCATACGTGATAGATCACATAACATCTCATACATAACATCTAATGAATGGATCAACTCGCAGCTCTTTGTTACAACACAAATGCATAAACCAATCTTGGTAGTGTAGAGGTACGTCGTCGCCACCAGGACTGGAAGGAGACCAATAATAATCAATGAATATTATTCTAGAGGGAAACTTCCGAGGCGATAGATCAGCGAATCAATTCAGAGGAAGAGGTATGTTTACAGCACTCGGAGAAATTGACAAATAATCAACAACAGAAACAAATATGGACCAAAGCAAGATCGAACCCGTACTCAGTGGACAGCGCCTTGTCACGAAAGGCCAAACGCTAGGGAACACTGCCACTCAGCTAACTAAAAAATTAGCTTCGTAGGCAATGTCTTTCGCGCAGGTGTTCTCATGACTATATCGTAAGGCCGCGATCACAGCTCGGAAATACATAGTGTATCTGTATTTTTTTTTCGTTCTTTTTCGTCCTAAATGTTTGACTGCAACGCAAGTATTCAGCCCTACCCTACCCGGGAGATACTTGTCTTAACAGGAAAAAATACAGATGTACTATGTATTTCCGAGCTGTGATCGCGGCCTTATGCTATAGTCATGAGAACACCTGCGCGAAAGACATTGCCTACGAAGCTAAATTTTTTAGTTAGCTGGGTGGCAGTGTTCCCTAGCGTTTGGCTTTTCGTGGCATGGCGCTGTGCCACTGAGTACGGGTTCGATTCTGCTTTGGTCCATATTTTCTTCTGTTGATTATTTGTCAGTTTGTCCGAGGACTGGAAGGACTTGGGTTCAAAGCACACCAGAAGTAGTGGTGATGTAAAACAAAATTCGATGAAATGAAAGCGTCGTTTCTTTATGATTTTACCCTTCCCTGATCTATTGGATAGTGAGATCCGATGTCTAGCCCTTAACGACAATAAACAGGAGGTCTAGTGTGCACTCGCGCACGTTAAAATCGAAAATAGTAGGTCATAAATGTGGCCGTTGTCCTTGCAAAATTGTCAGCAAAAACCTACCCTTATCGTGGATCCCAGATCGTGTTACGGAGTTCGTGCACGTGGGCCAAGATTCTCCTCGGATGTTCTCGAGATCTTCGAGGGAGATATCGGAGCACCCATGGGTTCGTCTGGTGTGCGGTGATGATGATCGTAACAACAAGCTAACAAAGAAACACAGAAAAAAACAAATCAGTCTTTCTTATCCTGACTACACATCTTGACATTACAAATCAAACAGTGAAAGCATATATCTGCAGATAAGAGAATAGAAGAGCGTTGGTCCGCGAGTCTATCGACGACATCTACACGGCCAACACCAGCATCATTTTATCATATCCAACTTCGGACTGAATGTTTTGTACTTAACACATTACATGGAATCATCATCAAGTACCATGCCCCCCTGGCGTAGTGGTGATCATGTCTCTCCATAACTATTTTCATGTCGACATTTCAGTTAACCTTCTGCCAAGCCATTCTCTTAATCTCTTCATCCCTCAATTTTCCTAGTTGTCACAATATATTACCGCTGTTCCCTTCTCATTACATGGCCAAATAATGATGATTGTTTCTTCCTAAAATTGGAAATTAGCTCTCTCTTTGCTTTGTATTTGTAATACTCCATCTCTATAAGTAAAGTAAAGTACCCCCGTCACGTCATGTGGCATATAGGGAATATGGTGTTAGTGACCATAATTTTTACAGACATTCGGCACATAATTTTTGCGGTAATGTGGTCGGTATTATGCCCCTACCGCTTAACTTTCCCAGAAAAAAATCTGGTGCCCATCTAAGGCTGGGTGAACCCGGAAGCCGTCGGTTGGGATATAACCCTGCCCCTTGTCCTTTGTAGTCCAGTTCATTAACCACTGAGCTATCGCCGCTTCCACTCCATCTCCATGATTCATAGTAATTCTGTAGGAAACCTGTAGGTAATTCCTCCAATGGTTGTGGAAATATTTAACAATTTATAACTCAGTTAAAACTCCACGACTATTCTGTCACAACACAACTGAAGTCTGTGCATGACCTTTTTCTTTCAAGTTAGGCCGAGCCCATTATGGCTGAGACGTTGGATATTTTGGCTATGGTCGATCTACTATTCGCTAGGTTTGTCTAATACCATTGTGATCCCGCCTCTCAACTCTCATCTCACTTGATAATGACTTGTCAATCAATAGTCAATCACTACTTATTACTTGACTCCTTCCAACTGAAGCAACTTTTGATCTTCCTTGACACACACAGGATCTCTAGGCAGAGTCTTGTGGTCCCGCCCACTGTCGTTGGACATGGAATGAAAACATATTCCCTGAAAACACCCCGTTCTGTCCACACGGGCGAGTCTTATTCAAGTGTGGCCTTTCCTGAACGGGGAAAGGTCTTCTGTGGAATCTCCGTTTCCTTTCTCACTGTTCGTTCAGTCTTTTTTTACGATAGTTTGGAATCTCATCTTCATTCCTCACTGTTTGTTCAGCATCTGTTACAATAATTTGTAGCCTCCTCTTCTCTCCTCACTGTTTGTTCAGCAGCTGTTACAATAATTTGTAGCCTCCTCTTCTCTCCTCACTGTTTGTTCAGCAGCTGTTACAATAATTTGTAGCCTCCTCTTCTCTCCTCACTGTTTGTTCAGCAGCTGTTACAATAATTTGTAGCCTCCTCTTCTCTCCTCACTGTTTGTTCAGCAGCTGTTACAATAATTTGTAGCCTCCTCTTCTCTCCTCACTGTTTGTTGAGCATCTGTTACAATAATTTGTAGCCTCCTCTTCTCTCCTCACTGTTTGTTCAGCAGCTGTTACAATAATTTGTAGTCTCCTCTTCTCTCCTCACTGTTTGTTCAGCATCTGTTACAATAATTTGTAGTCTCCTCTTCTCTCCTCACTGTTTGTTCAGCAGCTGTTACAATAATTTGTAGTCTCCTCTTCTCTCCTCACTGTTTGTTCAGCATCTGTTACAATAATTTGTAGTCTCCTCTTCTCTCCTCACTGTTTGTTCAGCAGCTGTTACAATAATTTGTAGCCTCCTCTTCTCTCCTCACTGTTTGTTCAGCAGCTGTTACAATAATTTGTAGCCACCTCTTCTCTCCTCACTGTTTGTTCAGCAGCTGTTACAATAATTTGTAGCCTCCTCTTCTCTCCTCACTGTTTGTTCAGCAGCTGTTACAATAATTTGTAGCCTCCTCTTCTCTCCTCACTGTTTGTTCAGCAGCTGTTACAATAATTTGTAGCCTCCTCTTCTCTCCTCACTGTTTGTTCAGCAGCTGTTACAATAATTTGTAGCCTCCTCTTCTCTCCTCACTGTTTGTTCAGCATCTGTTACAATAATTTGTAGCCTCCTCTTCTCTCCTCACTGTTTGTTCAGCAGCTGTTACAATAATTTGTAGTCTCCTCTTCTCTCCTCACTGTTTGTTCAGCATCTGTTACAATAATTTGTAGTCTCCTCTTCTCTCCTCACTGTTTGTTCAGCAGCTGTTACAATAATTTGTAGTCTCCTCTTCTCTCCTCACTGTTTGTTCAGCAGCTGTTACAATAATTTGTAGTCTCCTCTTCTCTCCTCACTGTTTGTTCAGCATCTGTTACAATAATTTGTAGTCTCCTCTTCTCTCCTCACTGTTTGTTCAGCAGCTGTTACAATAATTTGTAGCCTCCTCTTCTCTCCTCACTGTTTGTTCAGCATCTGTTACAATAATTTGTAGCCTCCTCTTCTCTCCTCACTGTTTGTTCAGCAGCTGTTACAATAATTTGTAGCCTCCTCTTCTCTCCTCACTGTTTGTTCAGCAGCTGTTACAATAATTTGTAGCCTCCTCTTCTCTCCTCACTGTTTGTTCAGCAGCTGTTACAATAATTTGTAGCCTCCTCTTCTCTCCTCACTGTTTGTTCAGCAGCTGTTACAATAATTTGTAGCCTCCTCTTCTCTCCTCACTGTTTGTTCAGCAGCTGTTACAATAATTTGTAGCCTCTTCTTCTCTCCTCACTGTTTGTTCAGCAGCTGTTACAATAATTTGTAGCGTCTCTTTTCTCTCCTCACTGTTTGTTCAGCAGCTGTTACAATAATTTGTAGTCTCCTCTTCTCTCCTCACTGTTTGTTCAGCAGCTGTTACAATAATTTGTAGCCTCCTCTTCTCTCCTCACTGTTTGTTCAGCAGCTGTTACAATAATTTGTAGTCTCCTCTTCTCTCCTCACTGTTTGTTCAGCATCTGTTACAATAATTTGTAGTCTCCTCTTCTCTCCTCACTGTTTGTTCAGCAGCTGTTACAATAATTTGTAGTCTCCTCTTCTCTCCTCACTGTTTGTTCAGCAGCTGTTACAATAATTTGTAGTCTCCTCTTCTCTCCTGACTGTTTGTTCAGCAGCTGTTACAATAATTTGTAGCCTCCTCTTCTCTCCTCACTGTTTGTGCAGCAGCTGTTACAATAATTTGTAGTCTCCTCTTCTCTCCTCACTGTTTGTTCAGCAGCTGTTACAATAATTTGTAGCCTCCTCTTCTCTCCTCACTGTTTGTTCAGCAGCTGTTACAATAATTTGTAGTCTCCTCTTCTCTCCTCACTGTTTGTTCAGCATCTGTTACAATAATTTGTAGTCTCCTCTTCTCTCCTCACTGTTTGTTCAGCAGCTGTTACAATAATTTGTAGTCTCCTCTTCTCTCCTCACTGTTTGTTCAGCAGCTGTTACAATAATTTGTAGTCTCCTCTTCTCTCCTCACTGTTTGTTCAGCATCTGTTACAATAATTTGTAGCCTCCTCTTCTCTCCTCACTGTTTGTTCAGCATCTGTTATAATAATTTGTAGTCTCCTCTTCTCTCCTCACTGTTTGTTCAGCATCTGTTATAATAATTTGTAGCCTCCTCTTCTCTCCTCACTGTTTGTTCAGCATCTGTTATAATAATTTGTAGCCTCCTCTTCTCTCCTCACTGTTTGTTCAGCATCTGTTATAATAATTTGTAGCCTCCTCTTCTCTCCTCACTGTTTGTTCAGCAGCTGTTACGATAGTTTGTAGTCTCCTCTTCTCTCCTCACTATTTGTTCAGCAGCTGTTTACGATAGTTTGTAGTCTCCTCTTCTCTCCTCACTGTTTGTTCAGCAGCTGTTACGCTACGTTGTTACCCATTCTATGTAGTATAATTGTAGTCTGGTTAACGCCCTCTTTGACAAAGTTCATGCCCCCTCTTGTTTATCCATTTCACTAGTTGTTTATATGGCCTTTGGCTTCTTGACAGATAGTTGATAGACAACAATCACGATAAGTCAGTCATTTGGTAGAACTATTAGTGCCTTATGATGGATGCTGCTTTGTTGAACAACTTTCGTGGCTGAATCTGCCAATATTCGACAGACAGATCCATCCACGTAACGAACAGGATGCATTCATGGTGCCTAGCCTTGTCTCCTTTCTCCTGCGCCTTTTGTCTTCTGAATTTGATATCAGCACTGCCTCGAAAGATGCTGTGCCATTTTTTTTTTACTATTTTCCACTTGTTGTTTACTTTATTTGTATCAAGAGTGTCCACATTGTAACAGTATGAAACGATATAATAGCACGATAATTTGTATGTACGAAAGAAGCCCATTGGTTGTGGTCTATGGCAGACTGTTATCTGCTTCGTTTGGCAAAGCACATCGGACATAGCATTTTTAGGCCCCAGGTTATCCGACCTCCTCAATACTTATTCGCTTGGCCAGGCTGGTTCGCACCTTTTCCTGGTGATCACATGAATCTGGAAGATGATCTTGATACTTTCTGATTCGTTGTCCCTGAAACTAACAGTTAGCTGAGAGTCACATATCAGGTTAACTCTTATATTGATAGGCGTTACCGCCCTCATGGTTAGAATATTACAAATGTGCATCTGCAGTTGTATTTAAGAAGCATGTTAACATAAAGGAAATATAAAACTAAAATCTAACATGTAAATAACAAAGCGACAGCATTTGGTCAAACAGCTGTTATCTTTCAACCTGATTCTTGTTCATCGATTGATCCGAATCATATCATCATAATCATCATCGAGTGCCGTCTCCGCAACGAAGGTTGGCTACCATGGAGCGCCATTCTGCTGTCTCTTGCTATGATGGTGCAGGTTGTCGTAGGCTGATTTGTCCATCTTTTGATGTTACTCGCCCATGTTAGTCTTGGTCTGCCTCTGCCTCTTTTACCTTGTATTTTCCCCTCCAGGATTACTTTTAGTAGGCTATTGTGTTTTTAACATGGCCCAAAAATCGCATTTGTCTTGTTTGAATTGTGCTTAGTAGTTCTCTTTTCATTTTTAGTTGTTTTAAGACTTCATCGTGTTTTCTTTTCCTTCCATCCAATTCTACCTATTACATGCTGATACTTCTCAACAAATGTTATACATTTTCCACGCTATTACTTCGAATCAATTAAAATGCAACGTTGAAGAACCACACACAGGTTCTATACTTTAATTGAGCATATGACAAGACGACTAAAATATCAGTGACAAATTACTGTGCAGATTGAACTTTCTGTTTCAAGTACATGACCACAAAAAAATCTTACTTCTCTCCCTTGTCGCGTTAGAGAGAAAACACGGACCCTGGGAAGCGTGATTGCACGAGTTGGGAAACAATATGTCTGAGGTCCATGCAGACAAGACAGATAATGTAAAGTCAAGTTGGAGGAATCCAGGGACTAACTATACTTTTAAGTGTTAACATGAGAGTTACAGGAGCTCGTTATCCATGAGGTAGGTATCAGGTCACGAACGATAACTGTCAGGGTCTGGTGCCAGACGGAAATAAAGGACGCGGTAACTGGTGCAATCGTGTTCCCATGGTAACATACTTTTATTTTATCTTTTGATTTTTTTTTTTTAGAGAAAAGGGGGTTAGATTGGGGATCAGGGGGGGGGGGGCGTGTGCAATGTTATGTGGAGGGGATTTAACATCTTACACAGCTGTTTGTTACCAATACTTTAGTTGATTTCGGAAGTTGTGTCTTTCCAAGAAAATAAGATCAACATGTTTCATCTATTATACACTCAAAGTAATTAGAAGATGATGTATCTTAAAATACAACAACTTTTGTGGTTAAAAATTAAATATTGCATCCCCCGAAACTCACAGCACAATAGATGAGACCACCCGTGTGTTACCGGGGCCTCATTATGAGGGAAGTAAAGAATAGTGACACTGTAACCTTCCAGGCATGTTGTAAGAGGCGACTAAGGAGGTTGATCGATGGTTTGACAAGCTGTCATTGTAAAAAGTATTGTTATGGAAGCAGAACCATAGATTTTAGAAGCAGTGATCTCTGCAATATGTGTCACTTTGGCACGCAAGGTTTCTGTTTTTGAGATTGTGGTTCCCCCCATTGTGGTTCCCCCCATTGTGGTTCCCCCCATTGTGGTTCAAGACCTAGCAGTTCCCACCTTCTCGTGGTCTCCCCTGGTAACAGTCTGCGTCCAAACAGCTGTTTCGTCCTAAATGTTTGTCTGCAACGCAAGTATTCAGCCTTACCCTATCCGGGAGATACTTGTCTTAACAGGAAAAATACAGATACACTATTTATTTCCGAGCTGTGACCGCAGCCTTATGCCATAGTCATGAGAACACCTGCGTGAAAGACACTTCCACGATAGCTAATTTTTTAGTTAGCTGGGTGGCAGTGTTCCCTAGCGTTTGGCTTTTCGTGGCAAGGCGCTGTGCCACTGAGTACGGGTTCGATCCTGCTTCGGTCCATATATTGTTCTTTGTTTTTTTGTTCTGTTGTTGATTATTTGTCATTTTTTCCGAGTGCTGTAAACGTACCTCTTCCTCTGAATTGATTGGCTGACAGAAGCTAGGATCGTCGTGTTCCCAGTAGTGGGGGCTTTTACTGATATAGAAGACCTAGTGTTGTAGGACCTCTAGGCTGGACTAGTCGTTTTCGAGCATAGTCTGGGACTAGACGAACTCCAACTTCTCCAGCAAGAGCTGGGAATGTCAAGAAAGCCATTACGACCCGCCACATCAAATGAGCTAAAGGGCATCCTGCCCGCGTTAACTTATGACATTCCGTCAACACCCCCCCCCCCCACAAAAAAAAATACAAAAAATACAAAAACAATTTCCCTTCAACCCAGAGTTCGTCCGAGTTCTGAGTTTCTGTAAACAGTGCACCAGTGCACCAAATCGCACCAATGCACCAAAGCGCACCAATGCACCAAAATGCACCTGTTCTAAAATGTAAGACGTTTGTGGACGTGGTGACTGACGCAGATTATGTCAAGTAGCAATACCACTAACGATTAGCGACATTCAACGACTGTACATATCTTGGTTTCAACGTAAACAACAATAGTTCCATTCAAGTCCAGTATGCGATCGCGCTGTTGTGGCCCCAGTCGCAATATCCAGACATGTAGAAATGGTACGGGAAAACAATATCCTCACAAAAGAAACAGCAAACTCCAAATTAATCTGCCTGCGTTTTCACTACCTAACTAGATGCAAGATGCCCTAGATAAACTTGAAAAATGGACGAACACCTGGTTCTTACCAATCAACGAAAAAAAACAACTACATGTACAATTTTCAGCCTATCAAGAAACACACTCTCTGCAAACTTGAAGGTAAAAGACCATACACTCCCTATTGACCAAAACCCAACATATCTTGGCGTCACCATGAATCGCAGAATGACTTGGAAAAATCAGATAGACAGAGCAAGGAAAAAAGCCAGAAAACAAACAAATATTATGAAGAAATTGGCAGGAACGGACTGGGGGGGGGGGGGGCAGACAGCAATATTTTGAAAAGACTATACGTAGGAAGAGTCAGACCAGTTCTAGAGTATGGAGTCTGGGCTGTGGCTTCCAAATCACACCTTAGCAAAATTAACAGGCCACAGAACCAAGCTGCCCGTATCATTACTGGTGCTATGAAATCTACACCTATCAAGACTCTAGAAACAGTAACAGGTTTACAACCCTTAGATGACAGACGGGTCACTAAAGTATTGCAACAAGTTGAGAAATATAGAAGCCACCCCATGCACCAAAGAATATCTGGTTCCGGAATTGTACGACTAAAGAGGAGCAACTTCGCTGCAATTGCCAATGAACTAACTACTGGAGATCCAGTACTTTCCCAAATAATATCGAAACCCTTGGGCCCGTCTGATATGTCTCCTCATGGAAAGCACAAAATACCAGAACTTAAGGAAAATATAGCAGGAAGCAAGAAAAAAGGCACCCAATCAGACACAGAAAGAATACACGTAGCAGAAAAACCACATACACGATACCTACCCACAGGACTCTTAGACCCACATATACACAGATGGCTCTGCTACAAATGCCACCAGAAATGGAGGGGGAGGTGTGTTCTTGACGCTGAATAATCAGGTCGAGATCACCAAGTTAATAGCTACTGGAAAATTCTCAAACAACTTAAACCAGAAACTGAGGCCATCAGAGATGCTGCAACACTGGCTACTCAACACAAAAATAACATGCACAATAAATTGGTGATTCTGACTGATGCACTGTCAGTATTATCAGCTCTAAAAAGCCACAAGAACAATGAACTAGATGACTTGAGAACAACCCTGGACCAACTATGCACTAACTTCCAGAGAGTAGTCATCCAGTGGATACCATCACACTGTAATATACACGGGAACAAACGCGCAGACAAATTAGCTAAAGAGGGAGGGAGATTACCACAAGAGAACCATCCGGTCAGTTATGATGAAGCCAAATCCATCCTCAAGGATCAGTTCCATGAAAAATGGAAACGAGAACACCCAAAGCATAACGAGAGTGACGGATACCACCAACTATCAAGGAGGGATCAAGTCATCATACTTCGCCTACGCACTGGCCACAATAGAATGAGAAATCACATGTTCACCAAATTCAAAATAGGTACAACAAGCCTATGCCACTGTACACTGGACAATATGACTACAAAACATGTTCTACAGGATTGCCCCAGTACACAGACCTGAGAAGAGTAAGGTGGTCCACGCCCACCTCCCTGGAAGAGAAACTATATGGGGCAATCGATTCGCGTAAACAGACAGCTTCCTTCACGAGAGAGTCTAGAATCCTACTCTGATTGAGTCTTGATCGCAGAGAGAGAGAGAGAGAGAGAGAGAGAGAGAGAGAGAGAGAGAGAGAGAGACATGGACAACATCTGCTTATCAAGAACATCAACTGAACGAATTCCACACGTACTGTCTTCGTGGAACTCTAGGCGTCACTTGGCTTGGTCGTGAATACAAATTCGATATTGCTAATGCAGTAAAACACAAGCAGCATGCGTCCATTGCAAAGCCAACGTCCTTTGAGATAACTGGGACACGTGACCCGTTTGGAAGATAGCACAGTTCAAAAAGATGTTCTGAGCATTGAGCTGGCTACAGACAAGTAATCTATTAACCAACACGCCTATTTAAAGATACCTGCTTATGTGTCATAGAGCAATCCAATACCAACGGTGGAGATCTGAAAATGTGTCACAAATAGACAGAAACGGCGCTTACTAGTAGAGATGACATGCACATCGTTGTCAAACGGGTGCATTTACAATTTTGTGGCAAGAAAAGACATAAAAGTGAAGACACAGCAAAATCACCAACGGCAGCCTCTTCCTCCAACTACGTCTGTTCAATAAACGGACGAGTGTGTTCTTCAAGAACAGAACTGTTAATCAGCAATCAATATAGCCATGTTCGCTTTTGGGTGGCCTTGAGTGACACGTCAATTTATCTCCAGGGATAGAACGCATATTATTACAGACAATCAAGCACCCATTTTCATCCATTTATCTTTTGAATTCATAAAAAAATATCTTCATGTGGATATTTACATTATGTCAGAAATAAATACCCTATTATTTATGTTTCTGTATCCCGCTGTTTCGCCAGGAAGCTCATATATACTTCAGTGGCTTGTTATATGTAACATAAAGTATATAGCAACACATCTAATCCCCTAGCATTCGAATTTATGGGAACAAATCTCTCCCTAACGGATGTTTTAGTCTTGTACAGAATATGATCTCTAAAACATCATCAAAAAGAGAACTGAATGTCCAACAGTGTTTGATTGAACATCATCAGTACATCAGTGCGCTCTTGATAATAGTTATGTCAACTGACGGTATCTATTTTTATCTTCTTGCGTTTATTATTTAAAAAAAAAAATCCAATTATTTTGCCAGCCAGCGTCACGAAAGAAATACACTCTTAAAATGTTTCTATGCTCAGCGATTGGGACTCCACTGTAAACGATAGCCACTAAGGTGGAGTAATGCAGAAAATTCTGGAAATGACAAGTTTAAAAGTTGTTATAAAGGGAAATAATCTTAGTGCATCAAAGACATTGCTAGAAATCAAATATTGCAATCATATCTGATCATTTCTATTTGTTAAACAACAATAAAAATCATGTTGAGTTGTCATGTTATTTATTATTATTAAGCTCAGAGACATTCACCATTAAAGAACTAAATTAATTTATATGTTTGTTTAATGTGTTTATTTTTAATTATAATAATTCTGTCCTTTTTTGTTAGATTTCGGTAAAATGTCCTATATAATAATATAGACTTGACAAGATACACCGGCGGTTGGTCACCAGCAATGATATAACCTCAGTAGTTTAGTGTAAACTTGTCTACCATTTTACTGAGCACCCCCTCTAGATGCTGAACCGCCAACATTAGATAATACAAATCCTAACGCAAAATTAAGGACAACTCCCCCCCCCCCCCAACCCTTTCTTTTTACCGTTTGTTTGTGGTGTCTGGCTTTATATTCTTCGCGTTTTGTCATCTGATTTCAACATTCACTTTTTCCTCGAATGCTGCTACCCAGTTTTCAAATTATATTTTTGTTCTCCCTGTGCAACGATTGGGCGACATATTTTATCAGTTTATTCCACCGATAGAGAAATCTCTCAAGGAAGTCCAAATCTGCCTTTTGATCTCTTTCTGTACCAAAGTTTGTCCATACACTAATTGTTTAGGAACACAATCACTGCCCGTGATTCTCACAGGGACACAAGCACCTGAATCTTTGACTCCAAAGTGTTGTTATAATGGATGGAAGTGTGACTCTTTAACAAACGTTTCGAGTTGGTTACTTTGTCCTGCCATTAAATGTTCATTATCTCGTGAAGGCAAAGCACATCTAAGCTGTTAAACCTCTTTTTCCCAACAAATGTGCTTCTATAATTCGTTCACAAATTCGTGCCCTCAGAGTTGATCAATTATCTCGGAAATTGTTTGATGAATTTCTGTAATTCTTTTTCATGAAATCTTATTTTTTTCACCGACCTTCAGGTTTTATAACATTTAAGTACAAAGGTAGTCTGAATTTTGCACAAATCGTTTTTTGTTATATAATTTTAGGAAAATATCAAACCGCGTGCTCTAAACATTAGAAACATTAGATTTTACTGTAAATTATGTTAATTTTCTAACAATGCAAGCCAAAGGCGTATCCGTATTACATTGAATAGTAATATAACCGACCCCTTTTAGATTCCTTGCAGAAGTGCATGTACAATAACACAGTTACCTTTTGCATAGTGATGAATTTACGCTTTAAACTCTTTACGGTTGTAAAAATCAAGTAGTCACTTCACAACAGCTTACAAATTATCACACATGCAGGAATATTCATTAACAGTAAATATTTTGTCAAAATACTCCTCTGGACCAATTTAACAAGAAACCGGAAATGAAATTACCAAAAAAAATAAAACCTCGGAGTGGCCCGTGTCTTGCAAGTTAAGAATGCAAAATGGTGCTATGATTGTGTGGTGTGCACGTGAAATTTGTCTTTTTAATTGATGAGCTGATTACAACAAATGTGGGTATTGTAAAATCCTAAAATTTAGGACAAGCAAGAAAATCATATTTTTATATACCTCAAATAAGCAAACATCTTTCCTAAATGCATGACAGTAGGGCAAAAAAAAAACACACACTGAAGGTCAGTGGGAAAAATAAGATTTCACGAAAAAAGAATTACAGAAATTCATCAGTTTCTGAGATAATTAATAAACTTTTGTGGGCACGAATTTCTGAACGGACTATATAGTTAAGAAATTCTCGAAAGGATGCTATATTATAAAAGACAAATGATACATGTATATTTGAGAAGATATGCAGGATAATGCTGCATTGGGGGCCTCGATAGCCTAGTTGGGAAAACCACCCGACTGGACTACCGACGTTCGGACAACCCGTGTTCGATTCCCGCTGGGAGCAGTGTGAATTGTACTCATGTTTGGAAAAAAAATACCCCCACGGTCGACCCAGCCGTTGGTAGAAATGGGTACCGGGGTATTACCCTGGGAAGGTGAGGAATGTCGCCTCGCATCGTGAGTTTTGATGCTTGAAGCGACACTATCAAGAAGTCTCCGAACATTTCTGGATAGGCGGCCGAGCACATATGGGTGGAAACTCGCGTGCTAAGACGCCGGTTCAGGTCTCGTACTTTACCTTGACCTTTACTCTTCTTAGCTGTCCATGGTATTCTCAACATTCTGCTGTAAAACCACATTTTGTGTGCTAAGACGTCGGTTCAAGTCTCGTATTTTCCCTTACCTTTAATGCTACATTATGTAGAGAGCAAGTGGTGGGGTGTAACGTACACTCTTTCGAGGTATGATAACAGCCTCATAGAAAAGGAACACAACAAAATACTCCCTTTTCGGCCTTCATGTTGCCTTCTTCAGAAAACGAGAACAGGACAGAGGGACAACGAAATAAAGATAACTCCACTACAACTAAGATGAGCGGAACTAGTAAATAAAAGAGAGATAAGAGGAGAGAAGAAATGAAATAATACATTTAAAGGGAGATGTGCTACATATTAAGAGAATAACAATTGATAATATATACAAATTGGTGGGCTAAAAATATTTAAAAATTAATATGAGACAGCTTAGACCCGACTCGGAAGCTCACACCGAGTAGATGACTTGCAGTCAAATCTGGACGTGACTGCATTATGTAGTAGAACATTTTCTATACAAAGCTTTGCAGCAGGAGGCAATCTGGTCATCAGAAGCAGTCCTCCGTCGAGCAAGTGTTTCTTCCCTTTAGCTTCTTGACAATCTAAGGGAGGTGGACCCGCCTGGGTCATGACTCCCAGGCGTCGAGCTCCTGCTGCATTGACTCTAAAAAAAGTAAAAAAAAAAAAAAAAAAAAAAAAAAAGTAAAGTACCCCCGTCACGCCAAGTGACGTAGAGGGAATATGGTGTTAGTGACCATAAATTTTACACACCTTCGGCACATGTTTTTTGGGGTAATGTGGTCGGTATTACGCCCGTACCGCTCTACTTTCCCAGAAAAAATCCGGTACCCATTTAAGGCCTGGTGAACCCGGACCTATAGAATTCTGACCTATGGAAGCGAATCATGGACAGTAGACAAACAAATGAAAAGACGATTAGAGGCCACAGAGATGGGATTTCTCAGAAGAATGTTGAAAGTTCCCTGGACAGATAAAAAGACCAATGAGGAAGCTCTCAAAGAGGCCAACACAAAAAGGGAGCTCTTAAAAAACATCAGAAAGAAGCAATCAACATTTTTCGGGCACATCATGAGAAGAGGAAAGTTGGAATACTTGGTTACAACTGGCAAAATAAAAGGAAAGAGAGATCGCGGACGACAAAGAGAGAAAATACTGGATAACTTGGTGTCATGGCATGGAAAACAGTCAACAACAGAACTGATACGATGCACTGTAGATAGAAGATTTTGGAGGGACATGATCGCCTACGCCAACCGGCCGGGTACATGATGATAACGATGATGAACCCGGAAGCCGTCGGTTGGGATTGAACCCTACCTCTTGTCCTTTGCAATCAAGTTCACTAACCACTGAGCTATCGCGGCTCCCATTGACTCTAAAGCTTACAATATATTCGGCACAAAATAACTACACTTACTCTACTCAACACTTCTGGTAAAATCTACGGTCTCTCCCAGCCTGGTATACTTACATGTCTTAGCTCTAACCCAGAACATTGATGTTCTCTTTGTGGTGGCAGCAGTCTAAAGTGACTTGTGATTGTGACGTCCTTTTATATAGACTCACGTATACGCCAATTTGGCATGACGTAATTCGGCGGGAAGGAGTGGATTATGCTATATATGGTTATGTAGTAAACCCCAAACAACAATTCCTCTATTTGCGCTATTATCTATGTATACTTTAGCTTCTCTCATCTGTAAATGTTATATTGTCTAATGTCACCTCTATACGATCTATCTGTGCATTAGTTGAAACTAAATAAATCGTGTCGACTCGACATGACAGTTTCAGATACTAAAAAATCAAATTTTATTTAAAATTCTATTACTTGGATCTCAACTCATAATTTCATTTTCTATATTTTATCCATTATTTGAACCCAACTCTACAATTCAGAATCAATCTTTTCCTCCATTATCCTACTTCACTTCACACACAATTGCTTCCGAATCCTGGACATTCACTTCACAGACATGGTTAAAGTTTGTGTCGGTTACGTGCTTCAAGTACGCTGCCAATTATTTCGTTTCATTTTTCAGTAGTTTTACAGTTTTCCGCCCAGTGGCGGAACAGAGCCGCCCGGGGTTCCCTTCAATAATTACTTTGTTTATCAAGGCAGAATTAAACATATTACAATTACAAAAATTAATTTACATTTTTATGTATGTTGCGGAGGTGAAGGCACATATTAGCGCCAGGGCTACGACTTATAGCTGACTACTTGCACCAAGACCGGTGAAAAATAGCTATCAAGGTCCTTTTTCACCTCTTCGCAGAGAAAAAAAGGCTAACAGGGCCAGTCTGGCCAAGTATATAGGGATCGAGAGGGAAGGCAACTCAGTACTAAATAATATTTTACCGAAAGTCGGATGATTTCGGTCGTAAAAGCTGAAATATCACGGCTCTGTTACAAACAATTTATCGCACTTTGAAGGGCGCTTTAGCAGTTGTCTGGGGATCGCGGGAAACAAAGAAAGAAAGAAACAAACAGAGAAAGAAAGAAGGGAATAAACAAAGAAAGAAAGAAAGAAAGTAGAGAAGGAAGGAAGGAAGGAAGGAAGGAAGGAAGGAAGGACGGACGGACGGATGGTTTTATGGATGGATGGATGGATGGATGGATGGATAGATGGATGGATGGATGGATGGATGGATGGATGGATGGATGGATGGATGGATGGATGGATAAAGCTTTTCAATCTCAGCAAGTCAGTCGATGTCTATTTTTGCACTTCTTTTTTTGTTAATGTTCTTTTCATTTTCTCTCAAGATTGACTTCCTTTTCTTTTTCCTCATCTTTCCAACATGAGCTACTACTTTGTAATCCTCTTGTTATTTATTCTCATCACTTGCCCGACACATGCCCATCCTCTCTCCCAGATTTTAGAAGTAATTGTTGGTTGCATGACCCATTTATATTTTTCTCCTACTAGTTTCAACTATGAACTGGGCTACTATGGACAAGAGGTAGGGTTCGATCCCAACCGACGGCTCTCGGGTTCACCCAGACTATAATGGGTACCGGATTTTTTTTCTGGGAAAGTAAAGTGGCACGGGCGTAATACCGACCACATTACCCCAAAAATCATGTGCTGATGGTCTGTAAAATTTATGGTCATTAACACCATATTCCCTATACGCCACTTGCCGTGAGGGGGATACTTTACTTTTTTTTTGTTTTAATCTATGAAAAGGATCTCAGACTCATTCAAGAAGTAAAGAAGGCCATATGTTCGCTGTCAACAAAGACAGAACTAGTCCTGCAGTGGACACCAGCACATTGTGGTATCACTGGAAATGAGAAAGCAGATGAACTCGCAAAAAGTAGATGGGTGCCTTCAGCAGCCCAACCAATCTTAGAGCATCAAAGCAATAAAAACAGGCATGAAACAAGTCAAGAAAACAGAATGGAGAGAGTTACATACAAAAATATGTAACAACATGACAACTGAAATAAACCCAACTGATATGAGCAGATCAAGATATTTAGACTTAGAACAGGCGATTGTAGACTCAGAGCGCATCTACACAAGATAAGACTCAGGGACTTTGCAATATGTGAATGCGGAGCATCCAAACAAACTCTAGAGCATACACTACAGGACCGCAGGACTCGCCAACAACATAAGAGCACATATATAGCGCACAGAAACAACCCTAAATGACAAGCTATGGCGAACCATTGATAACCTAAAATGCACCGTTTTGTTCGTGACCCAAGCTGGGCTAAATGTCTAAACGCATGGCAATAGCTGGGAGCTGCGATAGCTCAGTGGTTAGTGAACTGGACTACAAAGGACAAGAGGTGGTTTCGATCCCAAACCGATGGCTTCCGATTCACCAAGCTTTTAATGGGTGCCGGATTTTTTTTCTTGGAAAGTAAAGCGGCACAGGCGTAATACCGACCACATTACCCCAAAAATCATGTGCTGAACGTCTGTACAATTTATGGTCACTAACACCCTATTCCCTATGAATAGCCACTTGGCGTGACGGGGGTACTTTACTTTAACTATGGCAATAGCTGGTAGCCGAAGAAGAAAGTTGATCACAGAGAGGCCTATACACACAAAGTTAGAAAATGATGTGCAGAAGCTGACCACGTGTAGACAGCATGATGTCATGTGACACAGCGACAGTAGCAGCAGTGACCTTCAGATTTTCCAGCGAAAATCTCTAGTGGTTACATAACGGTCATTTCAGTCCGGAAATTTTCCGATAACGAAATGTATTCTCATTCTCACCTCCTTTTTTTTTTTTTGCCTTTCTTTCTTAATCTATACTCTCTGCTTCTTAGCGTCTGCCCGTTAGGTGGACGTGGATGCGCTTTGTCGCTAGTTTTTGGTAACACCGCGATATCTTCGTCTTTCTGCCCGACACATCCGTCTTCGGCATGCAATATGTATGGCCCCGTCTTGTCAGACCGTCTAGTGGAGGCTATTGTGTATTTTTTTAGGTTTTGTTTTTGGTTGAACAACTTCTCTCGTGGCTAATTCTACCAATGTTTGACAAACACACACGGCCACAGAATGAACAAGTCAGGCCCACTGATCCACAGGGTTTTCCATCCTTTTTCATGAGTTTTTTTCTTTTCTAAGTTTTGCCTTAGCACAGTCTCAAATGATGTTTTACCATTCCTTATACAAGCTCTCCATTCAATATGGTGGATAGGCGGCAGGAACCATTGAAGGCTATGCATGAAAGTATTCCTTTTTGCAGTTTCCTCATATTCCAAGTCTGGCTTGTTGAAGGAGCTACTGAGTTAGGTGCTCTGTGCAAACCATGAGCTGTGTGTTTCATCCGTTTTGATTATGTTTCGATATTCCAATTGTTTACGATGAATGATGATATCGTATGGCAGAGAACAGTTGGCTTTGTTAATTTTCTGTGCGGTTTCGTATTATGTCTTTTGGCGTGTACTGAGACTGCTATGATGAGGACTACAGCTACCTTTCTTTGTTTGGGAGATGAGTTAGTAACTCGGATAATTCCACTGACACGGTCGGTTGAGCAATTATGGATTTTAATACGTTTGCAGTGATACCGGGGCCTTCTATAATCAAATAATCAAAACAAATAAATGTTCTTCATGATGTGCGATCACTTGCTAGATGTTCCCAGTCATTTTCACAGATGGAGAAGTCATTCAGAGATGATTTACAGATATATCTAGTTTAGGTCTGCCGATTTGTCTTTTTCCCGTGTATCAGTTCACCATATAGTATGCAATAGTAGATTTGCTTAATAAATTTTTTCCTGAACGGTGATCATTTTTTGGCCTACACTACGGTTTGTAACTGTCAAGGTTCTTTTCGTGCGCAATTGTACAAGGGATCTCCTGTTTTTCGCAGTTTTTCGAGAGGGCTAGACATCGAATCTCACTACCCAGAGAGGGCTAGACATCGAATCTCACTACCCAGAGAGGGCTAGACATGGAATCTCACTACCCAGAGAGGGCTAGACATGGAATCTCACTACCCAGAGAGGGCTAGACATGGAATCTCACTACCCAGAGAGGGCTAGACATCGAATCTCACTACCCAGAGAGGGCTAGACATGGAATCTCACTACCCAGAGAGGGCTAGATATCGAATCTCACTACCCAGAGAGGGCTAGACATCGAATCTCACTACCCAGAGAGGGCTAGACATGGAATCTCACTACCCAGAGAGGGCTAGACATCGAATCTCACTACCCAGAGAGGGCTAGACATCGAATCTCACTACCCAGAGAGGGCTAGACATCGAATCTCACTACCAAGAGAGGGCTAGACATGGAATCTCACTACCCAGAGAGGGCTAGACATCGAATCTCACTACCCAGAGAGGGCTAGACATGGAATCTCACTACCAAAAGAGGGCTATACATCGAATCTCACTACCCAGAGAGGGCTAGACATCGAATCTCACTACCCAGAGAGGGCTAGACATGGAATCTCACTACCAAGAGAGGGCTAGACATGGAATCTCACTACCCAGAGAGGGCTAGACATCGAATCTCACTACCAAGAGAGCGCTAGACATCAAATCTCACTATCCAGCGAGGGCTAGACATGGAATCTCACTACCAAAAAGGGCTAGACATCGAATCTCACTACCCAGAGAGGGCTAGACATGGAATCTCACTACCAAGAGAGGGCTAGACATGGAATCTCACTACCCAGAGAGGGCTAGACATCGAATCTCACTACCCAGAGAGGGCTAGACATCAAATCTCATTACCCAGAGAGGGCTAGACATGGAATCTCACTACCCAGAGAGGGCTAGACACCGAATCTCACTACCCAGAGAGGGCTAGACATGGAATCTCACTACCAAGAGAGGGCTAGACATGGAATCTCACTACCCAGAGAGGGCTAGACATCGAATCTCACTACCCAGAGAGGGCTAGACATCGAATCTCACTACCCAGAGAGGGCTAGACATGGAATCTCACTACCCAGAGAGGGCTAGACATGGAATCTCACTACCCAGAGAGGGCTAGACATGGAATCTCACTACCAAGAGAGGGCTAGACATCGAATCTCACTACCCAGAGAGGGCTAGACATCGAATCTCACTACCAAGAGAGGGCTAGACATCGAATCTCACTACCCAGAGAGGGCTAGACATTGAATCTCACTACCAAGAGATGGCTAGACATGGAATCTCACTACCAAGAGAGGGCTAGACATCGAATCTCACTACCAAGAGATGGCTAGACATCGAATCTCACTACCAAGAGATGGCTAGACATCGAATCTCACTACCAAGAGAGGGCTAGACATCGAATCTCACTACCAAGAGATGGCTAGACATCGAATCTCACTACCCAGAGAGGGCTAGACATCGAATCTCACTACCCAGAGAGGGCTAGACATCGAATTTCACTACCCAGAGACCAGGGGAGGGTAAAGCCACGAAGAAACCACGGATACGATTTTTGAAACATTCCCACCAGGTGTTGTGGGGATCGAACTCAGGACATTTGTGTCCAGCGGCTGACGTCCCCAGAGACCACGCAGTCCCTCCTTAATCTATACACCTTCTGAGATCACTCGTAGAAAGTATTCTTCCTTTTTCAAAGATTTCCCAACCAAGTTTACCTTTTGTTCTCAAGAACCTAGTTTTTTTTTTCTTTACTCTCGTCTTTTCTGGGTTGATCTCAAGTCATGATTCTTGCTACTAATCGCATTCAGGATAGTTGTTTTCTTGCTTGCAACGTGTCCACGCTGACTTTATTAAGACAAATAAAGGAGGCGAAGGCGCGCCTCCTAGCAGCAGAGCTGGAAGTTGCCAGCGACTCATAGCTGATGGCTTCCGCCAGGATCGGGGAGCTAGAACCATCCAGACCCGGCTCCACCTCTTCGTGGTGCTTCCAGTAACAGACTAACCTGTCTAGTCTGGCCAAGCGATAGGGATCAAAGAGGGAGGACAACCCGGTACTCAAAAATATCGTGTTGGAGTCGGGTGTGTTGGGCCGAATATCAATTATACTGCAAACCAAAATATAACGCAGACACGCCCACTTAACGCCCTTTTAAGGGCGGATGACGAAGAGGTGTAACTGCTATAGTCATCGGACGAACGCAAGCAAGGTAAATAACCGGTAGCTTACAGCAAGAATGATCAGTTTTGAAAACACGTCTTGCAACGGTTGTTTGAGAACCCATCTGTCTGTTTGTAAGTTGCTGCGGGGTACGCCCCTGATGCTACCCAATGTTCAATTTATCGGGTTTTAAATTTTATCTCGGAGAGTGATTGAACTCCGTAATCTTCCCCGCACTACGCCAACGACAGTAACAATACCCAATTTGGAACAGATAATTAAAAAGTTAATCTGTTGATTTAACGATACAAATTTAGGAGTGACAGAAGAGTGGACGGTGGGAAGTCGGAGGGAATAGATTCAGAGGAGCTAAGTTGGATGAAGAAGCTTCCATTAACAAGGGGATATAATAAGATAAGGAGGGATGGCCTAAAAAATGCGAGGAGAAGAAGAGGGTTGAAAATAGGCCTACGAAAGGAGGAGTGAAAATTCATTTAGAGCTCTCGATTGTGGCAGTTTGTATGCAAATTAACCCTGAGCGCGGGAAATCCGGTTTTGGAAATTCAATTTTGCCGGCTGCAAGTTGGATTCTCAAATTGGAAACATTTTATCTTCTAGAAAGTGGCAATGCAAATAATGCATGGGAAATAAGAAGGGGCAGCTACTCTCGCGACCAAACCTTTGTCATTATCATCTCCATGGAGACCGATTGAGGGGGGAACAAAAATAACGCAGCGACCAACGACCATAAAGCAGAGTCGCAAGATGAGACCGGTAACTCAAGTGTTTACTAGAAGGTTCAGGCCATGTGACCGACAAATGGAATCAGCGAGCCCGAGAAACCACACATTTGGTTACTCTTTCGAGAAGTTACAAAAACCTTGAGGCAAGTCAGAGGGTGTTAAGTTTAGACGAAAGTCTCATTTGTAACAGAGAGCGGATAATAGAAACGTTACATAAAGTTACATACATCAGATATTGCATAAACTCTTCTTAATGAAAGTCGTTTAGATAGAATAGAGAAAAATAGTGAACATGTGTTTATATGGTTTCCAGTGGACCTACAGGATCTAGCGGGAAAGTAGTCAAATGACCAGGGAAGGGTATAGTGAGTTTCCACCCATATGTGCTCGGCCGCCTATCCAGAAGTGTTCGGAGACTTCTGAAAAGTGTCGCTTCAAGCATCGAAACTCACGATGCGAGGCGGCATTCCTCACCTTCTCAGGCTACTACACTGGTACCTATTTCTGCCAACTTCTTCTTCTTATTTCTCCCCCTATTCTTCCTCCGCCTCTTCTTCCGCTTCATTTACTTCTTCTTGTGCCGGATCAACAAACCAGAGCTGATTAAGACCATTCACAATATTCATCATGACTATCTTTTTCTTCTTCTTCTTCATCTTCTTTTATTTATCCTTCAGCATATCCATGTCATCTCATTTGTTGAGCGAGACTTCTTTTTAAATGATATTAATGGTAGATAGCAATTAGATTCTACAGCTTCCTGATCAAACAAATCGACGTACTGCACGCCACGTCAGTATGTTTTATAATATTTTGATGTATCTATAACAGTACCGCTGTTGCTAACCGTGCTGGTTGTTTATTATATTGTTTCATTATATAGTTTTCAGTATATTATTACTGTTTCATTATATTTTTCATTCAATCAATAATGTTGACTAAATTGTATAATTTGTGAAGTACTTTCGGCTTATATTTTTTTACAGTATGGGATAGCCAGTCCCATGCCTAACCCTCCTTTCTCGCCTCTTACGAACATGCCTGGTAGGGTACAGCGCCGCTATTCTTTACTCCCCTTTCGGGCCCCGGTAGCGCACGGGCGAAATGTGGATAGGACACGCACAAGTGAAGCCAACTGAGAGTATTACACAACAGGCCCTTTTTTGGAATCCCCAGGGGAAAAGACAAAGAGGAAGACCAAGGAATTCTTGGAGAAGACAGATAGAAGCAGAGATGAAGATGATGGGGAAGACATGGAATGATCTTAAAAGAATGGCAAAAAACAGAACGACCTGGAAAGTGTTTGTCGAAGACCTATGCTAAACAGGCAGCTCAAAGGTAGAAGAGAGAAGAAGATGAAGAAATTGTATAGTCTCTGACTGGCGTATACCTCTAGTTCTCTCTCTCTTTCTCCCTCTCTTTTAATTTTCCCCTCTTGCTCTCGTTTTCTATCTCATACACTCTCTCTTTCATTCCTTGCTATCTCTTCTTCTCTCTCGTCTATCTTTTTAACTCTTTCTTTACTTTTTCTAACATTTCTCTTCTCTCTTTCTTTCTCTCTCTGTCACTTTACATCTCCACTTCTCTTTCTCTATCTCTCTTTTTTCTCCGCCTCTTTTATCATTCTCTCTCTTCCCCGCCATTTTCTCTTTCTTCCCATTATTCTATCTTTTTCTGTCTCTCTTTATCTCTCTCTCTTTTTCTCTCTTTCTTCTTCTGTCTCTATCCTTCTTTTTCTTTCTCTCCCACTTTCGCTGCCATTCTTTCTCTTTAGCGTTGTCTCTCTTCTCGTTGTATATCTCTTCTTCCTTTATCTCTCTTTCTCCTTCTTTTCCTCATCTTTCTCTTTAGCTTTGTCTCTCTCTCCTGTTCCCCCCCCCCACCTTTCATTTTCTCTCTCAATTCCCACATCCTCCCTCCCCGATTTCTCTGCGCCTCTATCTCTGCATCTCTATCCTATATCACTATCTCTGCATCACTATCTAATATCTCTTTCTTGCATCTCTGTATCTGCATCTCTATCGTGTAACTCTCTCTCTGCATCTCTGTTTCTGTATCTTTATCCTGTATCTCCATCTCTGCATCTCTGTTTATGTATCTCTATTTGTATCTCTATCTTGTATCTCTATCCCTGTATCTGTTTACTTGTGATGCTTTGTCTCTCTATTTCTATTACGCTTTTCTGTTTTTTCCCTATTATTTATCTATTTATTTGTGTCTATACATCTCTCTCTCTCTCTCTCTGCCCGTATTATCATTCTCTTTTCCTATCTCTCCTTTTCTCTATTTCCTTTGTATTGCCACCCTCCCCCACTCTTTCTTTCCTACTAGATATATTTCATTCTTGTGTGTGTGTGTGTGTCTCTTTCTATCTATCCCTCATTCTAGATTATCCTTAGCCTTCTGTCTGCCTCTCTTTAAATATAGTTATCTCAACAATATGCATACGATTCAATGACGTCACTGCTTTACAAATTATTTCCGGTCGGCTCATCTCTTTTCTCTTTCTCTTTACATCTCACAATCTCCCTATTTCTCTCTCTTTAAATTTAATTCTCCCGCCTCATTTCCTTTCTCTGTTTGCCTTAACTCTTCACTCCTTCCAAGCTCGCATTCACAAATGATTGGCACACACACACACACACACACACACGCGCGCGCGCGCGCATCAAATACACACAAATTCAAAAGTTAGCATAAGCGAGCAAAAATGAATAAAACAAAACTAGGAAAGAAATGAACAAACCTGAAAGTTTAACTGCATTTTCATATTTCACGTCGAATAACTGAAAGTTTAAGCCATGGCATCACGTGACTTCGTTGTTCCCTCGTGACCATCTCACATCCGGTATTGACAAGGCTGGTACAAGAAATTGGTAAACTTGAGCAAAGTGCTTGCACCATTTGATTAACGTGCATGGACAAACATGAGATTAACGTACTTGCACCAACATGAGATTAACATCCTTGCACCACCATGAGACTAACGTGCATGCATCAACATGAGATTAACGTTCTTGCACCAACACGAGATTAACGTACTTGCACCAACATGAGACTAACAAACTTGCACCAACATGAGATTAAAATACTTTGACCAACATGGGATTAACGTACGTACACCAACATGAGATTAACGTACTTGCACCAACATGAGATTAACGTACTTGCACCAACATGAGATTAACGTACTTGCACCAACATGAGATTAACGTACTTGCACCAACATGAGATTAACGTACTTGCACCAACATGAGATTAACGTACTTGCACCAACATGAGATTAACGTACTTGCACCAACATGAGATTAACGTACTTGCACCAACATGAGATTAACGTACTTGCACCAACATGAGATTAACGTACTTACACTAACATGAGATTAACGTACTTGCAACAATATGAGATTAACGTACTTGCACCAACATGAGATAAACGTACTTACACCAACATGAGATTAACGTACTTGCACCAACATGAGATAAACGTACTTACACCAACATGAGATTAACGTACTTGCACCAACATGAGAAAATTCAACAATAAATAGAAATCTTACCGGTTTAATTAGAGGGCTGTCCCTGAAATTCGCGTACAATGTTGTTGTTGTTTGGTAACATTTGAACTAACAGAAATCTCTAGTATGTTTTCTGAATTTGTGTCAGTTAATCAATTTATTGCTTTTTATTTAGCCCACTGAAGATTTGAAAACAGAAATTTGTTCAAAAACATATTTGCTACCAAGCAATGACGTCACTTCCTGAGTATTTCATGCGATCATTGGATATTGTTCACGTGGGACTTTAAGGGCCTCCTGGCGCAGTAGTGTCCATCATCACAGACAATAAACATTGCTGTCTTGGCTTGTGGGGTAGGGTTCGATCCCAACCGTCAGCTTCCGGGTTCACCCAGCCTTAAATGGATACCGGATTTCTTTCTGGGAAAGTAAAGCGGCACGGGCGTAATACCAACCACATTACTCCAAAAATCATGTGCCGAAGGTCTGTACAAATTATTGTCACTCACCATATTCCATATACGTCACTTGGGTGACGGGGCTCTTTACTTTCTTCTTTACAACAGCAAAAAACGATCAAGCAAAAATTACATATTCATGCAGTAGAAACCGTCTATCGACAAATATTATATTTCTACCGACAAATATTATATTTCTACCGACAAATATTATATTTTTACCGACAAATGTTTTACTTCTACCGACAAATGTTTTACTTATACCGACAAATATTTTACATCTACCGACAAATGTTTTACTTCTACCAACAAATGTTTTACATCTACCGACAAATGTTTTACCTCTACCAACAAATGTTTTACTTCTACCAACAAATGTTTTACTTCTACCAACAAATGTTTTACTTCTAAACAAAATTTTGTATTGCAATCCTTTGTGTTTGCACACTGACCACTGTGTGAACTCCTCTGGTTCTGTGTGCATTTACGCACATTTTGGCACGTTTCTCTACGTTCACGACAGCCGCACTTGGTTGCTATTTTCTTTTGTTTTGACAGGATAGTTAGTTTTGTTTTCTTTAACACATTTCGATCGTTTTTGTTTTGGTTGTTTCGTTATTAGTTTTGTGTGTGTGTGTTTTTGTTTGTTCCTGATGAAGGCCTATTGGGCCGAAACGTTGTTTAGTCTGTGTCGTCCACTTGTCACGTAAAGCTTCTTACACACCATTTTTTAAATTTTTTAATTTTTCCTCACTTCTACCAACAAATGTTTTACTTCTACCAACAAATGTTTTACTTCTAACGACAAATGTTTTACTTCTACCAACAGTTTTACTTCTACCAACAAATGTTTTACTTCTACCAACAAATGTTTTACTTCTACCGACAAATGTTTTACTTCTACCAACAAATGTTTTACTTCTACCGACAAATGTTTTACTTCTACCAACACATGTTTTACTTCTAATAACAAATGTTTTACTTCTACCGACACATGTTTTACTTCTACCAACAGTTTTACTTCTATCGACAAATGTTTTACTTCTACCAGAAAATGTTTTACTTCTACCAACAAATGTTTTACTTCTACCAACAAATGTTTTACTTCTACCAACAGTTTTACTTCTACTAACAAATGTTTTACTTCTACCAACAAATGTTTTACTTCTACCAACAGTTTTACTTCTACCAACAAATGTTTTACTTCTACCAACAAATGTTTTACTTCTACCAACAGTTTTACTTCTACCAACAAATGTTTTACTTCTACCAACAAATGTTTTACTTCTACCAACAGTTTTACTTCTACCAACAAATGTTTTACTTCTACCAACAAATGTTTTACTTCTACCAACAGTTTTACTTCTACCAACAAATGTTTTACTTCTACCAACAAATGTTTTACTTCTATCAAAAGTTTTACTTCTACCAACAAATGTTTTACTTCTGCCAACAAATGTTTTACTTCTACCAACAGTTTTACTTCTACCAACAAATGTTTTACTTCTACCAACAGTTTTACTTCTACCAACAAAGGTTTTACTTCTACCAACAAATGTTTTACTTCTACCAACAAATGTTTTACTTCTATCAACAAATGTTTTACTTCTACCAACAAATGTTTTACTTCTACCAACAGTTTTACTTCTACCAACAGTTTTACTTCTACCAACAAATGTTTTACTTCTACCAACAGTTTTACTTCTACCAACAAATGTTTTACTTCTACCAACAGTTTTACTTCTACCAACAAATGTTTTACTTCTACCAACAGTTTTACTTCTACCAACAAATGTTTTACTTCTACCAACAAATGTTTTACTTCTACCAACAGTTTTACTTCTACCAACAAATGTTTTACTTCTACCAACAAATGTTTTACTTCTACCAACAAATGTTTTACTTCTACCAACAAATGTTTTACTTCTACCAACAAATGTTTTACTTCTACCAACAAATGTTTTACTTCTACCAACAAATGTTTTACTTCTACCAACAAATGTTTTACTTCTACCAACAAATGTTTTACTTCTACCAACAGTTTTACTTCTACCAACAAATGTTTTACTTCTACCAACAGTTTTACTTCTATCAACAAAGGTTTTACTTCTACCAACAGTTTTACTTCTACCAACAAATGTTTTACTTCTACCAACAGTTTTACTTCTACCAACAGTTTTACTTCTACCAACAGTTTTACTTCTACCAACAAATGTTTTACTTCTACCAACAGTTTTACTTCTACCAACAGTTTTACTTCTACCAACAAATGTTTTACTTCTACCAACAGTTTTACTTCTACCAACAAATGTTTTACTTCTACCAACAGTTTTACTTCTACCAACAAATGTTTTACTTCTACCAACAAATGTTTTATTTCTACCAACAAATGTTTTACTTCTACCAACAAATGTTTTACTTCTACCAACAAATGTTTTACTTCTACCAACAAATGTTTTACTTCTACCAACAGTTTTACTTCTACCAACAAATGTTTTACTTCTACCAACAGTTTTACTTCTACCAACAAATGTTTTACTTCTACCAACAGTTTTACTTCTACCAACAAATGTTTTACTTCTACCAACAGTTTTACTTCTACCAACAAATGTTTTACTTCTACCAACAAATGTTTTATTTCTACCAACACATGTTTTACTTCTACCAACAAATGTTTTACTTCTACCAACAAATGTTTTACTTCTACCAACAAATGTTTTACTTCTACCAACAGTTTTACTTCTACCAATAAATGTTTTACTTCTACCAACAAATGTTTTACTTCTACCAACAAATGTTTTACTTCTACCAACAAATGTTTTACTTCTACCAACAGTTTTACTTCTACCAACAGTTTTACTTCTACCAACAAATGTTTTACTTCTACCAACAAATGTTTTACTTCTACCAACAAATGTTTTACTTCTACCAACAGTTTTACTTCTACCAACAAATGTTTTACTTCTACCAACAAATGTTTTACTTCTACCAACAGTTTTACTTCTGCCAACAAATGTTTTACTTCTACCAACAGTTTTACTTCTACCAACAAATGTTTTACTTCTACCAACAAATGTTTTACTTCTACCAACAAATGTTTTACTTCTACCAACAGTTTTTTTTCTACCAACAAATGTTCTGGTGAAGTTCAGTAACAATCCTCTCAAATACACCACCAATCATGGACAATCTTGAGCGTAAAGTTCAGGCACAATCCTCTCAAATACACCGTCAAACATGGACAATCTTGAGCGTGAATTTCAGTCACAATCCTCTCAAATACACCGCCAAACATGGACAATCTTGAGCGTAAATTTCAGGCACCATTCTCTCAAATACACCGTCAAACATGGACAATCTTGAGCGTGAAGTTCAGTCACAATCCTCTCAAATACACCGTCAAACATGGACAATCTTGAGCGTGAAGTTCAGACACAATCCTTTCAAATACACCGCTAAACATGGAAATGTTGAACGTGAAGTTCAGGCACAATCCTCTCGTTTATTAAGCATGGGACTGGACAGAGAGGTTGTGGGTTGAAATCCAGACTACACCGGTTGGGATTTTTATTTATGATTTCTCTCTGCGGCAACCACCCCTGGTCTCAGCGCCGAGGGACGGCTTGAAACGTCAATTACTCATCGACGGAAGAAAAAAAATACGAGTACACCAGATATACACCAGATCCGAAGACGGAATTATTTGCCTGTGCGACGACGGGCACTTGTGCACACGGCTGCCTGGGAAAAACGGATTAAGAAAATTCAGTTGCAGGTCTCTAGGGACTTCGTCAGAGCTGACGAACGCAAAAAAAAACCAACAAAAAAAAAACAACAACCGTTAAGCTCTCTATTTATAATTTATTTCTCATTAACTTTCTCCCCGCCCCCAACTCTTCCATCCCCATCCCATTCTGCCTCACCCCTTTCACCTTCATTTTATCCCCTTACATTACAATCGCTTGTGAATACAAATTAGATAATTTATATAATGACTTCATTAAGCGATGGTATCTGGGCCTCCCTCTCTTCAAAGTTTTCAGATCTGGCGCTCAGATAAAAGGTTACCAACTCCTGGTGTAGAGAGATATCAATATTTGTGTTTTTCCCTTACAATATTTTTTATGTAAAACTGTTGTATTCGTGCGTTTATATTCGTCTAACCACCAGGATTACCTGATGTTTTTATATTGCTTAGAATTTGGAAAGAATATTACTTAATCGTAATATGGGAGGTAATATTTCATGTTCCTAAAATTAAAGGGACACAACCTTTTCAGAAAAGATGTTACAAGTTATTTTATTGTTATGCAACAGTAATAGAAAAAAATAATTGGATGTACAACTATACAAATCTATATATCTCATTGAGGATAGCGGTTCTGAGAAGGCATGAAATTCAATAACCTTCAATTTCACTTTTGGTTACATTTTAAAGTATTGTTAATGAAGGAGAACACGTTTACATACCTAGATACCTACCTATCTACCTACCTACCAACCACCCAACCTACCTGCCTGCCTGTATGCCTGTCTGTCAGTCTGTTTACTTACTCATCTACCTACTATAAATGCCTGTCTGCTTATCTACCCAATCAACCGAACTACCTATCTACCCACTTACCTGTCTACGCCCACATACATAAGCCCACCCACTCATTCTCCTGCCTACCAGCATATGTCGACCTGTATACATATGTATCTACCCATTCATCCACCTACCTTCGCAATAAACACACCTAGCTAACAATTTACCCATTCACATACCTACCTACTTACCTATCTGCTTACCTACCTTATCATCATCATCATCATCGAGTGCCGTCTCCGCAACGAAGGTTGGCTACCATGGAGCGCCATTCTGCTCTGTCTCTTGCTTTGATGGTGCAGGTTGTCATATGCTGATTTGTCCATCTTTTGATGTTACTCGTCCATGTTAGTCTTGGGATGCCTCTGCCTCTTTTACCTTGTATTTTCCCCTCCAGGATTACTTTTAGTAGGCTGTTGTGTCTTTTAACACGATCTAAAAATCGCATTTGTCTTGTTTGAATTGTGTTTAGTAGTTCTCTTTTCATTTTTAGTTGTTTTAAGACTTCATCGTTTGTTTTCTTTTCCTTCCATCCAATTCTACCTATTCTTCTATATATCCACATTTCAAAGGCTTCAATTTTCTGTTCTGTTTTCTTGTCTAATGTCCATGTTTCAGCACCATATAGGAACATTGAGAAGATGTAACATTTTGCTATTCTCAGCTTTAGCCCTGGTGTTATTTGTTTTGATGTTTGTATGTTCTTCATGACATTAAAATTACTTTTTGCCATTCCTATTCTTTTATTTATTTCAGTTGTGCATTTTCCATCACTGGTTATAGTATGTCCAAGGTAGTTGTAGTTCTGAACTGTCTCAAGGTCTATTCCTTCAATTTTGATATCCACTTGTGGGTTTTGAGTATTTTCTTTGTTTATGATCATAGTTTAGTCTTTTTGATATTCATATCTAGTCCATATTTTTTGCTATTCATGTTTATTTCATTAAGTAATTGTTGTAGATTTTAGGATTTTCTGCTAGTAGTACAGTATCGTCAACATATCTTAGGTTATTGATTATCTTTCCATTAATTTATAGGCCTGGCATCTCTATGATGTTTTTAAAGATTTGCTCAGTGTATAGATTGAAGGTGCGCGTGGCCGTGCGGCTAAAACCGCTGTTCCGCTAGCTGAAAAGCTGACGTACGGTGTTCGAAGCTCGCAGTAGACAGAAAGGACTTTTTCTATCGGGGGTGAAATAAAAATCCTGATTTGCACACGTCGAGGCGACTGCTTGACCAAGCGGCCTTTATCCCTCTGGTTCTATCGTTGCCCCCGACATACACCAGCAATGGTACTATGTGTCGTAAAGATAGTTTTTTTTTATAGATTGAACAAGCTTGGCGATAGGATGCATCACTGTCTTACTCCTCTTTTTATATCAATGGGTGTATAGTTCTCTTTGTTAACGAGCCAAACTCCCATCCATCATGGCAGAACAAAGTAACCAACTATAATGTCTTACAACGAGCCAAACTCCCATCCATCATGGCAGAACAAAGTAACCAACTCTAATGTCTTACAACGAGCCAAACTCACATCCATCATGGCAGAACAAAGTAACCAACTCTAATGTCTTACAACGAGCCAAACTCACATCCATCATGGCAACACTTAGGAGTCGGAGTCTGGCTGGGTTATATCAGGAGAAAGGTAAACAATCGTATTCCCAAACAAATATTGTATGGCGAACTTAGGGACATAAAGAAACCAAAGGGTAGACCAGTGCTGAGATATAAGGATGTTTGCAAGGATTGCTTAAGTGAATTCTCCTTCAGTTAAAAAGACAGGAATCACATAGGAGAACAAAAATAAAAAAATGACACAACAGCATTCGAGACAACGTTGATGTCAAAGTCAGAAGACAAAAGGCGCATGAGAAAGGAGACGAGGCCAGGCAACACGAATACATCTTGTCTATTCTGACGTCGGATCTGTCTATCCGATATTGACAGGTTCAGTCAGGAGAGAAGCTGTTCAACAAAACAGCATCCAGCACAAGACATGAAACTTGTACAAAACAGCATCCAGCACAAGACATGAAACTTGTACAAAACTACTGACTTATGATTGTTTGCTACCAATCGTGTCAAGATGCCACAGGCCACACACACGCACACGCATACACACATACACACACACATACACCGCTACACACATAGTAGATAGATATACATCTAATATAGGGAGCCGCGATAGCTCAGTGGTTAGTGAATCGGACTACAAAGGACAAGAGGTAGGGTTCGATCCCAACCGACGGCTTCCGGATTCACCCCGCCTTTAATGGGTATCGAATTTTTTTTCTGGGACAGTAAAGCGGCACGGGCGTAATACCGACCACATTACTCCAAAAATCATGTGCCGAAGGTATGTACAATTTATGGTCACTAACATCATATTCCCTATACGCCACTTGGCGTGACGGGGGCTCTTTACTATTTTTTAATACATCTAAAATATACATCTGGAATAAACATACATAAAGAAAATATAAAATAGAGAACCACGAGTTAAGCAAGGACGTTAACTAATTGCTAGTCACATAGTAAATCTTGTTCTTATCAAAATGGAGAGGTTGTGATAAGTCTTTAACAAGAGTGAGATACAAGAACCATTAACACTGGGGCACTTCGTCATCTGTTGACATGAATTGTGGGTCTTTCGTAGGGTGGGTTGTTCTAAGTGCACAGAGATGAGTTGAGATAACCAGTTATCAACTTAATCCCAGACAACAAGCCGAGCGGAAGAAATGTCTGTTTTTGCTAGACTAAAATTTGGAGGCGCGCGAGTTAATTTTGTCATCATCTCTACACAGTCCAATTGTAATTATGGGCGTAACGTGAACGTTGTTCGATGGCGGACAAGACTTTCACATTGCTGCATTCATCAATTCTTGTTTTGTCACCTCATAACTTTAGATGGATCAAGTCTTCCGTCATAAACTCACAACTCCAGTTACATCAGTTCTTAAGTCATCACCTCATTTCAGTTATGTCAGCTCTTAAGGTATCACCTCACTTCAGTTATATCAGCTCTTAAGACATCACCTCACTTCAGTTATATCAGCTCTTATGTCATCACCTCACTTCAGTTAATCAGCTCTTATGTCATCACCTCACTTCAGTTATATCAACTCTTATGTCATCACCTCACTTCAGTTAATCAGCTCTTATGTCATCACCTCACTTCAGTTAATCAGCTTTTATGTCATCACCTCACTTCAGTTAATCAGCTTTTATGTCATCACCTCACTTCTGTTAATCAGCTCTTATGTCATCACCTCACTTCAGTTAATCAGCTCTTAAGTCATCCATCACCTCACAACTTCAGTTACATCAGTTCTTAAGTCATCACCACACAACTTCAGTTACATCAGCACTTAAATCATCACCTCACAACTTCAGTTAATCAGCTCTTATGTCATCACTTCACAACTTCAGTTAATCAGCTCTTATGTCATCACTTCACAACTTCAGTTAATCAGCTCTTATGTCATCACTTCACAACTTCAGTTAATCAGCTCTTATGTCATCACTTCACAACTTCAGTTACATCAGCTCTTATGTCATCACCTCAAAATTTCAGTTACATCAGTTCTTAATTCATCACTTCACTTCAGTTAATCAGCTCTTATGTCATCACTTCACAACTTCAGTTAATCAGCTCTTAAGTCATCACTTCACAACTTCAGTTACATCAGTTCTTAAGTCATCACCTCACAACTTCAGTTAATCAGCTCTTAAGTCATCACTTCACAACTTCAGTTAATCAGCTCTTAAGTCATCACTTCACAACTTCAGTTACATCAGTTCTTAAGTCATCACCTCACAACTTCAGTTAATCAGCTCTTAAGTCATCACTTCACAACTTCAGTTAATCAGCTCTTAAGTCATCACTTCACAACTTCAGTTACATCAGTTCTTAAGTCATCACTTCACAACTTCAGTTACATCAGTTCTTAAGTCATCACCTCACTTCAGTTAATCAGCTCTTAAGTCATTACCTCACAACTTCAGTTACATCAGTTCTTAAGTCATCACCTCACTTCAGTTAATCAGCTCTTAAGTTATTACCTCACAACTTCAGTTACATCAGTTCTTAAGTCATCACCTCACTTCAGTTAATCAGCTCTTAATTCATCACCTCACAACTTCAGTTACATCATCTCTTAAGTCATCACTTCACAACTTCTGTTAATCAGCTCTTAAGTCATCACCTCACAACTTTAGTTACATCAGCTCTTAAGTCATCACCTCACAACTTCAGTTACATCAGTTCTTAAGTCATCATATAACATTATCATGTGATAATGATTGGATACTTCGGTTCAACGCAAGTCGGTTAGACCTTGGACGCGGTTAAGGAAATTTCAAACTCTTTATTGAGTTTCTCTGTTCTCCTGGAGATTTTTGGAGCTTGCCCATTTTAGAAATATCAATAAACTATCTGTACTACATCGATGTGATATGTGCAAAGATATGGAAGAAATATGCTACCCCACAAGACAGCATAGGGTTCGTACGCCACTCACTGAATCGTACATCACAAATAAAGAGAAGAAGGGTGGGTTAGTCGTTAGTCTTTAGACACAATTATTAATGTCTCTATAGTTATGAGGTGAATACAATAAGAATTGATTGAACTAGCTTTTTAATGGATGTTACGAGAAATGATGTAACAAATTTTGTGAGGTGATGACACGAGAGTTGATGTAGTAAAAGTTGTGAAGTGATGGCACGAGAATTGATGTAACAAAAGTTGTGAGGTGATGGTGTAAGAATTGATGTAACAAAAGTTGTGAGGTGATGGTGTAAGAATTGATGTAACAAAAGTTGTGAGGTGATGACGTAAGAATTGATGTAACAAAAGTTGTGAAGTGATGACACGAGAATTGATGTAACAAAAGTTGTGAGGTGATGACGTAAGAATTGATGTGACTAAAATTGTGAGGTGATGATACGATAATTGATGTAAATAAAGGTGTAAGGTAATGATGTAAGAATTGATATTACTAAAATTGTGAGATCATTGAGAACACGATCATTGATGTAAATAAAGGTGTGAGGTGATAACGTAAGAATCGATGTGAGTAAAATTGTGAGGTGATGACGTAAGAATCGATGTGACTAAATTTGTGAGGTGATGACACGATAATTTATGTAAATAAAGGTGTGAGGTAATGATGTAAGAATTGACGTTACTAAAATTGTGAGGTGATGACGTAAGAATCGATGTGACTAAAATTGTGAGGTGATGACACAATAATTGATGTAAATAATGGTGTGAGGTAATGATGTAAGAATTTATGTTACTAAAATTGTGAGGTGATGACAATATTATTGATGTAACTAAAGTTGTGAGGTGATGACGTAAGAATTGATGTAGCTAAAGTTGTGAATTGATGATACAATAATTGATGTAGCTAAAATTGTGAGGCGATGACGTAAAAAAATGATGTAACTAAAGTTGTGAATTGATGATGCAATAATTGATGTAACTAAAATTGTGAGGTAATGACACAATAATTGATGTAACAAAAGTTGTGAGGTGATGACGTGAGAATTGATGTAACAAAAGATGTGAGGTGATGACGTACGAATAGATGTAACAAAAGTTGTGAGGTGATGACGTAAGAACTGATGTAACTAAAGCGTGAAGCGACTACACTTACAGTGATATGAAATGGTATTTATTCTCAGTTCTCACCCTCATATTAAAAGTATATATACATCATATGAATTATATAAACTCTTGTTTCACTGCTACACAGATTTTATCTCCCAATTTTTGCTGATAATGCTGCAGAAGTTAATGAAATCCATATCTTTGTAAGATTTCATTATTTTTGTAAAAGAAACAAATAACTGATCTTCATTTGATTCCGTTTTGTCCTACTCTGTGATACTAGTTATTTCATGAAGGTTATAGAGACCTTTGATGACATGCCAGAGGTCTCAACGTCTTGGACTCATCCATCATCAGAATTGGAATCCATGCTTATCCTTTAAGTTTTGGAACTCCCACATTTTTTTTTATCTATTCATAATTTACCGTTCAATTTAGTGTAATGTAGATATAATGTATAAAACTTATTCTTCCTAATATATAACAATGTAAAATTACTTTCATAGTTTAATTACTATGTTATTTTTATGGTTTGAAATTAATTAAAAACAGCAAAAATGTCAAAATTATACTTTTAATTTTTTAAATTAAATTAAAATTGTAATATCCTCACAAGAGATTTTAAAATAATATTTGTGTTCGTTCATTTATTACACAATTATCTTCTGGTAATTATAGTGCAGAATCCAGAGTTAAGAAAATGCCCTTCTTTTACATATTAATCAATGGAGCTTATGCACAAACACTCAGACCTAGTTTTCCGCCCTCACTCTTTCCTATAATGAACTTTTGATCAACACGCCCCGAGCAACTATAGCTCGTGTAAAATCACTTGCCCAACTTCAAAACGCTATTGCTCAGAAACCGTTTGTTAAAAACTGTTGAAATTTTCCAAATGTTATTAGAATGCAAAAGACCCTTTAAATGTATATTTAACAAATATCTTGCAGCTGCAGTTTTCTTAAAGCGGCGAATTTCTTTGATGTTTGTCAAAATTGTAAATTGTGAACCCCTAAATAATAGAAATTACCGTAGTTGCTGGTCTATGATTAATTTTCACTAGGTAAAGGCGTGGCCGTAATGGGGAAATACCAGGAGAATTATTGTCTTCTCAGTTCGAGGACGGACGATAATATCAAGGTATACCTGTATGTCCAATTTTCATAGTTGTGTGGTCCTGAAAAGGACCGTTTGTTGAACTAATTTAAGGTAATATAGGGGCCAACATTGTGGGGGCTATATACTTTCATTCTGAATCAGACGAGTCTAAAAGATTAATAACTGTTTGGGGTTGAACATTCCACAAACCATCATTTTTCCAATATTCATCTTCCTGTTTTAAGACGTGGTCTTCACATTTAGCCCAATAATCTTTGTCTATATTTAATAAAGCGAGATTAGCAAGAGTCTTTACATCGCATATTTTGAATGTTGTATTTTCATCTGCCCCTTGTCCTTTTAATTTTGCCCAGATTAGTTCTATTGGATTTAAATGAGCATGGTAAGGTGGCATCCTCAAACTTATATGACCGTGCTCTTGGATAATCTTATCTATTTGAAAAATCTTTGTCCTTTGTTTTTGCTTTACTAGAGATAGTAATTCAGGTTTTAAGTACATGTTATTAAATTGTATGTGCTACTTTGTGCGCCATATCTTAATAGCATCTTTTGTACTGGATGACGTCGGGACTTTATCTTCAAGTGCAACAATGTTGTGGTACGCTGCATTGTCCATTATTAGGCAAGATGGTCGATCTAGTGATGGGAGAACAGAATTTTCAATCCAATGTCTAAATATGTGACCATTCATCTCAGAGTGATAATCCCGATTGTCTATGGATTTTGAAAGAAAAATGAGCTCTGCACTCTGTATTAGTCCATGTTGTCGACAACCTGCATGAGCAATTATCAAGCACTGTCCTTTGCTGCTAGGTATTAATCTCTTAATCTTTCCATCTGATGACTGCTATTCCCTTTGGTTAGTGTGGTGAGCATTGATCCATGTTTCATCCAAGTACACAATATCATAACCTTGCTTGCGCACCTCTTTTACTTCACGTAAGTACTTGCTTCTCATGACTACTATATGTGGCTTCTCACAGATGATGTTTCGTCCATTGGAATACTTTCTGAATGTAAAGTCTGCAGCTCTCACTTTCCTCCATAATGTAGACTTTGATATTTCAATACTGTTGTTCTTTTTCAGCGAAATTTTTAATTTTCTTATTGTAACAGTTTCATTCATACCCAACATTTTGCGAATTTCACTTCTAATAAGTTCACTGTCGAAATTATCCAACATTTTTGCTCTTCCTTGTGATTTTGTATATTTGGAACATTGACGGTCACGTGCTTGAATCCAGCGATTAAATGACCGTTTAGATAAATCCAAAATGTGTCTTGTCCTATTCTCAGGGTTTTCTAAAGAATGAAATAATCTTCCTCGTTTAGCCTCTTTGCAAAAATAGTCATACATTTTTATTGCGATGTTTTGTAAACTGCAGAATTTCATTTTAAGACTCATGATAAATGTTAACGTTCCACGTCTACACCTATGAATGAACGGAAATGGAACACACAATTTCTCAAGTGTCTAATTGTGTCAAATAAAACACGGGGAAAGCGTGCAAATACGTCAATTCTACCGTGTATGGATTTTACTCGCTATTTTTAGTTTAAAATACTGTAAACATTAAGTTTTGACTGCATCAATGGGTCGTTATAAATTTATATAAATCAAATAAGCAACAATAATAACCAAATGTTTTTTTTAAAATGAAATTAATTCCCTGTTGGGTTCTAATCATTATAACTTTACATGCAAATTTTGAATATCTTACAACAAGCGGTTAAAAAGCTATCGATTTTAAAAGTTAGGCACGAGTTATGAAACAAGCTATAGCTCATATATCGTCCCATTAGATATATCTGGTGGTCGGTGAGCTCTCTCTCTCTCTCTCTCAACTATCTGTCTGTCGCTGACTTCACAGGATAGCCAGTGTATCTTCGAAGTTAACAGTAATTATAGCTGAAGCCAAAGACAGAAAAGGAGACAAATAATAATAAATGAATATTATTATAGAGGGAAACTTCCGAGGCGATAAGGAATCATAGGAGGAAGAGGTATGCATTACAGCACTCAGAACAATGACAAATAAACAACAATAACAGAAAAAAACAAAGAACAATATATTGTCCGAAGCAGGATCGAACTCGTACTCCCTCGCACTGCGCTGCCTTGCCACGAGATGCCGAACGCTAGGGAACACTGTAGACCAAAACCAGTGAAAAGACAGAAAAGGCTTGATTTGTGAACTAAGCATAATGATATCTGGATATACAGTTTTCTATATAAAGTGGATGTCAGACACTATAGTGAAGGGAGGCAAAAATAAACGACTAAGCCTCAATAGCAAAGAATCAAAATAATGGTAGCAACAAATAAAATAACTTAACCGTAATGTACAATAAAGACAAGTGGAACAATTTTAAAACAGGTAAACGAATTTAAATATCTGGGAACATTGTTAACCTCAGATGGAAGATGTACAACAGAGGTGAGATGCAGAATGGCCCAGGCAAAAGCAGCTTTCCAAAAAATAAGGAAGATACTGTGCAATCCATTTTCGACAACAGAAACAAGAAAAACAGTTGTTAAAGGTTATGTAGAGCCAGTATTAACATGTGGATGTGAATTATGGACAATAGGACAACAGACAAGAAAATCACTGGAAGCTGTAGAAATGTAGATTTACAAAAGAATGTTGTGAGTATCATGGACAGCTAAGAAAAAAATAAAAGCGTTATGGAAGTAGCCAAAGTAGTCAAAGGTAAAAGAGAGCTAATTCCAATATTAGAAAGAAACAATCATTATTTTTTGGGGGCCAAAAAATGAGAAGGAAACAGCGGGAATATATTGTGACAACTAGACAATTTGAGGGACGAAGAGATAGAGGGTAGCAAAGAGAAAAAGATACCAGACAGCTTAAGAGAATGGCTTGACAGAAAGACAACAACATAAATGATAAATAACTGTCGAGATCGAAAGTTGTGAAGAGACATAACAACCTACGCCAGCAGGCATGATACTTGATGATGATGACAATGATAAATGTAGTGGAGGGCGGCTGGCAGGGTCGATAACTTGTTCTGGTCAGGAATACGAGAACGAAGGTTCGAATCACCGTGGAGTAAAAAGATTTGTCCATCACGGAATAAAAAACACAGACCCGAACACCTCATGGCCGCTGCACTGGATAAGCTGCCTTTATTCTTTGGTCCTATAAGTTCCACTGGCAGAACCCACAAATGGAATAATGTTGTAAAGATAAAAAAGATAATGTATATTTAAAGAAATAATAATGCAGAGAGTTGATTACTCGATTAATTATCAATTTGGTTACTATGTTTATAAATGGTTTAGTTAGCAAGTTACAGTTCGTTTCAAATCATGTGCCCAACTTCAAAACGCTATTACGCAGTAAACATTTGTTAAAGACTGTTGGAATTTTCCAAATGTTATTAGAATGCAAAAGGCCCTTTAAATGTATATTTAACAAATATCTTACAGCTGCAGTTTTCTTAAAGCGGCGAATTTCTTTGATGTTTGTCATAATTGTAAATTGTGAAGCCCTAAAGAATAGAAATTACCGTAGTTGCTGGTCTTTGATTAATTTTCACTAGGTAAAGGCGTGGCCGTAATGGGGAAATAATTGGATAAGACAAAGCACCAGGATAATTATTGTCTGCTCAGTTCGAGGACGGCTGCGCCGCTGAATGAAAGGAAATGGAACACACAATGTCTCGTGTTTTCTACAAGTGTCTAATTGTGTCAGAAAACCCACGTTGAAAGCGTGCAAAATCGTCAGTTTGACCGTGTATGGATTTTTAATCGCTATTTTTAACTTAAATATTGTAAACATTAAGTTTTGACTACATCAATGTGTCGTTATAAATTTATATAAATCAAATAAGCAACAATAATAACCAAATGTTGTTTTTTTATGAAATTAATTCCCTGTTGGGTTCTAATCATTATAACTTTACATGCAAATTTTGAAAAGCTTATAAAAAGCGGTTTAAAAGATATCGATTTTAAAAGTTGGGCACGACTTATGAAACGGATTTTTTTTATAGTTATCTAATTAGTTAGTAATTATTTTAGTTAGATCGCATATTACTTTAGCTAGGTCGTTAGTTAATATAGTTTCCACTCACTCGATGATTACTAAAGGAGTTGGGTGTCCTCTTAGTCATGCGCCCTTGTCGTCGACGTCAAGTGACCGTAGGTATGTTGTCTTGTAGTCTGCAGTAGAACTGATATGTTTCCGGCTTCGACCCAAGATATCCGACTTCAGCACGGCAAATTGAGTACTGGGTTACCTTCCCCTCTTCGACCCCCACTTGCTTGGGCAAACTAGACAGGCTAGTCTGTCTTTAGAGGCACCGCGAAGAAGTGGAGTAGAGTCTGGATGTTTCGGTTCTCCGACCCTGATGCCAGCCATCATTTTTGAGTTGCTGGGAGCTTCCATCTCGGTTTCTGTGAGGCGCTTTGTCTTCGTTAATAGAGTTAGTGAGTTTAATTCCCAGTTTTAGCAATGTTATTTTGCGATCAATACGAATATGGGAGTTTAGCTTCTTAATTTTGATGGCAGGAATCTTATCTGGGGAAGCAGGGCGACCACACCACCCATGTATTGTGTATGACTATTAAAACACATGCGCGCTAAATATAGGCGTTAAGAGAATATTTGTTCTTTTACTTACTTACAGTTCAACATGAGTCTTTGTACGGTAATACAGGCATCTTGGTACAGCAGGACAGGGATCTTGTTACAGTACGACACGGATCTTGAAATAAATAAAACAGGGATCTTGAAATAAATACAGCAGGACAGGGATCTTGGTACAATAAGACAGGGATCTTGGCACATCACGACAGGGATCTTTGTACAGCACACCGCTCACAAGATGGCACCTTTAGTTTCTTAATGTCTCAACTTCTTGAACTCAGTATCGGCCCATTCCTTGTTTTAAAAGATCTAGCAGCCCTTACCTAGCGGAAGGTGGTGTTGAAATGCTGCCCTTTGAACTAGCGGCAATACACCCCGGTCTACCCCAGGGCTCACCAATATCTCTAGTTTTATTCAACATCTACACTGTGGTATTAAAGGAGATAAAGATCACTGGTCAGGGGAGGACAATGTCTTACGTCAACGATGTTTTGGTGCACAGTCAGGGAAAAGAAGTCAAATGGGGTGATTTCATAGCAACAGTTGTTGATATTAGCTAAGCACACACGTCATATATTTTTTTGGTTCTAGCATACAAGTTATGTGGTTTTAAATGCATAACCTGCAGAGTGTCATAACACCGGAGGTAGCCGTAGACACATACATAATTTAATTAATAATATAGTTTGATATATGTTTAGCTGCCACAGCCAAATTATTGTGTAATGAGAAACCTTTGTATGCATGGAAAGATATTTATCCAGTTGAGTTATTAAGCGTAACTATAGAATAGTGTGAATAAACTTTTGTACATCTAGATGACGTGTTGTTGTTTCAGCGTCATGTGAGTTGATGCTCCATCGGCCCATACTACGCCATGAGTGTGAAGTGAAAGCAAAGTGTTGTTTAGAACATTGGGAATTGCATTTTTTCTATCGTCGGTGTGCAATTATTCACGTTGCATTCGTCACTGTCACAGTTGTGTGGCATAAGTTGTTGTCTCTTTGAATTTATTCAGTGGGTTTCTAATTCCGGTTATCCCCCTTTTTTGTGGGAGCCGCGATAGCTCAGTGGTTATTGAACTGGACTACAAAGGACAAAGGGTAGGGTTCGATCCTAACCGACGGTTTCCGGGTTCACCCAGCCTTAAATGGGTACCGGATTTTTTTCTGGGAAAGTAAAGCAGCACGGGCGTAATACCGACCACATTACCCCAAAAATCATGCTTTGAAGGTCTGTAAAATATATGTTCACTAACACCATATTTCCCTATACGCCACTTGGCGTGACGGGGGTACTTTACTTTTACTACCTTTTTTGTGTTGATTTTAATCCCTGTAGCCTGATCTTTTAATGCTGTGTGCATGTTTGTGCTGCAAAATGATTTAGTTTCATTTTGACTAAACATCCATCCTATTTAAGGTTCTAATTGTCTAATGTCACAGCGGTTTTTGCCAGAGTTTCAGTTTTCTTTATTATTTCTTATTTTGTTTGTAGTATTTCCTATGCTTCTCATAATGATGTCCATGTTAATAATGCCCGTCATCTAAACCTGTCCTTTGCAGAAGGTTGCATTCACCAAAGTCCGTCGGAAAAAATCTCTGTCACTAGACAGGACTTTGCATGTTGTTATTATGAAGGTTTCTTCGATGGCTTATAATTGTAAACGTGGAAATCAATATTGCACTTAATAACGGACACCCATGTGTGTCCATACTGGGTGTAATTAATAATTGAAGTGGTAGTCAAGGTCATCAGACTGTGTGGGCGTAAAAAATATATTACCAGACTGTGTGGGCAGACAAACATAGGGTCAACATTAAGACGTGGCATAAAGAAATATTTATTAACAGACAAGTGATTGGGTAGACATGTAGGCGGTTACAAAGGCGTACCCAGCAAAAAAAAAAAAAAAACACTCACTCTGAGACCCCATGGAGTAAGAGCAGCAAGCAAAGGAAGAGCAGCGAGCAACAACGAACAGGGAGACACACCTTAGAATTTAGCAGAGAAAGGTAGGAAATAAGCACAGTTTAGCTATAAAGAGCAATAATTAGCAGAGAACAATTAGCAAGACTAGGATTATTAGTAAATGAGACATTAATAAATAGCTGATGTAGTCAGTCCACAACGGGACTAGTATTTAGACGTCTAGAAATGTGTTATTCTTCCTCTTCTGCGATCATGATTCATTCAGAGTAGGATTCCGGACTCTCTCATGAAGGCAGCTGTCAGTTTAAGTGATTCTTTGCCCCGTATAGTTTCTCTTCCAGGAAGGTGGGTGTGGTCTACATTGTACTTCTCAGGTCTGTGTAATGGGGACAATCCTGTAGAACATGTTTTGTTGTCATGTTGTCCTGTGTGCAGTGGCATTAGCTGGTAGTACCAATTTTTAGTTTGGTGAACATGTGCTTTCTTATTATGTTGTGGCCAGTGCGTAGGCGAAATATGATGACTTGATCCCTTCTTGATAGTTGGAGGTATCCATTCCTCTTGTCCTACTTTGGGTGTTCTCTTTTCCATTTTTCATCAAGCTTGTCTTTGATGATGGATTTGGCTTCATCATAGCTGACAAGATGGTTCTCCTGTAGTAATCTCCTTCCCTCTTTAGCTAATTTGTCTGTGCGTTCGTTCCCGTGTATATTACAGTGTGATGGTATCCACTGGATGACTACTCTCTGGAAGTTATTGCAAAGTTGGTCCAGGGTTGTTCTCAAGTCATCCAGTTTGTTGTCCCTGTGTTTTTTTTAGAACTGTTAGGACTGACAAAGCATCAGTTAGTATCACCAATTTCTTGTCCATGTTATTTTTGTGTTGGATAGCCAGTCTTGCACCGTATTTGGGGAATTCAGAAATTTGTTATGTGATTTACTAATTCCAAAAGTATGTTGAGTCCGATGGTTATCCAGACCGTCCGATAGTTTGATTATAATATTACTGACTGTACTTTATTATGTGATAATATAACTTGTGACTATAGAAATGTAACAACAGTACGTCAATAAATATGTTGTTCATATGATGGAACACCTCAAGTGTTTGTTTGACTGTCACAAATAGATGTTATTGGAATGTGCTAAAGAAAGACGGACGGCCTATATGAAGTAGGAACAAGCATGCCACAAAAGACATTATATTATACTTACAAGTTCAAATAAGAAGATATCCAGTCTTTTATTGAACGGCGTAAACCAGTCTTCGATTTATTGGTGCAAGAAGATCAATTTAAAAGCGCTCTTCACATAACAAACTTCCTCTTAGTCCGCCCCCATCTCATCTTTCTGGAACCATGCCGTCCATTATTGTTAATTCTAGCCCACTGTATATTTTGTTCTAGTCGCAGCATTTTAATTTTCTCTGTAAAATGTTTATAAGCTCGTCCTTTTTAATGCTTGGTCTTTTAATGTCTTCTCTACTCTTTTTTAATCAACATTTTTCGGACACATCATGAGAAGAGGAAAGTTGGAATACTTGGTTACAACTGGCAAAATAAAAGGAAAGAAAGATCACGGACGAGAGCAAATATTGGATAGCCTGGTGTCATGGCATGGAAAACAGTCAACAACAGAACTGATACGATGCACTGTAGATGAAAGATTGTGGAAGAACATGATCGCCTACGCCTACCTGTATGGCACATGACGACGATGACTCTTTTCCTTATCGGGTATGTTAAGGAGTTTTTAGTAGTATTTTGTTCATAATGATCCTAATTTCTTTATTTCTGTTTGCGAGATTGTCCACGATTCACAACTATAAGCAACTTTTGGCAATGGGAATAAACACTCCTTTAATTATTTTCATTTCTATGATAGTGTTCAAAACGTGATTTTATACATGTGTGTTTTCTGGACTGTCCGTGTCTGGCATTGGTGTAGTTCGTTCAGAAATTCGTGCCCACAGAGGGGCATTAATTATCTCGGAAACTGTTTGATGAATTTCTGTAATTCTTTTTTGTGAAATCTTATTTTTTCACCGACCTTCAGTCTGCTTTTTTGCCCTACTGTCATGCATTTAGGAAAGATTTTTACTTATTTGAGGTATTTAAAAATATGATTCTCTTGCTTGTCTTAAATTTTAGGATTTTACAACACCCACATTTGTTGTAATCAACTCATCAATTAAAAATTCTAACTTCATATGCAAACCACACAATCGTAGCACCGTTTCACACTCTTAACTTATACACGGGCCACTCCGAGGTTTTTTTAAATATTTTTTTGGTAATTTCATTTCCGGTTACTTGTTAAATTGATCCAGAGGCGTATTTTGACAAAATATTTACTAGTAATGAATATTCCTGTATGTGTGATAATTTGTTATGTTGTGAAGTGACTACTTGATTTTTAAAACCATGATGAGTTTAAAGTGTAAATTCATCACTATGCACAAGGTAACTGTGTTGTTGTACATGCACTTTTTCAAGGAATCTAAAAAGGGTCGTTTATATTACTATTCAATGTAATACGGATACGCCTTTGGTTTGCATTGTTAGAAAATTAACATAATTTAATTCCCTTTCTCTTTATATTTACATGATCGGTACTATTTGGTGGCTGGGTTTTGATATTTTAAATATAAGGATCGGAAATTTTGTAAATTGAGTGGAATCATCAGCAGAATTTGAAAACCTCTGGTGTTAAATGTTTGAGTTCATTTCTTTCAGTCTCCGCTGTCACGTGTTCGCAACAAGCTTCAACCATTGGTTGGATAACTTCATAAAATAACCTTTATAACTGTTTTTGTGAATAATTTCTCAATTTGTGGACGTTTCCTTTACTTGATTTCGCGTTTTCATCCCAGGGGGAGTTAATGAGTGGCGCCTGCCTTCTCTTAGTTCCACGATTCTTCCACTTGAGCAAAGTTCTCGGTGGTTCTCCGAATAATTTCTGGAATGTTCTCAATTAGTGCGTATCTTATCAACAATTAAAAGAAGAGAAGAAAACGCAGCGTGTCTTGGTGCTTTCTTTATTGTGGTTTCCGAACAAAAAAAATATCACAAAAATATGGCTTTTTGTTTGAGACTCGCACTTTTATACAGGGATAGATGGGAGGCAGAATATATGTATGTATGTATGTATGTATGTATGTATGTATGTATGTATGTATGTATGTATGTATGTATGTATGTATGTATGTATGTATGTATGTATGTATGTATGTATGTATGTATGTATGTATGTATGTATGTATGTATGTATGTATGTATGTATGTATGTATGTATGTATGTGTATGTATGTAAGTATGCATGTATGTATGTATGTATGTATGTATGTATGTATGTATGTATGTATGTATGTATGTATGTATGTATGTATGTATGTATGTATGTGTGTATGTATGTATGTATGTATGTATGTATGTATGTGTGTAGGCAGTTACGTGCGTGTTGTTAGTTGTGTAAGTGCATGTATGTGTTACATGGATATACTTATGTTTGTAGGTATATGTTTGTAAGTATATGTATGTTAGTACATGTTTTTAGTATATGTTTGTAAGTATATGTTTGTAGGTATATGTTTGTAAGTATCAAGTATATGTTTATAGATATATGTTTGTTAGTATATGTTAATAGGTATATGTTTGTTAGTATATGTTTATAAATATATGTTTGTAGGTATATGTTTGTAGGTATATGTTTGTTAGTATATGTTTATAAGTATATGTTTATAAGTATATGTTTGTAAGTATATGTTTGTAGGTATATGCTTATAAGTTTATGTTTGTAAGAATATTTGTGTAAGTATATATTTATAAGTTTATGTTTATAAGTTTATCTTTATAAGTTCATGTTTGTAAGTATATGTTTATAAGTTTATGTTTGTAAGTATATGTTTATAAGTATATGTTTGTAAGTATATGTTTGTAGGTATATGTTTCTTATATATGTTTGTTAGTATATGTATGAATGCTTGGATATCTTTATATGCACTTGTAGAACTCAAGCATACAGAAAAAAACGCAAAAATAAAGAATACAACAGCTATGTCAACAACCCTAACAAAGGCACTACGTGACTGAAACCAGGGAAACAGTAGCAGCCACAAACGTAAACAAGAAAGGCGTGATAAGCATGCATTGGTGGCGTGACGTTGAATAATGTAACTTACATCGGTGACGTCGAGCAAAGATGGTGGCCAGCTGACTGTTCATGATTGTAAACAATGTTTTATATTTATGTTGCTGGGGACTGGTTGGTCTCGGGGCAAGACGCCGGTCTCGAGACAGAGAGGTTGTGAGTTGAAATCCCAGCTGCATTAGTTGGGAATATTTGTTGTGATTTATCTTTACGGCAACTACCCCTGGTCGCAGCAGCGAGGCCCGGCTTGAAACGTCAATTACTCATCGACAGAAAAAAATATGAGTACCTCTGGAGACGGAGTTGTCTGCCTGTGCGTCGAGGGACCCCTGTGAACACGGCTGCCAGGGAAAAACGGATTAACACGCAAAATTCAGTTCATAACTTCTATAGACCTCGCCAGATGTGAAAGCTGGCGAGCGCAAAAAAAAAATATATATATATCTATATTTATGTTGTCGCGTTGGATATCGATAGAGCTAGCAATGATGATGATGTTGACATCAAGAGTTTGGCTTCTCTTCTCTTTCTTTCTTAGTTCCTCTTGCAGCTAATCAGGTGTAACTTGAGATATCAAGTTCTGGTTCTCGCCCTTTTGACAACTTCAGCCATTGCCAGTTTTTGTTGTTCTAGCGTGTCTTTGATATTGTCTGTCTATCTTACTCAGGGTCTGCCTCTTGCTCTTCTCTCTTCTCTTTTAACTCTTTCAGTGCAGAATGTTTTTTTCTTTTTTTTTTTTTTTGGTTATCATTTTAGCAGTAGAGATTTGAGAGACAAAATTGTTCATGTCTTTAAATATTTATCTACATGTTTATATTTATCTAACATTTAACTATTATATATTAACTTTTAGATAATTAAACAAAGAATTATATTGCAACAATACCAAGATGATACAAGACATATAAAAAAAAATATGGTTTAATAACGGTTTACAATAATTAAATTGAGAGTGACGCTCTGTGCGGCTAAACGTACACGACAGAAATCGGCATGGCGCATGGTGCGTCGAAACGTATGCAAAGTCTACGACTGGTAGAGAGGACATCAATGTGCTGGGTTAAAGCTAAGACAAGTAAGTATACCAGGCTGGTAGAGAGGATTTCAATGTGCTGGGTTAAAGCTAAGACAAGCAAGTATACCAGGCTGGTAGAGAGGACATCAATGTGCTGGGTTAAAGCTAAGACAAGTAAGTATACCAGGCTGGTAGAGAAGATTTCAATGTGCTGGGTTAAAGCTAAGACAAGTAAGTATACCAGGCTGGTAGAGAGGACATTAATGTGCTGGGTTAAAGCTAAGACAAGTAAGTATACCAGGCTGGTAGAGAGGATTTCAATGTGCTGGGTTAAAGCTAAGACAAGCAAGTATACCAGGCTGGTAGAGAGGACATCAATGTGCTGGGTTAAAGCTAAGACAACTAAGTATACCAGGCTGGTAGAGAGGACATCAATGTGCTGGGTTAAAGCTAAGACAAGTAAGTATACCAGGCTGGTAGAGAGGATTTCAATGTGTTGGGTTAAAGCTAAGACAAGCAAGTATACCAGGCTGGTAGAGAGGACATCAATGTGCTGGGTTAAAGGTAAGACAAGCAAGTATACCAGGCTGGTAGAGAGGATTTCAATGTGCTGGGTTAAAGCTAAGACAAGCAAGTATACCAGGCTGGTAGAGAGGACAAAAATGTGCTGGGTTAAAGCTAAGACAAGTAAGTATACCAGGCTGGTAGAGAGGATTTCAATGTGCTGGGTTAAAGCTAAGACAAGTAAGTATACCAGGCTGGTAGAGAGAATTTCAATGTGCTGGGTTAAAGCTAAGACAATTAAGTATACGACGCTGGGAGAGACCGTAGATTGTGTTATTGAGTTATAAGTGTAGTTATTTTGTGCGGAATCTATATTGTAAGCTTTAGAGTCAATGCAGCCGGAAGTCGGCTAGTCATGACCCAGGCGGGCCCACCTTTCCTAGAGTGTCAAGAAGCTAAAGGGCCGAAACACTTGCTTGACGGTGTCCTCTTCTGATGATCAGATTGCCTCCTGCTGCGAAGCTCTCTTTCAAGAGTTTCTTATTGCTTATTGCTTATTACTTATTGCTTATTTAGTAAAAGTAAGTAAAGAGCCCCTGTCACTTCAAAGGCGTATAGGGAATATGGTGTTAGTGACCATACATTTTACAGACCTTCAATTCAGCACATGATTTTTGGGGTAATGTAGTCGGTATTACACCTGTGCCGCTTTACTTTCCGGAAAAAAATCCGGTACCATTTAAGGATGGGTGAACCCGGAAGCCGTCGGTTGGGATCGAACCCTACCTCTTGTCCAATTCACTAACCACTGAGCTAATTGCATATTTAACCTAGGGCTGAATCTAGACCTGCAAACACGACACGCTCTCGTCTGGTTACGTTCAGCTCATTAAAATGATTACAAGAAAACAGCAACAACACCAACCGCTGATTATAAGTACAACAAGCAAATGCTTAAAACGACCCATCCCATATAAATCTTAATAAATTAGACAGAGAAAAAGCTAGCAATCCCTCCCAGAAGATAAAGCTAGACACTAACTAGGCGTCGTACTAAACAAATGAGAACTAACACACACAAAAACATATGAGCCAAACAGAAGAGATAAACAACATGAGAAAACAAATTATTTGTCTTTAGTCGTAGTCTTTACTCTTAGTCTTAATCTTTAGTCTTAGTCTTCAGTCTTAGTCTTTAGTCTTTAGTTTGGACTTTCGTCACAGCAGTCGGGCCATTTCCATCTCCGTTCAGTGGCCCGTTCCAGGAACCGTGAAAGTGTTTGGCTACTGATTGTTCCTGTCCTGCATTGATTGAATGTGTTTGTCTACTGATTGTTCCTGTCCTGCATTGATTGAATGTGTTTGTCTACTGATTGTTCCTGTCCTGCATTGATTGAATGTATTTGTCTACTGGTTATTCCTGTCCTACATTGATTGAACGTGTTTGTCTACTGATCGTTTCTGTTCTGCATTGATTGAATGTGTTTGTCTACTTATCGTTTCTGTCCTGCATTGATTGAATGTGTTTGTCTACTGATTGTTCCTGTCCTGCATTGATTGAATGTGTTTGTCTACTGATTGTTCCTGCCCTGCATTGATTGAACGTGTTGCGTGCTTTTTCCCGTCGTGCCGCCGCGTTCCACCATTCCTTTGACAAGTCGGTTATCCTCAGTTATAGACAATGACGAATAGTAAACGAAAAAAAGTTCATTAAAAACAATTTATATCTTTATTCATGGATCAAATAATAATAATAGCAATAGTAATAATTCCACGGCCTAAATATAATAAATAAATTGGCCATGTAATGAGAAGAGAACAACTGGAATATATTGTAACAACTGGAAAAGTTGAGGGACGAAGAGATTGAGGGAAGCAAAGAGGAAAAATAACAGACAGCTTAAGAGAATGGCTTGGCAGAAGGTCAAACAACAGAAATGATAAATAGCTGCCGAGATCGAAAGTTGTGGAGAGACATGATCCCCTACGCCAGCAGGCCCGGTACTTGATGATGATGATGATGTCAAGCTATTAAGTATCTTCCCTTTTTGTCGTCCGCGACCTCTTTTTCCATGTATTTTGCCAGTTGTAACCAAGTATTCCAACTTTCCTCTTCTCATGATGCGCCCGAAAAATGTCGATTGTTTCTTTCTGATGTTTTTAGGGGCCTTCTTTCTGTGTTGGCCACTTTGATAATTTCCTCGTTGGCATTTTTAGCAGTCCAGGGAAATTTCAACATTCTTCTGAGAAATCTCATTCTACAGTGGTATCTAATCGTCTATTCATTCGATTGTCTACTGCCCATGCTTCGCTTCTATAGGTCAAAATTGACTCGATATGCCACCGATGGACTCACTCATGGAGATATGATGGTTAATTTTTAACGCCTGATGGAGATGTGAATGGTTAATTTTTAACGCCTGAAGAGTTAAACTGAAAGTGAAGCCAAAACGCTGGACCGAAAGTTGACACTGAGTCATAGCTGACTGCTAGTGTCAGGTTCAGTGGCATGGGCTGATCAAGGTCTAACTTCTCGTCAGTAGTATAGTATGTCAATTAGGACGGATAAAAGTGCCTTTGAAGGCACCTAAATCCTTATATAAATAGTCTACCCGTACATCGAGGCACATTTTTTGGTGCCGTTTTTCCTTATATGAGAGTCTTCATTTTTTCTTATATGAGAGTCTACCCGCCCATTTTGGTTCCGGTGACCTCTCGTTGACCTCTCGTTGACCTCTCGTGGTGTTGTGAAGGCGTCGAAACGCAGATAAATCCTTATATAAATAGTCTACACGCAGATCGAGGCACAATTTTTGGTGCCGTTTTTCCTTATATGAGAGTCTACCCGCCCCTTTTTGTTCCGGTCGTGGTGGTGGTGGTGGTGGTGGTGGTGACCTCCCGGTGACCTCCCGGTGACCTCTCGTGGTGACCTCCCGCTGCGGTGGTGTTGTGAAGGGGTGGTGAAGGGGTGGTGAAGGGGCGGCGGTGGTATCATAACTTTCATATTCTTTGTACTTTCAATGGTTCCGTAACTTTCATAATCTATTCTTTCTTTATACTCTCATTCAATAAAAACAGTGACAAGTTTATTTATTGTTTTTAAAAACTTCCTTTAGAATTAAAGGTAACAGCTTAGGCCGTTACACACGCTACACGCCAAATGCGAAACACAGCGTTAATTAAGCGAGAGATCAAAGAGTTCCCGGTAGGCGCGCAGCAAGGGGCCGCAAGATCAAAGAGTTCACGGTAGGCGCGAGGCGACCTCGCGCAGCGAGGGAGCCGCGTTTAACGTTAAGCGCGATCAAAGAATCCGCCTCCCGTATGAACATCAAAGAATCTGCCTCCCTGGGTGAAATATCCGTCGCCGGTAAGTGTTCATCAGGAGAATCATTTAACAGGGGAATTTTACGATACCGATGTTTTAATGTGAGACGCTTGGGGGTAATTAATATCTTTGCGCTGGTTCGTGTTCAAAGACCGTGTTTCGCTGTGAAAAGTTTTGATTAAATGTTGAGGGCCAGACTGGCCAGGGCTACGTTAATAACTTTTTATCATCTGAAGATTAGAATACCACTTATCAGGGGAATTTTAGTGGGTGGTTGTTTTAATGTGGGATGTTTAGGGGAAAATTAATATGGTTGTACTGGAGAGTACTTGATCGATCAAAGAGGTTAGAACTGTATATAAGTAGATCCAAGCAGCCAGGATTTTATTCTCACTCTCTGAAGCAGTTTCAACGAGTGTCTTGGCTGTAACGCAAGCAAGAGTGTGCTTGGCTGTACAAGTAATTTTTCTTTACAAATCGTAAGTAGAACCTTATTTCATAGATTCTATACTGTCATTTATTTTAATTTAACAAAATAATTTAAAATTAAATAAATTAAAACAACTCAAATAAAAATCAAACAAATATGCTCTTTTTATAATGTTTATTTTCACACTGAAACATAAATTTATTTCAATACATCAACGTGGACAATACATGTTACACATTCAAATGTTTATAATTGAACAATGATGATTTCAATAGTACAAATATGAATTCAAATCATCTGAAAAAAGTACACAAATAACAACATAGTCATGTATAAGTAATAAAAATTTCACTGTCCCACTGCAGCATTTATTAATTTTACTCGTCTCGGCTTCCTCGCTTTGTTGGAACTGTCTGTTTGAGCTAAATGGTTATCAAACACTGGTGAATACGAAGGTTGATTAGAGTTCAAAACACAGCCACCCTCCATTTTGACAAAGCCTTGATCAAAGACGGCGTAGGTAATTGGCGACTGAGTGGAAATTGAATCACTCGAGGCATACATATCTCTTGGTTCTTTCGGTTGCTCAACAAGAGGTGTAGTATAGTTGATGTTATCATAAGTTGCTAAAATGTCATCTCGCATATCAACTAGCGTGATAAATTCATCTCTCGAGAGTGTTATTCCAGTTCTGGTAGGAAACTTAAGAAGACTCTCACCACGATATGACCTTATGTTTATCAATGGTCTGTTATGAAAAGCAGAAACTGAGACTGCCTTAACACCATCTTTGGACAGTGGAATTATATTCTCATTTCTACGAGACATGAAAATACGTTGATCACATACATCAAATGAAGCTGGCATATTAATGCTAGCCGATTCCATGTTTGAATCACACGACTTGGTAGCAGGGCTCTGACTTTCTGTATGTAGTAGAACTGAGAACGGCTGACTTTTATACCCTGTAACAAGTGGGGCGTGGCCAGCCTAATTATAGTAACCAATGGAATACGTTCTATTTATAGTAACTGATGCAATACGTCATCGGACGTGTTGAGACATGTTCAGAGAGCCGCCATCTTTGATGAGTCATGGGAAGTTTGTTCCACTCAGTCGATGGATCCAGGGCGTCATCAACCGATAAATGATACGGTCGTTAATATGTTGTTTCGTTGAAAATGGCATGAGAATTCTGTTAATGCTCGCACCACGACACTTTAAAATTATATAATAAACACAATATAGACCACACGTGTTGCTAAACAAGTCTTGTAACACTCGTGAGTTGTAGACGAATGGAACATGTGAATTCCTCTCGATAAAGTTTAAAATATCAATGTGCCTGGGAGGTAAACCGTAGGAATCAAAATACTCTATTTGGCCGAGGCCATTGTAAAAGATGGCCACCCAGTGTTCACCAGGTTTGTGGGCAGGGTCGGTGTTTACGACAAAGGCTGCAGTCTTGGTTTGATCGATGAGGGGTGGTAAGTGGTTTCGTGGGATGACACTAACAAGGGCGCAACCTCGAACAAAAACATCGGACATCAAGAGACTGTAAATATCCCCCGTGTTCATTTTCTCAAATAGCGTAGTCTGTTAGAACCTGTCTTGTCTTGGACACTTCCAGTACTGAATCCAACTCGGCGTAGACAATAACTTGTAGGGGAGTTGTCGTGGGAGCGGCGAATTTGAGCTCTATCGACAAGGGTCCACTCGTGGCTAGCTCAAACTGGGTTCCATCTAGCAGACTGGGTGAGAGGTCAAAACCAAATAGACAAAAGCCATCCTTGAACTGATGATAATCAATACCATTGCCAGCATCTCTACCAATCAAACCCATGGCCAAATTTGTACCAAAAAAGGCTCGCGCATAGTGATTGTTTTCAAAATCCATAGCTAGGGGCTTTCCGGATACACATCTCCCGTCAACCATCAGGTTCATATAAGTCAAACCAAAGTGTTGAAAATTGAATGGGTTAATGTTATAAACTCCATTAAACCCACCGGCGGTAATCAGACCTATCACTATACGTGTTGGCGTTTGAGATAGGAATAAATTGTCTTGGTTGTGGGAATACATCCCACGAGCAATGGCAAATGTTTTCAGGGTAACCCGCTTGATTGGGTACCGTGCATTCCCACTTAAAAGCGCTTTTTCGTGGGCCAGAGAAATTGCTGGGTTTAGCTTGGCTTTCCTGACCACGAGGGCAGCATAAGTGATTACACTCTTATAACCCACAGACTTATCCTGAGCCATGATGTTGAACACGTCCTTAGAGGGTGTGAGTTTAATCTTTACATCCACTCTGTTTAACATGTAACGGTCCTGCACAAAGAGATCAGAGTGCAAACGACCCATCATTTCAACCTCTTTACTATCCGAAGTCAAAGCACGTCGTATTTTAAATCCCTCGTTAGCCTGCATATCATCGTGGTGGCCTGCTGTATCTTTGTAGAACAGAGCAGCCGTCAAGTGCCCCGTTTTCGCATCCTCCCCATAGTTTAGTAAAGTCTCGAACACTGCTCTAAATGGATAGGTATTCTCAGATGGTGTAATCAATGTATCATTCAGAGAAACATCGACTTGCGAGAATAGACTGTGAAGATAATTGTTGACTGGACCTACCTCGGCATCCAATGGTAAACTTTCACCATTGGGGAGGGTGATCCTGGCCCGCAGATGTAAAAACGTGTTGAAAAGATCTAGATACTCTTCAGTGTTTCCAGAAATGAAAAACTCTATGGGAGCCCCATGTGCTAACGAGGCAAGAGGTCGAATTTCAGTAAATTGGCCCGAGTCTACAGCAGTCTGAGTTGGTGGAACGCTAAATAAATCCAAACCAGAATGAAGACATTCACATGACTTGGGGTGAATGAGAGACATCATTAATCAAATATATCTTTTGGTACCGACAGTTTAGTTCGCCTCTTGGTTGCAGAATGAAGGGGGAACAGTCTAGCTGATGGTTTTATTCTCTTCGTAACGGGTTGGCCAGGTGGGGCTGCCTTCCCGACTCGCTTTCTGATTCGTCATCGTAAACCACTTCCTGATTGGTTGTTACCCGTCAGGTGGTCTACGGCCCCGTCTAATAACCGCATGCCGGCCTCCTTAGCTCGTGATTTGAAAGCATCGCCGATATTTCTGCCAGCTAATGCGTCCTGCGCGACCTGCAGACCGGTCCCCACGCCTTCTCTGAGTAAGGCTTTACCCCCTGTTTTTAACCAGGGTAAAATAGCCCTCCCGATTCCACCAAAGAAACTACCGATTCCTCGTCCTCGTTGATTTCGACCTCCTATAAACACTGGCATCCCATCACCCGCCTGACAGCCATAAAAGTCTTCGTATAACCTGGCATTGCGGTGAAAGGGTGTATGTCTCACCATTATACCAGCTCGAGATGTTTCTTCACTCGAAAGTGTACCGTTAGCACCGACGTCCCACTGGTGAATGGAATGGTTTTTCCATGTTCGTTGGCTAAAAGGATTTCCACGGTATCGAAGGAAAATCTACTCAGGGGCAGGTAGTGAGGCTTATCGTAGATCTGAAACACCGAGGTGTGATTTCTATTGAGAACAGGCACGCTCCTGAGGAGAGGTACCATCACATCCCCGACGGGTCTGGGTGAAACCAGATCGCAGTAGACGTAGACATTTTTTGCAACACTTTCCAAGTCCATTTCACCCACGCTGAAGATATCGGGAGCCGTGTCTGCTATTGAGGTCGTGGGGAAGGCTAACATGTTTTTCAAAGTGTCGCTTATGGTAACACTGACTCCTTTTTCGTAAAGTTTCAAGATGGCTTTATTCACCTCTTTTGCGTAAATGAATCTCATTTTTTTCCCTTTCACATCCCCGTTCGACTCATCCTCCGCTTTTATGATCGACGCATTCAACGCGCCGATGAACGCATCGGGTTTCGTGTATAACCCAGGCTCCAATGTCACGTTGAAATAAAATCTAGCGTCGCAATTATCGTCGTTAGCGAGAGATTCGTATCGAATCCAGACATCACCCTCTATTACATTGAAATAATTTAGCGGAAACTGTATCTCGACCAGCGCAATCTCATATTGTGTTGTAATATCAATGGTCTGAGGAAGCTTGACGAAAAAGTGGCCGGGGTTATTTTCCTTAAAAATATCCATAGAAGCATTGCTGGGTAACGTGACATAAAAACTCATTTTCCTCTATTCACCTTTTCGTCTCCAACTTTGGATTCGGGAGCATGTAACCTAAACAACTGCTCAGTAGGGCGATCCACAGTTTTCCGTCCTTCGCGTCTGGCTTTTCAGTGGACAGATTGAACAGCGAGACCGCGACAACGGCATATATAACAAGCATTTGACACATAAAGACAATCTCTAAACGGGGGAATAGTTTCCCAAATACTGGCCAGAGCGAGGTTCTCTCCCCGCCAGAGCTCAGGGTTCGCAAAACAGGATCTTCAAACGATTCACCTTCTTCCACCATCTCTAGTTTTTGTATCTGACAATGTCCTTGGTCGGTATCCAACTGTTGAATGAGGAATCATAACCAAACCACTTGACTAAACTCTCTTTTCGTCCCAATGACGTGCGACGTTGGGTTATAACCCTCTCGACCCTGTACTCATTCTTGTCTCCAACCTTTTGAATTTCTTGGGTGTAAAATGACCCCTCTATTTCATCACCCTTATCATCTTTTAGCACATATGTAACGGGTTTTGTTTCAGTTACTCGACTGATGGTAAAGAGTTCCTCCGTCCAAGCTGGGGCATAACCCTTTTTAAAATTAGCTCTGCCCAGGACCATTCTAACTCGATCACCAGCCTTATACAGGGGTCTTTCAAATTTCAAGTTGTGTTTGTTATACAACGTGTTCCACACTTGTTCTTGATTGTCTCTGCTAACGTCGACCGGTGCCATTTTTATACTTCTGTGGTACGAATGATTATAACTTCGAAGTAGGGCGGGTAGCACATGTACATAACAAAGTCGATTGGATTTCGTAAAATATCGCCACATCCTTTGTTTCAGAGTCCTGTTAAAACGTTCCACAACAGCAGCCTTAATATCTTCATTCTGGGTGGTGAAAAAGTGAATATTGTTGTCTTCGAGAAATTTCTGAAATGTTTTGTTCAGAAACTCTGACCCCTTGTCGGTTTGAAGACTCGCAGGTTTCCCATCGATAAATATTTTACCAACAGCCTCCACTAATGATTTCCCCGTTTTTGTTCGTATTGGGACGGCCCACGCTAATTTACTGAAAACATCCACACAAGAAACCAAATAGGAGTACCCATCATTGTGTTTTTTCAAATGTCTTAAATCGATTAAGTCTGCTTGGTATTGTTGTTTGGGTCCACTCGTTATAATCGGACGCCGTTCAAATTTATGTCGAATCGGTTTATGAAGGGTATAGGTATCCTGGTGACTCAACCAACGATTGATCTCTTTAATTCCTACTTTGGTGTTACGTTGCAAGGCTCTTGCACCACTATACGACCCTGGTTGATTAGGGTCAAAGTAATAATGTCTCAATACTTTGACCACCTTTCCCATTTTGGTGTTGGGATTTTGGACTTTTTTCTTTTGGACCTCAATTTATACGAGGTTAGCCGTGAAGTGTTTTCATTACTTGTCTTTGGGGTTTCGGGTACCTTGGCTTGTTCTGGTTGCACATCGACTGGTGGTGGCGAAGGTGGAGGAGAAGGTATTCTTTCTGTTGACGAGTTATGTTGAATGAGATCGACTGATCCCAAAGGACGTCGTTTATACTGCTCCATTCTAGTTAAATACTGTTGCAAAGTACGTTGGTACACTCTGGCCTTATCAGCAGGGGCTAAATCGTTACGGTCTAAGATACGTTGCATTTCATCGTCTAAATCTCTCAAGTTATCATTGATCGCCTCGGGTGGTGTATACGTGGAAGTCTGTTTCAAACCCTCTAATAACCGAGGATCCATCAAAATCATTTTCTTGGCCATGATTACAGACCTAATACACCACCTAGAACACTTAATATAGGCTTGATCAAAGCACCTATGAATCCACCAGTTTGTAGAATTGCTTTCCTCTGCGTAAGATTCGGTTTCTTTTTAGTGAGGAATCTCAGCTTGTTCTTGTGTCGACGTAGCTCGCACTTCTGATGCTTAGTGAGTCTAACATTACCTTTTAATATGTTATGACAACACTCACATAAAAAGCGAATGAGGTCTGGAGAGGCCGTTTTCAATATGGCTCTTAAACCACTCGGCGTGGCTGAGCGCAGACATTTCAACATTTCACCGTTTCGTCTAAGTGAAGCTTCCATTCTATTACTTTGGAACGTAGACGATTTGTCTCTCCCCTGGAAATATCTTTGTTCTCAGCCTCAGATGATCCGGTGTTTCCTGTCGAAGGTCTACCAGCAAATAACAGTGGGGAGACGCTGTCGCGTCCTTAAAACTCTCTTGGAGGTACGCCACTTGACCAGGGTACATTTGCTTAGCCAGATTTGTAATTTGACTTCCGTCTCTTGGATTCTTGAAAAGGACTATATAATGAGTATTGAGGCTTATAGTTCGATGTTCCTTATTTTTTCCAAATAGATTTTGAACAATGTAGATCACGCTCATATCTCTGTGATGACTACCTTTGGTGAATAATTTTGTCACCCTCTCATCTGTTTCTGACATCAAGTCATCGAGGATGATGAGTCTTCTCTTCTTACCCCCTTCCAAGTTATCGATATCTGGTAGACCCTCGATAAATCTCACTTTCTCCATAGTCTCGTATATTGGTTGCCATTCCCCGTAACACCATATAACTTCCTCGGGTACGGGGACAACTAGCTCTTGTAGATTCTGTAGAAACTTTTGAACAAATACAGTTTTTCCACAACCGGTGGGACCAGCAATAAGAGCAGTGAAGGGGTGTTTCCACCGAGGGTCCATCGTCACTAATGACACTTTGATTGAGTATTATCACATTTAAAGTATTTTTATCATGTATTACATGTTCTGTCCCATTCCAAATATTTGTGATGTGGTTTTCTTATATTACAGATTCCCATAAAATGGCATCTATCAGACCTTACATCCTATTTGACAAGGTGTTGTGCATTCTACAGTATCAACCATATGACTATTGTAAAGGGTGTCAGGTGAAAGATGACAACACGTTACCTCACTCGTGTCTTCTAGAGTTTGAGGAACGCCTTAGCGCGCAAATAAATGATATTTTATATCATGCGTTCACGAAAGAGGATGTAGTCTTCTTGTGTGGGGAACATTTAGCCCAACGAAAAAAGGAATACATTAATTGGGAAGGAGCTGACTCTGCACCACCCTCCCCTGTCAGTTCAACTAACTCACCACCCGCATTACTTGACCCCACCACTGAACCCACAGCCACTACATATAACGCGGAGGATGATGAAATTTTACCGCCACCACCCCTATTTGCCGACCCCACCGATGAACCAGAGTCGACGGCCTGTCAACCAGGAAATGAGGTCAGTATTCACCCACTTCTCTGATTGGTTAATCTAGCTGTCAGTCATTTCTTTGCCCCGCCTCCTATACTAATACTCTTCTCTGATTGGTTAATCCAGATATCAGTCGATGTTTTCATAGTCACTCGCTGATTGGTTAAAATCTTGTACCAGGATATATTTAAACTAGTCTCATGTGAGAATTTGTGTCATAAGTTTGGTTGCTTCAAGGAAAGTTACTGTTCATTCTAGCGGATTGAGATTCTATTTTACACAGTAAGTTGGATTGTTTTCACTTAAAGTATGTTAAGTGTTATCGATAATAGGTTATATTCAGTGTAGATGATTGAGACTATATTTTGCGTTATAAGTTGGATTGTTTTCTATTAAGGTATGTTAGGTGTTATCGATAATAGGTTATATTCAGTGTAGAAGATGGAGACTATATTTTACGTTATAAGTTGGATTGTTTTCTATTAAAGTATGTTAACGCTTAGCGATAATAGGTTATTCAAGGTGTTTAATATAGGTATGCTAAGTATTGTTGAATTTCTTCATTTATTGGATGATTAAACTAAGTATTTTAAGTCTTGTTATTCGATGTTATTAACATGTTTAAACCTAGGTATGTAAAGTATCATTGACAAAGGGTTATTTATTTTTCTACAGATGATTTCTTATAACGATGCAGCACCTGGAGAACATCAGTGTGCGTTGTGCCCAAAGAAATTTGAATGGCACAGCGATTTGTTGGAGCACCATCGAGGTGCACATCGACTTATACGACACGCGTGTGACATTTGTCAACGTACGTATACGAGACGTAGTTCGTTAGCCAGACATATGAGAGTAAAACATTCTACAACAGCACCAGCTTCATCAATGGCTCCTTCTACAACACCCACTTTACCATCAGCAACAGCATCACCGACTGAAACAACATCACCCACTTCACCCTCGACCTCTTCTACAACAAACAAACGAAAGATAGATGCAGAACATTCAACTCCAAGTAAAAAATTCAAAGATGATGATCCATTAGCAACACTGCCTGATGATGTACGGGTTGTATATGAGCAAAATTGGGCAGCTATAAACACCCATGCTACAATCAACAAGACAGTTTCTACATATACATTTTTCCATTCACCAGCACGTCCATTTATCACAGACTGGTCTGCTCTTTTAAGGGATATATTTGACACTCAGACAACCCGATTCAAAATTAACTATGGTCACCACCTGATCCTTAGACACCGGGACACCGGTGATCTACGTTTTTTCCACTCTTCCCTCAACAACTCGGCTGTTCTAGAATTTCCTCAATTAATCAATAATCTTGGAGATTTCAACAGCTTCGTTGATTCTCTAAACGAACAGAACCCTGTAGACATTGCCATGACCAACAGACCTGATACTAAGTGGATGGTGGAGAGTATTCCAGCAACTAGTTTCTATTTATTTCACATACGTGACTTCCCCATTGGATGTTGTTTAGAGGAATTACCATCTTATATTACTAACAATAGGTACATTTACACCATGCAGAAGTGTCGGTCGACTAAGAATTTTTATAATGACAATCTCTGTTTTTTCCGCTGTTTGGCGTTATTTAAAGGAAGTGATATCGACAATCTAGAATTGACCACTTGTCATCTCGTGAGTCAGTGGCACTTGCACTGGGACATTCTTTTCGTTGACACTTTTCCAGGTGTGACGTTACAACAACTACCACACTTGGAAGAATGTTTCAATATAAACATCGATGTATTTGAGTTCAATGATGAAGAGGCCCTCTGTCCAAAACTCCGAAGCAGGGGATCACATGATGATACTATGCGGGTCTTGTTTCACAAGGACCATTTCATGTACATTAGTAATATTAATAAAGCAGCTAGTGCTTTCTCTTGTCCACAGTGTGGAAAATTATGGGCTTGCTATTCTATGATGACCAGGCATGCCCAAACATGTAATGGTGGTAAACCTAAAGATTATTTTAGAGGTGGAATTTATATGCCTAGCGAGACTATTGGGGATGTAATAGAGGAAGAGGGTATTGACGTACCCGGCGGTTTCGTGTATCCCTTTAGGGCCACCTTTGATATGGAATGTTATTTTGATAATACCAACTTGCCCACCCCCAAAGGTACCTCTGTTAGTACACATTTTTTAGCAAAACATGTCCCTCTGTCTGTATCTGTGGCCTCTAACGTTCCTGGGTTTGAAGATCCTGTCTGTTTTGTTAGCGAGGGAGATCCTCAGAAATTAGTAAATAAAATGATTAAGTATCTAAAATCTATCTCGAAGGAGGCGTATAAAATTTTAAAAGAGGATTTCAGAGAACTGTTTGAAAAGCTGGCCGGATGTGCGCAAAGGCGTGATCGGAAGAAATCTGACCCAAGAGGTCGTCTAAAAGCTTACTTGAAGCAGCTCCCAGTGATAGGTTTCAACTCGGGCAAGTACGACATAAATTTAATAAAGCCGTATTTAATACATTACTTCGCTGCCGCCTCCGTACCTGAAACAGCTGGAAAGGGTAACCACTACATTGAGGACAGCGATCAGGAAGACGATGGAGAGGATGAGGAGCACGAGCAGGAAAATGTGATACAGGATGCTGAGGAGGAACGGATAGAAGAAGAAGAAAACCGACTTGGTGAAATAAATTTTATAGTTAAACGAAATAATAACTTTATGTGTATTGCAACACCGAATCTAAAATTCTTAGATATAGTAAATTATTTAGCCCCTGGGTTTAGTTATAGCAAGTACTTGGCAGCTTATAAAGTAGAGGAGACAAAGGGTGTTTTCTGTTACGAGTACGTAACAGATTTAAATAAGTTGAATGAGAGGGAGTTACCCCCATACGAAGCGTTCTTTTCGAAACTAAAAAATTGTAATATTTCCGAGGAGGAGTATGCTCTGTGTCAAAAGGTCTGGAAGGACAATAAAATGACGACCCTTAGGGACTTTTTAGTTTGGTATAACAACAAAGATGTAGTCCCCTTCTTAGAGGCCTTAGCACAACAGTTTTGGTTTTATAGGAAATTAGACATCGATATGTTTAAGAATGCGATTTCGGTCCCCGGAATAACTCTGAGGTATCTATTTAAAACTCTCTCCAGGGATGTGGGTTTTTCCCTGATTGCAAAAAAGGAAGCCGATTTGCATCATACAATAAGACAGAATATTGTCGGAGGCCCCTCTATTATCTTTCATCGGTACCACGAGAAGGATAAAACCTTTATTAGGGGCGGAAAAGTGGTCAAATCCATTAAAGGCTATGATGCCAACGCCCTTTATCTATGGGCACTTATGCAAAAGATGCCCACCGATTATACGGTCATACGTAAGGCTGAAGATGGGTATAAACCCCTTAAAATGAACTACTACACGCGTCAGTGCAGAGAGTATCTGACTTGGATTGCCCACCAAAACCAGGTTCATTTGAGAACCCAGTTTAATGCTCGCGAGATCGCTTTGGGTGAGCGCAAGATTAGAGTGGATGGGTGGGATAAATCCAGTAGGACCGTGTATCAGTTCCATGGCTGTCTCTTTCACGGTCATCCAAACTGTGACATCACCAGGGATCGAGAAGTCAATCCGGTGAATAATATACAGTTGGCTGATTTGTACGCGAAAACCTGTGAAATAACGGCTTATTTAAAGAGCCTCGACCGTGTTCGCGTAGTAGTTATGTGGGAGTGTGAGTGGCAACGGCTAAAGAAAACAACGCCAGCTATTCAGGTCTTTATAGATGAGAACCTACGTGGTTCTAAACCATCTTTTGGTAAATATAAACCAATCACTGATAAAGCCATTATAGATTCAGTTTCAGACGAGTCGTTTTTTGGGCTCGTCGAGTGTGACATTCACGTTCCCGACAAGTTAAAAGAGTATTTTAGTGAGATGACCCCCATCTTTAAAAATGTAGATGTAGGTCTAGATGATATCGGTCCGTTTATGCGAGAGTACGCCACCAAAAACAAACTATTACGTACCCCCAGACGTACTCTCGTGGGTAGTTATAGTGGAACAAAGATTCTGTTGGCCACACCGCTGTTAAAGTGGTATTTAGAGCATGGGCTAGAGGTAACAAAAATTTATCAGGTGGTAGAGTACCTACCCATTAGTTGTTTTAAGGAGTTTGGGGACAAGGTCACAGAGGCGCGTCGGGCTGGTGATTTAGATCCAAGTCAATCTATAGTAAGCGACACGATGAAGCTCTTAGGAAACTCGGCCTACGGGAAGACCTTGACGAATATGGCGAAACACGTGGACGTCTCCTATGTTAAAGAGGGGGCTGATACAACCAAGTTGGTAAATAACCAACGATTTAAAAACATGACATCTATTGGTGAGGACCTGTACGAGGTATCGATGGGTAAAAGAGGTATAATGTGGGATCTTCCTTCGCAGATTGGTTTTTTCGTCTACCAGTACGCGAAATTGCGGATGTTGGAATTTTATTACGACTTCCTCGATAAGTTTGTAGCTAGGTCCAACTTTCAACTCTGTGAGATGGATACCGATAGCCTGTACTTGGCCCTCAGCGAGTCATCGTTAGAAGAGGTCGTTAAAACCGATAAGGTAGATGAATTTTTCTCACAGTACGACAAATGGTTCCCTTCAGAGACATGTGAAGTCCATCGGGCCTATTTCATTCAACACAGGGGCGTAAAGTATGACTGTTCAGATTGTAAGACGAGACAGCTATACGACAAACGGACTCCTGGTCTGTTCAAGTTGGAATATTCGGGGGATGGGATGATTTCCTTGTGTAGCAAGACCTATTACTGTTTTGGGGATTATGCTAAAGTTAGCACCAAGGGTCTTAATAAACGCCACAATAAGTTAGATAAGGATACATTCACAGAGGTCCTAACCAAAAAACAAGCCGGGGGTGGTAAAAACATAGGGTTTAAAACATACAAGGGGTCGGTACACACATATACACAACATCGGAACTCACTCTCGTATTTCTACATCAAGCGTCAGGTCCATTCTGACAACGTGACCACCTCCCCTTTATCCATTTAACACTATCATTTATTACTGCTTGTAAATAAACTACTTTGTTTTCTATGTATTAAATATGTGTATAATGTACATTAGTTAAAGAATACATTTTTGTCTAAACCATGTGTTATCTATTGTTCAATATATACGAATAAAACAATAAATAAATATCAGGTCCATTCTGACAAAGTGACCACCTCCCCTTTACTCATTTAACACTATCATGTATTACTGATTGTAAATAAACTACTTTGTTTTCTATGTATTAAATATGTGTATAATGTACATTAGTTAAAGAATACATTTTTGTCAAAACCATGTGTTATCGATTGTTCAATATATAGGAATCAAACAATAAATAAATAAATAAACTTGTCACTGTTTTTTATTGAATGAGAGTATAAAGAAAGAATAGATTTATGAAAGTTACGGAACCATTGAAAGTACAAAGAATATGAAAGTTATGATACCACCGCCGCCCCTTCACCACCCCTTCACAACACCACCGCAGCGGGAGGTCACCACGAGAGGTCACCGGGAGGTCACCGGGAGGTCACCACCACCACCACCACCACCACGACCGGAACAAAAAGGGGCGGGTAGACTCTCATATAAGGAAAAACGGCACCAAAAATTGTGCCTCGATCTGCGTGTAGACTATTTATATAAGGATTTATCTGCGTTTCGACGCCTTCACAACACCACGAGAGGTCAACGAGAGGTCAACGAGAGGTCACCGGAACCAAAATGGGCGGGTAGACTCTCATATAAGAAAAAATGAAGACTCTCATATAAGGAAAAACGGCACCAAAAAATGTGCCTCGATGTACGGGTAGACTATTTATATAAGGATTTAGGTGCCCTCAAAGGCACTTTTATCCGTCCTAATTGACATACTATACTACTCTCGTCTCCGCGAGTGATTCTCGTAAAAGATTGGCCGATTTGGTTAAGTCAGTGGGTAATGTGAGGGAAGACAAACAGGTACTCACAATGACCAAGCTGTAGATGGATGTCGAGACAAATAATAATAAATGAATATCAGTATCGAGGGAAACTTCCGAGGTGATAATCTTTGAATCAATACATAGGAAGAGGTATGTTTACAGTTCTCGGAAAAATTGACAAATAATCAACAACAGAAAAAAAATATGGACCAACGCAGGATCGAACCCGTACTCAGTGGCACAGCGCCTTGCCACGAAAAGCCAAACGCTAGGGAACAATGCCACTCAGCTAACTAAAAAATTAGCTTCGTGGGCAATGTCTTTCGCGCAGGTGTTCTCATGACTATAGCATAAGGCCGCGATCACAGATCGGAAATACATTGTGTATCTGTATTTTTTCCTGTTAAGACAGGTTTCTCCCGGATAGGGTAAGGCTGAATACTTGCGTCGCAGACAAACATTAATAGGACGAAACAGCACGAATAGTAGTTTCCAGTGGTTAGAATCAGCTAATCAATTCAGAGGAAGAGGTATGTTTACAGCGCTCGGAAAAATTGACAAATAAGCAACAACTGAGTGGCAGTGTTCCCTACCGTTTGGCTTTTTGTGGCATGGCGCTGTGCCACTGAGTACGGGTTCGATCCTGCTTCGGTCCATATATTGTTCTTTGTTTTTTTTCTGCTGTTGATTATTTATCTCATTTTTTCCGAGTGCTGTAAACATACCTCTTCCTCTGAATTGATTCGCTTTGTAGACGAATGTGTAGGGCGGAGATGTTGAAACATCGCAGCTTTACTGTAAAACACAACATAATGCATCTGCCCTCACTTAACGCCCTTTCAAAGAAGGATATGACAAAAATGAAGAGGAGCAGGCCTTGGGTGATAATAGAAGAAGAAACGGGCAACAGTAAAAAAAAATTGAGAAAACAGATAGGTGGACTTGACAGAAAAAAAAAGGGGGAGTGAAAAGAGGAGAAAAAAAGAGGGGGTAAAAGAAAAGGAAGAAGAGGAGGAAGAACGGGAGTCAGAGGAGGAAGAAGAAGGGAATAAAGAACGGGATGACGAAGAGGAGGCCGCAGATGTGGAAGAAATGGAGAATGAAGAGGAAAATGGGAAAAAGAGGAGACAGGGGAGGAGGAAGAAGAGGTAGAAAAGAAGGAAGAGGAGGAATAAGAAGAGGAAGAAAAGAAGAAGAAGGAGGAGTGAGAGGAGGACGAAAAGAAGGATGAGGATGAATTAAAAAGAAAGTCAAGAGCCCTGATCACGCCAAGTGGCGTATAGGGAATAAGGTGTTAGTGACCCGTCACGCCAAGTGGCGTATAGGGAATAAGGTGTTAGTGACCCGTCACGCCAAGTGGCGTATAGGGAATAAGGTGTTAGTGACCCGTCACGCCAAGTGGCGTATAGGGAATAAGGTGTTAGTGACCATAATTTGTGAGGTAATGTGGTCGGTATTACGCCCGTGCCGGTTTACTTTCCCAGAAAAAAAATCCGGTACCCATTTAAGTCTGGGTGAACCCGGAAGCCGTCGATTAGCAACGAACCCGACCTCTTGTCCTTTGTAGTCCAATACAAAGGACAAGAGCTACTAACTAGTAACTACTGAGCTATCGCGGCTCCCAAGAGGAGGAAGAAGAAAAGGAAGATAAGTAAAAAGAGGAGGGAGAAGAGGAGGAAGAAGAAAAGGAAGATAAGTAAAAAGAGGAGGGAGAAGAGGAGGAAGAAGAAAAGGAAGATAAGTAAAAAGAGGAGGGAGAAGAGGAGGAAGAAGAAAAGGAAGATAAGTAAAAAGAGGAGGGAGAAGAGGAGGAAGAAGAAAAGGAAGATAAGTAAAAAGAGGAGGGAGAAGAGGAGGAAGAAGAAAAGGAAGATAAGTAAAAAGAGGAGGGAGAAGAGGAGGAAGAAGAAAAGGAAGATAAGTAAAAAGAGGAGGGAGAAGAGGAGGAAGAAGAAAAGGAAGATAAGTAAAAAGAGGAGGGAGAAGAGGAGGAAGAAGAAAAGGAAGATAAGTAAAAAGAGGAGGGAGAAGAGGAGGAAGAAGAAAAGGAAGATAAGTAAAAAGAGGAGGGAGAAGAGGAGGAAGAAGAAAAGGAAGATAAGTAAAAAGAGGAGGGAGAAGAGGAGGAAGAAGAAAAGGAAGATAAGTAAAAAGAGGAGGGAGAAGAGGAGGAAGAAGAAAAGGAAGATAAGTAAAAAGAGGAGGGAGAAGAGGAGGAAGAAGAAGGAGAGGAGAAAGCCGAAAAAAAGTAATCTAAAAAAAAAGGTTTACTAGCACAGAAAATATACCTTCACATGCAGCAGTTCATTACGATAAGGAGAGGGGATGCTATAGTGCGCTGAGGATAGGGTTCTCGCCAAGCGTTCCAAAATTCACGGGTTCAGATCCCAAGTGAAACTATCCGTTTACAAAACTTGATCTCGAGTTGGGTAAAATCGAGTGCCTAGAAATATCGGTGGTGGATTCTAATAAAAACGTGCCCCGTGTTCAAGTTGAGCACGCTAAAAATACTTGTCACTTTAAAATAGAAAAGAGCAGGCTGTATTACGCTACGTGATCAAATTTCATACAAATAACATACTTTTAATAATTTAGATAATGTATAAGCACATTTGAATCAATTTAAACGTAGAACCCGTGATGTTGCGGAGTTCGTGCTTTCTGCTGAAATGTAACAACAACAAAAAAACCCTGTAATTTTTGTAGCGTTGGTTAAAGCTAAGGGGGATAAACCGAAGCTATTACATGATAGCTTGAATGAAGCTACACCAATCAATACCCCTTGAATTCTTGAATCAATTGTTAAATGAGTTGGTCGTCAGTGTTCCTAGTACGTAGCAGTAAAAAAATACATTTGGCAAAAATAACAGCGGCTAGTAAAAGAGTTATCAGCGATGTGATTGTTAGATTAATTTGTAATGTTATTTGTCAGTGACGAGGTTTCAACTGCAATGAGTTTCAGAGGAGCGGGACTATATGTATCTGGGGCAGTCCGTAAGGTGAGTTAATAGATGATTAATACACTGGCTTAAAATTAACTCACACAACACTGAGATGCTGAGTTAGGAATGTCTTAACTAGTATTTAGACACATTACACTAGCAGTAACTCACACATGTCTTAGACGCTGAGTGAGGAATGTCTTAACTAATATCTAGACACATTACACTAGCAGTAACTCACATAGCACATAGACGCTAGTTGGGAATGTCTTAACTAATATCTAGACACATTACACTAGCAGTAACTCACACAGCTCTTGGACGCTGAGTTAGGGATGTCATCACTAACATTTAGACACATTACACTAGCAATAACTCACAGAACACTTGGACAATGAGTTAGGAATGTCATCACTAACATTTAGACACATTACATTAGGAATAACTCACACAACGTTTAGACACCTCAGACTGCAACATTCGACTGACGACTAGACATTGAATTCACCGGAACAACTTAACTTATACAGGGTGTTTTTAAAGTCGCAGTGCAGTGAATTTATACTCTCTAAAGAAAAAACGTCACCAGAAATGCGGTTAACTAATGCGTCACACAAATTGTAAAATAAATGGTATTATTCAAATATACTTGACTGCTATCGGCGAGCTTATAATGGGTAATGTTGGTATTAACACAATAAAGTTGTGCCTAAAGCATATGTTGAAAATGTCCACCACGGGCCTCAAGACATGTCGTGATTCGTCTTTCCATATTTGCGAAAACCTTCAGAATAATGTCTGGTGATATTTGTTTAATCTTGTCTACTATTTCAGTCTTTAGGTCATTAATTGTCTGCGGATTATTTTCATAAACTTTCCCCTTCAATGCCCCCCACAGATAATAATCTGGGGGTGTTAGATCTGGTGAACGAGCAGGCCAGATTCCACGTGAAATAATGCGATTTGCAAATATGCTTTCTAAATAATTGAGTGTTGTTGTGGCTGTGTGTGCTGTTGCCCCAACCTGCTGAAACCAGGATTCCATAATTTCCCGTTCTGTAAGGTGTGCTATGAACGGTTCCAGAATTAAAGTACGGTAACGTTCTGCATTTATTGTTTCATTAAAAAATATAGGTCCTATTATTCCGCATACGACTTATAGCGCACCACACTCCGACTTATTGATCGTAAAGCGGCACTTGATGAAATTCACGGGGGTTTTCACTGCTCCACAGCCGATTGTTCTGACTGTTCACATAACCGGATAAATGAAACCAGGCCTCATCAGTGAAAAAAGTGACGTCAAGGATGGCAGCGCCATGTTCATAAATAAAACTCTGAAACCACATGCAGTAGTTTAAACGGGATTCATAATCTCTTTCCTGGAGTTGAGACACTTCAGTTAATTTGTATGGACGATAGTGTAGTTCACTTCTTAAAACCTTGTGAACAGAACTCTTAGATATTTGCACCTGTTGAGACAAGTGGTTTAAAGATGCATTTGGACTCATTGTAATTCTGTCTTGGAGTTCCATAATTTGGTCTTGTGAAATTGAAGGTCTTCCAGATCGGTATGCATCTACCACACTACCGGTTTCACGAAACTTTTTGATCAATTTTGTAACAGAATTTCGGTGAGGGACTTGTGAGTCTGGAAATTTCCTCACGAATTGTCTAATGACCTCATCCGTATATTTACCGCTATTACGGAAGACATGCTCAACCAGAAATACCCTGTTTTCAATCGTCAACACCATTTCCTTCAAGCAATGAGACAGTGAAAGTAGCGTAGTGCCCGTCCTTTACGTAAATAAAACCTTAAAGGAAGCAGCGGTTTGTTCATAAATGTGGTTTACAAAATTGTGGTACGTAGATGATGATTACGTCATTTACTGAATATTAGAAATATTCACTGCACTGCGACTTTAAAAACACCCTGTAGTTAGACTAGCGTTACACTGACTAAGTTCCCTCTAGCAATTAGACATTGAATTAACACAAATCAGCGTTAGAGTTAGACATTGCAGACATTAACAACAGCTTATTGTTACAGCTAATCGCATTAGGAATTAATAATTCATCTTATGTTTTGATAAACCAAGAATTGACTACAATTTATCTTACATTTAGACAGTTCAGGAATTAACGTTTCGTCTTATATTCAGACATACCAGGAATTAACAACAGTTTATCTTACAAGTAGTCACATTAGAAATTAACAAAGTTTATATTACAATTAGTCACATGAAATTAATAACAGTTATCTTACATTTAGTCACATTAGAAATTAATAACAGTTATCTTACATTTAGTCACATTAGAAATTAGCAAAGTTATATTACAATTAGTCACATGAAATTAATAACAGTTATCTTACATTTAGTCACATTGAAAATTAACAAGTTTATATTACAATTATTCACACGAAATTAATAACAGTTATCTTACATTTAGTCACATTAGAAATTAACAAGTTTATATAACAATTAGTCACATGAAATTAATAACAGTTATCTTACATATAGTCACATTAGAAATTAATAACAATTTATCTTACAATTAGAAACATCGAGAATTAACACTTTATCTTACATTTAGACACACATTGAATTTAACTACTTCAGTTTATCTTATATATATATATGTGGGTGTGGGTGTGGCAATTTTGGGGTTTGGGGGAGAGGGAGGAAGGAGGAGTCGAGGTAGGGGTGGTGGGGGCTGATGTTAAGCATAATATAACTGACTTTGATATGATCATCCCCAAACCCCAAAATTGCCACACCCACACCCACACACACACACACACAGTTTCTGGACAAATTACTTTGGTTGTGTAATCGATTTTGCTAGGAAATCGCCTGAATCGAGTAATCGATTTTTCTGGTTAATGCGAGATTGCAAGAAACATGAATAATTAATCAACAAATGATCAACCGATTACTTTACTCACAATCCAAAAACTGCTCTGTACCGACAGTCAAGAGTGCCGTGGCGTTCAACAAACAATTGTACATTTACCATTGCGTTTTTGTGTGATATCTTATCTTCAAACATAATCAATTACAGATAATTATGTTTTGAAACGTTCTTTGGTTCTTCATCTTCTTCTTTTTCTGTTCTGTTCTTCTTTTTCGTGTACTTCTTCTTCTTCTTCCTCTTCTTCCTCACCGTTTTCTTCTCGCTCTTCGTTCTGTTCAACTCCCTGTTCTTCTTGTTCTTCTTCTTGTGGTGCTCTTCTATTTCTTTGTCTTCCTCTTCTTTTTTATGTTCTTTGTCTTCCTCTTCATTTTATGTTCTTTGTCTTCCTCTTCTTTTTTATGTTCTTTGTCTTCCTCTTCATTTTATGTTCCTTGTCTTCCTCTTCTTTTTTATGTTCTTTGTCTTCCTCTTCTTTTTTATGTTCTTTGTCTTCCTTTTCTTTTTATGTTCTTTGTCTTCCTCTTCATTTTATGTTTTTTGTCTTCCTCTTCATTTTATGTTCTTTGTCTTCCTCTTCTTTCTTTATGTTCTTTGTCTTCCTCTTCATTTTATGTTCTTTGTCTTCCTCTTCTTTCTTTATGTTCTTTGTCTTCCTCTTCATTTTATGTTCTTTGTCTTCCTCTTCATTTTATGTTCTTTGTCTTCCTCTTCTTTTTTATATTCTTTGTCTTCCTCTCTTTTTTATCTTCTTTGTCTTCCTCATTTTCTAAATCTTCTTTGTCTTCTCAGCTTCATCTCCTCATTCTCCGATTCTTCAGCCACATTTCGTTTTCCTTATCATCATTTTCTCCTCATCCACAACTTCTCCTTCATCTTCTCGACAATTGTCCCATCACCTACCTACACATTCTTGTACTGTCACGTTTTGCAACTATTCTTCAACTTCAGCCGTCAACAGTACGTGTCATCACTCAGAAACTATGAGTGTTAACACATACCTCTTCCTTCTCTGATTCCCTATTATCGCCTCGGAAGTTTCCCTATATAATAATATTTATTTATTATTATTTGTCTCCCGTCAACAGTACCCAGTTTTTGTTTAAAAGATTGCAACCCTAATCTTTGTTTCTCTTTAACTTTACTGCAAGGCATCATCTATCAGTAATCAGTGATGTCTCCCTTAAGCATTAACAAATAATTTATACCCCAATTTTGTACCGTTTTCTCATATATGATAGTTCAACAGAGCTTTCGTGTTCCTATTGCACAAGATTTTAGAGTTCTTTCCCATAGTTTTTTTGTAAATATCGCAGTGATCTCCCCTTGGAGAACCTCTGTGTTAATTGTTTACCTGACGTTACTAAACATTAACATACGATGTCTCCATTTTGCCGAAAAATATTTCAGAAACTTGTTTTTTTTCCCCCCTCTTCTACCTTTTTATAAATCAGTGCAAGTTGTTCTTGTCAATCAGGGAAAAAAAAATATCTTCTGATATTTGTTGATGGTGATATTGAAGTTAATGGAGCTAACATTCGTTTAAGAACACATCCTGGTTTTCTAAGAAAAATTTCGTTCTTGGAAATCGCTGCACGTGGTTAATTAAATACCAGAAAAGAGAATGCTACAAACGGTTAAGAGTAATTTTCAAATATCAAAATTTACAATACAGAGGGACATAAAATGTAGGTAGTTTTTAATACATTGTTATCTATGATATGTAGGGGCACTTTAATTAATGTTATCTGTGACATTAAAGACACTTTAGTTCATGTTTACTATGCCATTTAGGGACACTTTAGTTCATGTTATCTATGACATTTAGGGACACTTTAGTTCATGTTATCTATGACATTTAGGGACACTTTAGTTCATGTTATCTATGACATTTAGGGACACTTTAATTATTGTTATCTGTGACATTTAGGAACACTTTAATACTTGATATCTATGATATGTAGTGACATGTCAATACATATAATCTAAGTCATTTTATTGTCACTTTAATACATGTTATCTATGACATTTAGTGGCACTTTGATCCACGTTATCTATGACATTCTTGGTTACATTAATACATGTTATCTTTGAAATTTAGGGGCAATCTATTGTATGTTATCTCTAACATATAAGGACATTTTATTGCATGTTATCTGGGGCATATAGGACACTTTATTGCATATTATCTGTGACATATAGGAACACTTTATTGCATGTTATCTGTGACATATAGGAACACTTTATTGCATGTTATCTGTGACATATAAGAACACTTTATTGCATGTTATCTCTGACATATAGGAACACTTTATTGCATGTTATCTGTGACATATAGGAACACTTTATTGCATGTTATCTGTGACATATAGGAACACTTTATTGCATGTTATCTGTGACATACAGGAACACTTTATTGCATGTTATCTGTGACATATAGGAACACTTTATTGCATGTTATCTGTGACATATAGGAACACTTTATTGCATGTTATCTGTGACATATAGGAACACTTTATTGCATGTTATCTGTGACATATAGGAACACTTTATTGCATGCTATCTCTGACATATAAGGACACTTTATTGCATGTTATCTGTGACATATAGGACACTTTATTGCATGTTATCTGTGACATATAGGACTCCTTATTGCATATTATCCTGTGACATATAGGAACACTTTATTGCATGTTATCTCTGACATATAAGGACACTTTATTGCATGTTATCTGTGACATATAGGAACACTTTATTGCATGTTATCTCTGACATATAAGGACACTTTATTGCATGTTATTTGTGACATATAGGACGCTTTATTGCATGTTATCTGTGACATATAGGAACACTTTATTGCATGTTATCTCTGACATATAGGAACACTTTATTGCATGTTATCTCTGACATATAATGACACTTTATTGCATGTTATCTTTGACATATAGGACGCTTTATTGCATGTTATCTTTGATATATAGGACACTTTATTGCATGTTATCTCTGACATATAAGGACACTTTATTGCATGTTATCTTTGACATATAGGACGCTTTATTGCATGTTATCTTTGACATATAGGACACTTTATTGCATGTTATCTGTGACATATAGAGACATTTTATTGCATGTTATCTGGAACATATAGGACACCTTATTACATGTTATCTGTGACATATAGGGACAATTTATTGCATGTTATCTATGAAATATAGGGGAACTTTATTGCATGTTATCTGTGACATATAGGGACAGTTTGTTGCATGTTATCTATGACATATATGGATACTTTACTGCTTGTTATCTATGACATATAGGGACACTTTACTGCATGTTATCTGTGACATATATGGATACTTTACTGCATGTTATCTGTGACATATATGGATAATTTACTGCATTTTATCTGTGACATATATGGATACTTTACTGCATGTTATCTGTGACATATAGGGACACTTTACTGCATGTTATGTGTGACATATAGGGACACTTTGTTGCATGTTATGTGTGACATATAGGGACACTTTGTTGCATGCTGTCTATGAATTCTTGTGAACCATTTATAACGAATTAAGATATCAAACTGTGTAGTACGATGTCCTTTCAAATGATGTTACTGACAGGAATGCTAGCGTCATCACTTGACCGGCTAAACTATATACAAGTTATTCATTTTAAAAATTGAACTATTGAAATATAGTTTTGGGCATATATATATATATATATATATATATATATATATATATATATATATATATATATATATATATACAGTTTTTTTTAAAGCGGTATAAGATAATGAGAATCAACATTGGAACATTGAGAATATACAGATGAGTATGAGTTTTTTTTAATGTCCCTCCCTCCCTCCCCCCTCCCTTCCTTCCTTCCTTCCTTCCTTCCTTCCTTCCTTCCTTCCTTCCTTCCTTCCTTCCTTCCTTCCTTCTTCAGACCAACATAGGCTACGAATAGGTAGAATTGTGTGGTTTACGTGTTCTCTCTCCACATTCATGTTTGGCTCTGTCCCTTGCCTTGATACAGCATCCTGTCCTAGTTTCACCTGTCCACCTTTTGATGTCATCAGTCCAGTTTAGTCTTGATCTGCCCCTGCCTGGTCTACTTTGTACCCTCCCTTCCAAGATGACCTTTAGTCGGGTATAGTGCCTCGCCACATGTCCTCAAATATCATCAATAAATTACTTATGGACGTCAACAAAGAAACAGTTGTACTTTCTTCCAGAATTCTAATATCGTAAATAAAACTAAGAATAGCGAAATGTTACATCTTCTCAACATTCCAATATGGTGCAGAAACATGGACATTATACAAGAAAACAGAACAGAGAATTGAAGCCTTTGAAATGTGGATATATAGAAGAATAGGTAGAATTGGATGGGAGGAAAAGAAAACAAATTATGAAGTCTTAAAACAGCTAAAAATGAAAAGAGAACTATTAAACACAATTAGAACAAGATAAATGAAGTTTTTGGGCCATGTTAAAGACACAACAGCCTACTAAAAGTAATCCTGAAGGGGAAAATACAAGATAAAAAAGACAGAGGCAGACCAAGACTAATATGGACAAGTAACATCAAAAGATGGACAAATCAGCCTATGACAACCTGCACCATCAAAGCAAGAGACAGCAGAATGGCGCTCCATGGTAGCCAACCTTCGTTGCGGAGTTGGCAGTCGATGATAATGATGATGAATTAAAATGTCGGGGGGGGGGGGGGGAGAGAGAAAGTCGAGAATAATATAAATAATCATAGATTAAACGACTGGGTTAAAACCAGTTCTAGGAAAAGATAACTTTGGCATAATCAATAGTTAAATTTATTTCTGACGATTCAAAGTGCCGAGAATAGGTTTTCAGATTCCATGTGGAATACTTGATTCTATTGTAGAACATATTAGCACAATCTTCGAGGCATTATGACACTCAGTGACAGCGTCCACTGCTTGGTAGAGTGTATAGTTGTTACGGGTGGGGTAAAATGGATTGCCGAGGTTCTAATTATAAGGATAATTCATACTAGACTGTGGACGTGGGAATTAATGTGTCTACACAATATAAGCTGTCAAGGTAAACTCTCAGCACTGTCACGTGGGCTATTCAAAATAAAATGACAACCAATTTGGCAAAAATACATCTGTAGGGCTTGGAAGAATTTTAACATTTGCAATGGCGTGCTTGTGTGCAAGATTTGGTTAGACAAACGTAGATTTGACTCCATGTGGATGGAGAATATGTGCTACAATACTAGCACGAAGGATTAACATTAAAATTACTCAGGCCATGTATATTCCCGACAACAACATCCGGTTGCGAATCATCGACAATCTCGGAAACAAGGTAGAAAAGAGATTCATTCGAAACAAAATGCTACATAAAAAAAACATCAAGATACCTTGCATTAAGAAAAAGAGCAATGAAGACATATTTTAAATAAAATCTAAATATTAAAAAGAACTGGTTTATGAATACCATTCTTCACAGAAAATTAAAATACCATGGCCACGTATTGTGGTTTCAAGACATTGGTGAGACCTTAAACATGACAACAGAAGTAGTGGGAAATCTGACTAGAGGTAGAGATTCTTCCAGAATAGTTGTGGTGAATGTAAAGTTCTGCAAAGTACACGAGACATGATGATGATGAAATGGGGTTCGTAAGAACATGCCGCGTTCGGAATCTGATAATAGCAACAAGCGGCTGTTATTGATAGAATTCATCACATTTTCTGGATTTAGACCGGTAATACTCGCATAGGTTGTCACTTCCTGTATTACTTAATGTCCTTTTAGTCACACTTCATTTTGTTGCTTTTTATTTCTTGTCTTGGTGTTTCTAGTGTTATAACCCTAACTTTGTGTTGAACTGATGCTCCTGTTTTTGCACTCTTATGTCGACCTAACAACATCTCAAAGCACCAAATGTACACTCGTGCAAGTGAAGCAGCCACGCATCATCTCTGTGAATGTCCATGCCTCTCAATAACCTTATCTTTGAGCGTCCATCTCTTTAAGCGTCCATATCTCCGAGTGTCTATGTCTGTGAATGTCCATCTCTATCAATATGCCCATCTCTGTGAATGGATGGATAGAGATAGATAGATAGATAGACAGACAGACAGACAAACAGACAGACAGACAGACAGATAGACAGATAGATAGATAGGTAGATAGATAGATAGATAGATAGATAGATAGATAGATAGATAGATAGATAGATAGATAGATAGATAGATAGATAGATAGATAGATAGATAGATAGATAGATAGATAGGTAGATAGATAGATAGGTAGGTAGATAGGTAGGTAGGTAGGTAGGTAGATAGATAGATAGATAGATAGATAGATAGATAGATAGATAGATAGATAGATAGATAGATAGATAGATAGATAGATAGATAGATAGATAGATAGATAGATAGATAGATAGATAGATAGATAGATAGATAGATAGATAGACAGACAGACAGACAGATCGATAGATAGATAGATAGATAGATAGATAGATAGATAGATAGATAGATAGATAGATAGATAGATAGATAGATAGATAGATAGATAGATAGATAGATAGATAGATAGATAGATAGATAGATAGATAGATAGATAGATAGGTAGGTAGGTAGGTAGGTAGGTAGACAGACAGACAGACAGACAGACAGACAGACAGACAGACAGACAGACAGACAGACAGACAGACAGACAGATAGATAGATAGATAGATAGATAGATAGATAGATAGATAGATAGATAGATAGATAGATAGATAGATAGATAGATAGATAGATAGATAGATAGATAGATAGATAGATAGATAGATAGATAGATAGATAGGTAGGTATGTAGTAGGTAGGTAGGTAGGTAGGTAGGTAGGTAGGTATATAGATAGATAGATAGATAGATAGATAGATAGATAGATAGATAGGATAGATAGATAGATAGATAGATAGATAGATAGATAGATAGATAGATAGATAGATAGATAGATAGATAGATAGATAGATAGATAGATAGATAGATAGATAGATAGATAGATAGATAGATAGATAGATAGGATTTGTTGTATATTTCTATATTAACGTGAGATTCTAGATGTACAATAGAGGTGGAAGGCTGAAATTCCCAGAAAATCACGCATGCCAAAGAACGAGTAAAAACGTGACACAACCTCTCGTTGTTGCTGAAGATTGGCTGGACCACACGGACTGCAGGAATTTGTCCTCTTTATTTTTTATAAATCGGCTGCCTCCAGATGGCGCTGGCCGCGACGAGTGTGTTTCCACCCCTACACTGCCGCTGTTGTCTGACACTTTGCAAGGACTGGAGAATATGGTGCCGTGTATCGCTCAGTGTGGCTTCTGTTTGCGTCGTCATTTGCGAAAGAAGAAACCGACTTTCCTCTGTGGAATGGCCCTGAGATCACGTCTCTAAACAACTGACTGTTACGCAAAGTTAAATTTTAGAAATGTAAATCTGATATCCTTGTCGAGGTTTAGATAAAAGAGGATAATAAATGAGACATACATGTCGACAATTAGATAAAAGAGGAACATAAAGATGACATCCTTGTCGACAATTAGATAAAAGAGGAACATAAAGGTGACATCCTTGTCGACGATTAGATAAAAGAGAAACATAAAGGTGGCATCCTTGTCGACGATTAGATAAAAGAGAAACATAAAGGTGGCATCCTTGTCGTTGATTAGATAAAAGAGAAACATAAAGGTGGCACCCTTGTCGACGATTAGATAAAAGAGAAACATAAAGGTGACATCCTTGTCGACAATTAGATAAAAGAGAAACATAAAGGTGACATCCTTGTCGACGATTAGATAAAAGAGGAACATAAAGGTGACATCCTTGTCGACGATTAGATAAAAGAGGAACATAAAGGTGGCATCCTTGTCGTTGATTAGATAAAAGAGAAACATAAAGGTGACATCCTTGTCGACAATTAGATAAATGAGGATCATAAATGTGAGATCACTGCCAAGGATTAGATGAGAGAGAAAAATAAATATGACAGCCTAATCGAAGATTAGATAAAAGAGGAAAGAACATAAAGGTGACATCCTTGTCGAGGATAAAGAAAAAAAGTAGAATCATAAATGTCTGACTCAGGATAAAAAAATAAATAAATACCTATGTTACGTTCCAGTGCTGAACTATCAACACGTTTCCGTATGTGTTCTACAAAGAAGAGCGGACACGCACGTTAGAGCAATAATAGATTTGCCACAAGTCAGTCACGCATGGGGTGGCTCGTTCATTTATATCATCTTTCATCGTCCCTTAATAACGTCGATTACAATAGCAAAACAGGGCAATTGTGGTCTTTATTTTGTTGAAACAAAATGGTTGTCATAGGTTTTCTAACATTTTATCTCTGCTGCCTTCATGTATATTCATTGCTTTTTTGTTGTATGTGTTCCTTTCTATTTATACGTGGTATCTGCCTGTGTTATCTAACTGAGCTGCCTACCTATGTTAGCTACTTGTGCGGCCTATCTATATTGTCTACCTGTGTTATCTATTTGAGCCGCCTACCTATTCTAGCTACTTGTTCTGCCTATCTATATTGTCTACCTGTGTTATCTAATTGAGCTGCCTACCTATGCCAGCTATATGTACTGCTTATCTATGTTGTCTACCTGTGTTATCTAATTGATCTGCCTACCTATGCTAGTTATAAGTACTACCTATCTATATTGTCTACCTGTGTTATCTAATTGAGCTGTCTACCTATGCTAACTACTTGTGCTGCCTATCTATATTGTCTACCTGTGTTATCTAATTGAGCTGTCTACCTATGCTAGCTACTTGTGCTGCCTATCTATATTGTCTACCTGTGTTATCTAATTGATCTGCCTACCTATGCTAGCTACTTGTGCTGCCCATCTATATTGTCTACCTGTGTTATCTAATTGATCTGCCTACCTATGCTAGCTACTTGTGCTGCCTATCTATATTGTTTACCTGTGTTATCTAATTGAGCTGTCTATCTATGCTAGCTACTTGTGCTGCCTATCTATATTGTCTACCTGTGTTATCTAATTGAGCTGCCTACCTATTATATTCTACCTACTTGTGCTGCCTATCTATATTGTCTACTTATTTGTGTTGTCGATATGTGCTACTTACCTGTGTTATTTATCTGTACAGCATATATGTGCTACCTACATGTATTTTCAATCTGTCCTGCCTACTTGTGTTATCTACCTTTGTAGCCTATTTGTGTTATCTATATGTGCTACCTATCTGTTGTCTATCTATGTAATCTATCTGAGCTACTACCTGCGTTGCCTACCTGCGTTGCCTACCTGTATTGTCTAGGTGTATTGCTTATCTGTGTTGCCTGTCTGTTCTGTCTACCTGTTTGTTTATCTGCGCGACCTACCTGTATTATTTGTCCGTGTTACCCAGCTGAATTGTCTCTCTGTGCTACCTACATGTATTATCTATCTATCCTACCTACCTGTATTATTTATCTGTGCTACCTAACTTGATTATATATCTGTCCTGCTAATGAGAATTAATGCAGTTGGCAATAACCAAATAAAATTAGGAGACATACCTCTACTAGACGTACAATCTTACATATGTATGGGCAGTAACATAGATAAAGAGGGAGGAACAGAAAATGGTACAAAAATAAGGATATCAAAAGCAAGAGGAGCTTTCGTTGCACTGGGAAACATATGGAAGTCCAAAGAAATTAGGTTAAGTAGAAAAATTAAAATTTTCAACTCAAATGTTAAGTCGGTCCTATTATATGGCTGTGAAACATGGAGAACAACAAAATTGATAATCATGAAGATACAGACTTTCATTAATGGATGCTTACGCAGAATAAAGGGATGGAAATGGCAGGACAAAATCACTAACATAGAATTATGAAAATGTACCAGGCAAATACCAGTGGATAAAGAGATACAGCGAAGACGATGGCGCTGGATAGGACACACACTGCGGAAGCCAACTGAGAGTATTACACAACAGGCTCTTTTTTGAAATCCCCAGGGGAAAAGACAAAGAGGAAGACCAAGGAATTCTTTGAGAAGACTGATAGAAGCGGAGATGAAGATGATGGGAAAGACATGGAATGATCTTAAAAGAATGGCAAAAAACAGATCGACTTGGAAAGTGTTTGTTGAAGACCTATGCTCCACAGGGAGCTAAAAATGTAGAAGAAGTAGACCTAACTTGATTATATATCTGTCCTGCCTACATGTTTTGCCTATGCGTGTTGATTATCCGTGTTGCCTACCTTAATGGTGGCAATCTGTAAACAATCCTGATGTGTTGATGTCCTCATCTTTTAACCTATCCCTTCTTCGTCCACGATATGAAGACTACGTGTCAATCTTTATAAGGAGAATGTGTTGACAGTACATTGGTTTTTAAGACGATCGAAAAACAAATTACATTCAAATCTATGCACCATGCAACAACAATGAAAGAGACAGCGAAGAAATCTACGACACTTTGAATGAAATCATTAACAAGATTGACGAAAGCGACGACATGTTAGTGATGGGAGATTTTAATGGAAGGCTTGGGAAACGCAACAGTGAGAACAGAGATATCTTAGGACTCTTTGGCGATAAAACAGCCGAAATAAACGAAAATGGAAGCATACTGCTGGATCTATGCAATCAAAATGATTTATTTATCACCAACACATTCTTCAAACACAGAGAGTCGCAAGTATAAACCTGGTATAAATGGAATGACACAACATGCAGAAGCCAGATAGCCAGATTTATACTAACAAGAAACCGACAGCAAGGCAATCCCAAATATTACAGACGACACGGATAACAAGATGGTTATGATCACAGTAAAACAGCAAAAAATTAAGAGAATATACGAAAACAAACAAAAGAAGCGAAAAGAACAGACAATAAAAATAAAACAATTAAAAGATCAAGAAACAAGGAAAACCCAAGAAGAAAATCTAATAGAGGAATTCAAGAAACTTCCTAATGAAGTATGCACAGTAGAAGAAGAGTGGAAACAATTTAAGGAAACAGTAACCAACATCTCTAAAATAGTTTGTGGAACGACGCTAAGAACAAGAGAAGGGAAAAAGAGCACCCCGTGAAATATGAAAAATATGCCTTAGTTCGAAAAAGAGTTAAAAGGTTGATCAAAGAAGCTAAGCAAAAAAATTAGACAGAATTCGGACAAAACATGGGCAGGGACTTCAAGACAGCCACACGAGATTTCTACAAAGCAGTAAAAGCCACAAGAGCGAGAAAAGAAAAACCATGATCCTACTGAGCTGATAAATGACAAAGACGGACAGCCAATATCAAATAACCAATGTATGCAACAGAGATGGAAAGAATATTTTGAAGACCTGTTAAACATACCAACCACCAATAAGACAACAAAAACCACGCTAGAACTCACAAATACTGAACCCAACATCATGAAAGAGGAAATCGAAGAAGTAATCAAATATGCACCAAGAAATAAAGCACCGGGGATAGATAACATACCAATAGAAATAATAGCAGCAGCAGGAGAAACAGGAATGCAATGGCTGCACAGAATATTTAATGCAGCATGGCACCAACAACAAGCCCCAGAAGACTGCCAACAGGCAATCATCATAACAATATGGAAAAAGAAAGGTAGCAAAAGAGACTGCAATCAATATAGAGGTATATCTCTTCTCAGCCATGTAGGAAAGCTATACGCCAAAATCTTGGAAAAAAGGCTGAGACCAATAATAGAACTACAGTTAAGCGATTCTCAAATGGGGTTCCGAAAAACACCGAGGATGTACTGACGCACTATTCACATTAAAACAGCTTGCAGATAAAAAAGACAGAACACAATCAAAACTTATACTTAGCCTTCATTGACCAGGAAAAAGCATTCGACAGAGTAAACAGAGAACAACTGTGGGAGATACTAACAACATACGGAGTAAGCCAACATCTAACCAACCTTATTAAAAGCCTCTACGTCAACAGCAGCTGCAGGGTCAGAACAGTAGCAGGCTACACAGACCACTTCGAAATTAGATCAGGTGTAAGATATGGGTGCGTACTATCCCCCCTACTGTTTATTACATACATGGACCATATATACAAGCTAGCCAACCCATCAGAGACAGAGGAGATCAACGAGCTTCTATTTGCAGACGATCAGGCACTAATACATGAAACAATAGAAGACCTACAAGAACATTTAAACAAACTCAGCATCTCAGGCACAAAATACAACATGAAAATCAACATCAACAAAACAGAAGTCATGAACGTCGCCAAAAATAAACAGAACATCAACATAACTATAGAAGGCAGACAACTAAAACAAGTAGAGGAATTCAAATACCTAGGAAGTCTAATGACAAACGATAATTCTCAAACAGCAGAGATAGAATCAAGATGCAACAAAGCTTGTCAAATCATCGGACAGTTATCACCACTATTGTCCAACAAGGAAATAACTCTGGAGGCAAAACGAGCACTATAAAATACAATCTTCATCCCGACGTTGTGCTACCGATGCCAGACCTTTGACCCTACTGGAGCACGGAGATATAAATGGGATAACTTTGACAAATAAGTAATTAAACGAGAGATCTAGAGATTTTCTTTACGGTGATTATTGGCGATAAAGAAATTGAAAATTGTACTTAGACATAACCAAAACACTCATTCAACTTTCTCTCGGGCTGATGACGGCCATGAGCGGAAGTCTCCACGATTGACGATTGATTGGCTGCGTGTTCTTGGTTGCATTTTAGTCCCAAAGTTGACTCTTCTAAAATGATTGTTATGCTTAGCGATTCTCTTATTTTACCTGATTATTTCCACATGAATACCTGATGATTTCCAACAGAATACCTGATGATTCTCAATAGAATACCAGCTGATTTCCACATGAATATCTAATGATTTCCACATGAGTACCTGCTAATTTCCATACGAATACCCGATTTCCAAAGAATATCTGATGATTTCCTCATGATATCTAATGATTTCTCTCTTCTCTCTCTCTCTCTCTCTCTCTCTCTCTCTCTCTCTCTCTCTCGTATGTCATTTCTGATTCTGTCTTTTCTTGTCACTCCAAGCACTTTTCTCAGACATCTCATCTCTGTTTGGCATCGGTAGCACAATTTTGGAATGAATATACTCTGTATAAAATGTTTCATGATGGTACTATGTATTGCTTTGTGTTGAAGTATAGGAGAAATTGTAGATATACCAATAATAAAAAAAAAATTGATAAGAATACAGACGAAAATGGCTGTTTTGATAATTCGGTGCAATCTACACAACATTTGTCATTAAAATGTTTTGGCTGGAACAAAAATTGAATTCCATAAAAAAAAATGTTTCTAGGATATGTACGTGTTGAGAAATTAAAGAAATTGCAACGGCAAACATTTGTGTAGGCACGATATCAGTGAATCGTCAGACTTGTTTGTAAAGTTATGATTTCTGCTGCCTTTCGATCAAGAGGAGCTAACTTCTTCACCTTGTAGGAATCATAATTTCCATTATTGTTTGTTGAGATCCATTTACTGCCCTTTGATAAGGTTGTCAGTCCAGTTGACAACCCACACCCTGCAGTACCGGAATGATCCATTTGTCTTAGCTTCTACCAGCTCGAACTACAGTCCGTTTCATATCTCGCGCCTCTCATCAAAATTCTATAACTTAATAACTACGTAAGTTCAATTGTTTTGAATTTTTGTAAACTGTTTATTGTCATGACAGTATTATATATATATACATGTATATATATATATATATATATATATATATATATTGCCTTATTTGCTGAAAATATATATTTTATGTAACAAATTTATTTTGGTTTTTATTTTGCCTTATTTGCGGTATATATTAGAGAAAGAAAAACCCACATATTTGTACTAGTTTGGTGTAAAAATTGAATTTTTACAGCTTCAAGTGAATATAGAATTAGAAACTGCCTGTGTGTTCTCATTAATTTTTTAAAGACCTGGGAAAACTCATCGTTGACCGGGAGTAGTGTCTAAAGTGAAATTCTTTACACTTCAAAATATTGCGATGAAGGTCTATATATTTATTTTTAAAACAAGGAGTTAACAGGTGGGTCTTTATCGTTGCATATTAAACGGTGGGAAGAGAACAATGCACATGTTAGGGTTTAGTCGACGGTCGTTATTATAGTTTGGTCCAAGAATGTTGGCATTCATATTCTAGGAATACAATAACGCAAAGGAGGAAAGAAATGTTACTTTTGAGAGAGAACTTATAGGAAGAGAAGTTGCTCGAATGTTTGCTTTAGACGAAGCTGTGAACTAAGGAAACTGAAGATTTGGCTGAGACTGAACAACGGCATTGACATTCCGATATATCTACATTGTGGAGAACTGTGAGGGGTGTCACCTTTAGAAAGTTGCTGACGGAATAAACATCTTTTGTGAGAAGCCACGTCTAGTAGTTGTGAGAAGCAACATCTAGTAGCTGTGAGAAGCCACATCTAGTAGTTGTGATAAGCTACGTCTAGTAGGTGTGAGAAGCAACATCTAGTAGTTGTGAGAAGCCACTTCTAGTAGTTGTGATAAGCCACATCTAGTAGTTGTGATAACCCACTTGTAGTAGTTGTGATAAGCCACGTCTAGTAGTTGTGAGAAGCTCCATCTAGCATTTGTGAGAAGCGACATCTAGTAGCTGTGAGAAGCGACATCTAGTAGCTGTGAGAAGCGACATCTAGTAGCTGTGAGAAGCCACATCTAGTAGCTGTGAGAAGCGACATCTAGTAGCTGTGAGAAGCGACATCTAGTAGCTGTGAGAAGCGACATCTAGTAGCTGTGAGAAGCCACATCTAGTAGCTGTGAGAAGCGACATCTAGTAGGTGTGAGAAGCAACATCTAGTAGCTGTGAGAAGCCACATCTAGTAGTTGTGATAAGCTACGTCTAGTAGGTGTGAGAAGGAACATCTAGTAGTTGTGATAAGCGACGTCTAGTAGGTGTGAGAAGCCACGTCTAGTAGGTGTGAGAAGCCACGTCTAGTAGGTGTGAGAAGCCACATCTAGTAGTTGTAATAAGCTACGTCTAATAGGTGTGAGAAGCCACGTCTAGTAGCTGTGAGTAGCCACATCTAGTAGTTGTGAGAAGCTACGTCTAGTAGCAGTGAGAAGCCACATCTAGTAGTTGTGATAAGCTACGTCTAGTAGCTGTGAGAAGCCACATCTAGTAGTTGTGAGAAGCTACGTCTAATAGCTGTGAGAAGGCACATCTAGTAGTTGTGATAAGCTAAGTCTAGTAGCTGTGAGAAGCCACATCTAGTAGTTGTGAGAAGCTACGTCTAGTAGGTGTGAGAAGCAACATCTAGTAGCTGTGAGAAGCGACATCTAGTAGCTGTGAGAAGCCACATCTAGTAGCTGTGAGAAGCGACATCTAGTAGCTGTGAGAAGCGACATCTAGTAGCTGTGAGAAGCGACATCTAGTAGCTGTGAGAAGCCACATCTAGTAGCTGTGAGAAGCGACATCTAGTAGGTGTGAGAAGCAACATCTAGTAGCTGTGAGAAGCCACATCTAGTAGTTGTGATAAGCTACGTCTAGTAGGTGTGAGAAGGAACATCTAGTAGTTGTGATAAGCGACGTCTAGTAGGTGTGAGAAGCCACGTCTAGTAGGTGTGAGAAGCCACGTCTAGTAGGTGTGAGAAGCCACATCTAGTAGTTGTAATAAGCTACGTCTAATAGGTGTGAGAAGCCACGTCTAGTAGCTGTGAGTAGCCACATCTAGTAGTTGTGAGAAGCTACGTCTAGTAGCAGTGAGAAGCCACATCTAGTAGTTGTGATAAGCTACGTCTAGTAGCTGTGAGAAGCCACATCTAGTAGTTGTGAGAAGCTACGTCTAGTAGTTGTGAGAAGCCACATCTAGTAGTTGTGAGAAGCTACGTCTAGTAGGTGTGAGAAGCCATATCTAGTAGGTGTGAGAAGCCACATCTAGTAGGTGTGAGAAGCCACATCTAGTAGTTGTGATAAGCTACGTCTAGTAGGTGTGAGAAGCAACATCTAGTAGTTGTGAGAAGCCACATCTAGTAGTTGTGTGAAGCCACTTCTAGTAGTTGTGAGAAGCCACGTCTGCTAGCTGTGATAAGCTACGTCTAGTAGTTGTGAAAACCCACTTCTAGTAGTTGTGAGAACCCACTTCTAGTAGTTGTGAGAACCCACTTCTAGTAGTTGTGAGAAGCCACGTCTAGTAGTTGTGTGAACCCACTTCTAGTAGTTGCAAGAACCCACTTCTAGTAGTTGTGAGAACCCACTTCTAGTAGTTGTGAGAAGCCACATCTAGTAGTTGTGAGAAGACACGTCTAGTAGTTGTGAAAACCCACTTCTAGTAGTTGTGAGAACCCACTTCTAGTAGTTGTGATAAGCCACGTCTAGTAGTTGTGAAAAGCCACTTCTAGTAGTTGCAAGAAGCCACGTCTAGTAGTTGTGAGAAGCCACTTCTAGTAGTTGTGAGAACCCAATTCTAGTAGTTGTGAGAAGACACGTCTAGTAGTTGTGAGAACCCAATTCTAGTAGTTGTGAGAAGCCACGTATAGTAGTTGTGATAAGCCACGTCTAGTAGTTGTGATAAGCCACATCTAGTAGTTGTGAGAAGATACTTCTAGTAGTTGTGAGAACCAACTTCTAGTAGTTGTGAGAAGCCACATCTAGTAGTAGTGAGAACCCAATTCTGGTAGTTGTGAAAACCCACTTCTAGTAGTTGTGAGAACCCACTTCTTGTAGTTGTGAGAAGACACGTCTAGTAGTTGTGAGAACCCAATTCTAGTAGTTGTGATAAGCCACTTCTAGTAGTTGCAGGAACCCACGTCTTGCAGTTGTGAGAAGCCACTTCTAGTAGTTGTGAGAACCCACTTCTAGTAGTTGTGAGAAGACACGTCTAGTAGTTGTGAGAACCCAATTCTAGTAGTTGTGAGAAGCCACGTATAGTAGTTGTGATAAGCCACGTCTAGTAGTTGTGATAAGCCACACCTAGTAGTTGTGAGAAGCCACTTCTAGTAGTTGTGATAAGCCACACCTAGTAGTTGTGATAACCCACTTGTAGTAGTTGTGATAAGCCACGTCTAGTAGTTGTGATAAGCCACTTCTAGTAGTTGCAAGAAGCCACGTCTAGTAGTTGTGAGAAGCCACTTCTAGTAGTTGTGAGAACCCACTTCCAGTAGTTGTGAGAAGACACGTCTAGTAGTTGTGAGAACCCAATTCTAGTAGTTGTGAGAAGCCACGTATAGTAGTTGTGATAAGCCACGTCTAGTAGTTGTGATAAGCCACACCTAGCAGTTGTGAGAAGCCACTTCTAGTAGTTGTGATAAGCCACACCTAGTAGTTGTGATAACCCACTTGTAGTAGTTGTGATAAGCCACATCTAGTAGTTGTGATAAGCCACATCTAGTAGTTGTGATAAGCCACATCTAGTAGTTGTGATAAGCGACATCTAGTAGCTGTGAGAAGCGACATCTAGTAGCTGTGAGAAGCCATATCTAGTAGCTGTGAGAAGCCACATCTAGTAGTTGTGATAAGCCATATCTAGTAGCTGTGAGAAGCCACATCTAGTAGCTGTGAGAAGCGACATCTAGTAGCTGTGAGAAGCGACATCTAGTAGCTGTGAGAAGCCATATCTAGTAGCTGTAATAAGCGACATCTAGTAGCTGTGAGAAGCGACATCTAGTAGCTGTGAGAAGCCATATCTAGCAGCTGTGATAAGCGACATCTAGTAGCTGTGAGAAGCGACATCTAGTAGCTGTGAGAAGCCATATCTAGCAGCTGTGAGAAGCGACATCTAGTAGCTGTGAGAAGCGACATCTAATAGCTGTGAGAAGTGAAATCTAGTAGCTGTGAGAAGCGACATCTAGTAGCTGTGAGAAGCGGCATCTAATAGCTGTGAGAAGCGACATCTAGTAGCTGTGAGAAGCGACATCTAGTAGCTGTGAGAAGCGACATCTAGTAGCTGTGAGAAGCGACATCTAGTAGCTGTGAGAAGCGACATCTAGTAGCTGTGAGAAGCGACATCTAGTAGCTGTGAGAAGCGACATCTAGTAGCTGTGAGAAACGACATCTAGTAGCTGTGAGAAGCGACATCTAGTAGCTGTGAGAAGCGACATCTAGTAGCTGTGAGAAGCGACATCTAGTAGCTAGAGAAGCCATATCTAGTAGCTGTGAGAAGCGACATATAGTAGCTGTGAGAAGCGACATCTAGTAGCTGTGAGAAGCGACATCTAGTAGCTGTGAGAAGCGACATCTACTAGCTGTGAGAAGCAACATCTAGTAGCTGTGAGAAGCCACATCTAGTAGCCGCGAGAAGCGACATCTAGTAGCTAGAGAAGCCATATCTAGTAGCCGCGAGAAGCGACATCTAGTAGCTGTGAGAAGCGACATCTAGTAGCTGTGAGAAGCGACATCTACTAGCTGTGAGAAGCAACATCTAGTAGCTGTGAGAAGCCACATCTAGTAGTTGTGATAAGCTACGTCTAGTAGGTGTGAGAAGCGACATCTACTAGCTGTGAGAAGCAACATCTAGTAGCTGTGAGAAGCCACATCTAGTAGTTGTGATAAGCTACGTCTAGTAGGTGTGAGAAGCAACATCTAGTAGTTGTGATAAGCGACGTCTAGTAGTTGTGAGAAGCCACGTCTAGTAGTTGTAAGAAGCCACATCTACTAGTTGTGACAACCCACTTCTAGTAGGTGTGAGAAGCCACGTCTAGTAGTTGTGAGAACCCACTTCTAGTAGTTGTGAGAACCCACTTCTAGTAGTTGTGAGAACCCACATCTAGTAGTTGTGAGAAGCCACGTCTAGTAGTTGTGAGAACCCAATTCTATTAGTTTTGAGAACCCACTTCTAGTAGTTGTGAGAAGCCACATCTAGTAGTTGTGAGAACCCATTTCCAGTAGTTGTGAGAACCCACTTCTAGTAGTTGTGAGAAGCGACATCTAGTAGCTGTGAAAAGCGACATCTAGTAGCTGTGAGAAGCGACATCTAGTAGCTGTGAGAAACGACATCTAGTAGCTGTGAGAAGCGACATCTAGTGGCTGTGAGAAGCGACATCTAGTAGCTGTGAGAAGCGACATCTAGTAGCTGTGAGAAGCGACATCTAGTAGCTGTGAGAAGCGACATCTAGTAGCTGTGAGAAGCGACATCTAGTAGCTGTGAGAAGCCATATCTAGTTGCTGTAATAAGCGACATCTAGTAGCTGTGAGAAGCGACATCTAGTAGCTGTGAGAAGCCATATCTAGCAGCTGTGAGAAGCGACATCTAGTAGCTGTGAGAAGCGACATCTAGTAGCTGTGAGAAGCGACATCTAGTAGCTGTGAGAAGCGACATCTAGTAGCTGTGAGAAGCCATATCTAGTTGCTGTAATAAGCGACATCTAGTAGCTGTGAGAAGCGACATCTAGTAGCTGTGAGAAGCCATATCTAGCAGCTGTGAGAAGCGACATCTAGTAGCTGTGAGAAGCGACATCTAATAGCTGTGAGAAGCGACATCTAGTAGCTGTGAGAAGCGACATCTAGTAGCTGTGAGAAGCGACATCTAGTAGCTGTGAGAAGCGACATCTAGTTGCTGTAATAAGCGACATCTAGTAGCTGTGAGAAGCGACATCTAGTAGCTGTGAGAAGCGACATCTAGTAGCTGTGAGAAGCGACATCTAGTGGCTGTGAGAAGCGACATCTAGTAGCTGTGAGAAGCGACATCTAGTAGCTGTGAGAAACGACATCTAGTAGCTGTGAGAAGCGACATCTAGTAGCTGTGAGAAGCGACATCTAGTAGCTGTGAGAAGCCATATCTAGTTGCTGTAATAAGCGACATCTAGTAGCTGTGAGAAGCGACATCTAGTAGCTGTGAGAAGCCATATCTAGCAGCTGTGAGAAGCGACATCTAGTAGCTGTGAGAAGCGACATCTAATAGCTGTGAGAAGCGACATCTAGTAGCTGTGAGAAGCGACATCTAGTAATGTGAGAAGCGACATCTAGTAGCTGTGAGAAGTGACATCTAGTAGCTGTGAGAAGCGACATCTAGTAACTGTGAGAAGTGAAATCTAGTAGCTGTGAGAAGCGACATCTAGTAGCTGTGAGAAGCGGCATCTAATAGCTGTGAGAAGCGACATCTAGTAGCTGTGAGAAGCGACATCTAGTAATGTGAGAAGCGACATCTAGTAGCTGTGAGAAACGACATCTAGTAGCTGTGAGAAGCGACATCTAGTAGCTGTGAGAAGCGACATCTAGTAGCTGTGAGAAGCGACATCTAGTAGCTAGAGAAGCCATATCTATTAGCTGTGAGAAGCGACATATAGTAGCTGTGAGAAGCCATATCTAGTAGCCGTGAGAAGCGACATCTAGTAGCTGTGAGAAGCGACATCTAGTAGCTGTGAGAAGCGACATCTATTAGCTGTGAGAAGCCACACCTAGTAGCTGTGAGAAGCGACATCTACTAGCTGTGAGAAGCGACATCTAGTAGCTGTGAGAAGCGACATCTAGTAGCTGTGAGAAGCAACATCTAGTAGCTGTGATAAGTTACGCCTGGTAGCTGTGATAAGGCACGTCTAGTAGTTGTGAGAAGCCACATCTAGTAGTTGTAAGAAGCCCAATCTACTAGTTGTGACAACCCACTTCTAGTAGGTGTGAGAAGCCACGTCTAGTAGTTGTGAGAACCCACTTCTAGTAGTTGTGAGAACCCACTTCTAGTAGTTGTGAGAACCCACTTCTAGTAGTTGTGAGAAGCCACGTCTAGTAGTTGTGAGAACCCAATTCTATTAGTTGTGAGAACCCACTTCTAGTAGTTGTGAGAACCCACTTCTAGTAGTTGTGAGAAGCCACGTCTAGTAGTTGTGAGAACCCATTTCCAGTAGTTGTGAGAACCCACTTCTAGTAGTTGTGAGAAGCGACATCTAGTAGCTGTGAAAAGCGACATCTAGTAGCTGTGAGAAGCCACATCTAGTAGCTGTGAGAAGCGACATCTAGTAGCTGTGAGAAGCGACATCTAGTAGCTGTGAGAAGCGACATCTAGTAGCTGTGAGAAGCCACATCTAGTAGTTGTGTTAAGCTACGTCTAGTAGGTGTGAGAAGCAACATCTAGTAGTTGTGACAAGCGACGTCTAGTAGGTGTGAGAAGCCACGTCTAGTAGGTGTGAGAAGCCACGTCTAGTAGGTGTGAGAAGCCACATCTAGTAGTTGTGATAAGCTACGTCTACTAGGTGTGAGAAGCCACGTCTAGTAGCTGTGAGAAGCCACATCTAATAGTTGTGAGAAGCTACGTCTAGTAGCTGTGAGAAGCCACATCTAGTAGTTGTGATAAGCTACGTCTAGTAGCTGTGAGAAGCCACATCTAGTAGTTGTGAGAAGCTACGACTAATATCTGTGAGAAGGCACATTTAGTAGTTGTGAGAAGCTACGTCTAGTAGGTGTGAGAAGCCACATCTAGTAGTTGTGATAAGCTAAGTCTAGTAGCTGTGAGAAGCCACATCTAGTAGTTGTGACAAGCGACGTCTAGTAGGTGTGAGAAGCCACGTCTAGTAGGTGTGAGAAGCCACGTCTAGTAGGTGTGAGAAGCAACATCTAGTAGTTGTGACAAGCGACGTCTAGTAGGTGTGAGAAGCCACGTCTAGTAGGTGTGAGAAGCGACATCTAGTAGCTGTGAGAAGCGACATCTAGTAGCTGTGAGAAGCCACATCTAGTAGTTGTGTTAAGCTACGTCTAGTAGGTGTGAGAAGCAACATCTAGTAGTTGTGACAAGCGACGTCTAGTAGGTGTGAGAAGCCACGTCTAGTAGGTGTGAGAAGCCACGTCTAGTAGGTGTGAGAAGCCACATCTAGTAGTTGTGATAAGCTACGTCTACTAGGTGTGAGAAGCCACGTCTAGTAGCTGTGAGAAGCCACATCTAATAGTTGTGAGAAGCTACGTCTAGTAGCTGTGAGAAGCCACATCTAGTAGTTGTGATAAGCTACGTCTAGTAGCTGTGAGAAGCCACATCTAGTAGTTGTGAGAAGCTACGACTAATATCTGTGAGAAGGCACATTTAGTAGTTGTGAGAAGCTACGTCTAGTAGGTGTGAGAAGCCACATCTAGTAGTTGTGATAAGCTAAGTCTAGTAGCTGTGAGAAGCCACATCTAGTAGTTGTGACAAGCGACGTCTAGTAGGTGTGAGAAGCCACGTCTAGTAGGTGTGAGAAGCCACGTCTAGTAGGTGTGAGAAGCAACATCTAGTAGTTGTGACAAGCGACGTCTAGTAGGTGTGAGAAGCCACGTCTAGTAGGTGTGAGAAGCCACGTCTAGTAGGTGTGAGAAGCCACATCTAGTAGTTGTGATAAGCTACGTCTACTAGGTGTGAGAAGCCACGTCTAGTAGCTGTGAGAAGCCACATCTAATAGTTGTGAGAAGCTACGTCTAGTAGCTGTGAGAAGCCACATCTAGTAGTTGTGATAAGCTACGTCTAGTAGCTGTGAGAAGCCACATCTAGTAGTTGTGAGAAGCTACGACTAATATCTGTGAGAAGGCACATTTAGTAGTTGTGAGAAGCTACGTCTAGTAGGTGTGAGAAGCCACATCTAGTAGTTGTGATAAGCTAAGTCTAGTAGCTGTGAGAAGCCACATCTAGTAGTTGTGAGAAGCTACGTCTAGTAGGTGTGAGAAGCAACATCTAGTAGCTGTGAGAAGCCACATCTAGTAGGTGTGAGAAGCCACGTCTAGTAGGTGTGAGAAGCTACGTCTAGTAGGTGTGAGAAGCCACATCTAGTATGTGTGAGAAGCCACATCTAGTAGGTGTGAGAAGCCACATCTAGTAGTTGTGAGAAGCTACGTCTAGTAGGTGTGAGAAGCAACATCTAGTAGCTGTAAGAAGCCACATCTAGTAGGTTTGAGAAGCCACGTCTAGTAGGTGTGAGAAGCTACGTCTAGTAGGTGTGAGAAGCCACATCTAGTAGGTGTGAGAAGCCACATCTAGTAGGTGTGAGAAGCCACATCTAGTAGTTGTGAGAAGCCACATCTAGTAGTTGTGAGAAGCTACGTCTAGTAGGTGTGAGAAGCCACATCTAGTAGGTGTGAGAAGCCACATCTAGTAGGTTTGAGAAGCCACATCTAGTAGTTGTGATAAGCTACGTCTAGTAGGTGTGAGAAGCAACATCTAGTAGTTGTGAGAAGCCACATCTAGTAGTTGTGAGAAGCCACTTCTAGTAGTTGTGAGAAGCCACGTCTGCTAGCTGTGATAAGCTACGTCTAGTAGTTGTGAAAACCCACTTCTAGTAGTTGTGAGAACCCACTTCTAGTAGTTGTGAGAACCAACTTCTAGTAGTTGTGAGAAGCCACATCTAGTAGTTGTGAGAACCCAATTCTAGTAGTTGTGAAAACCCACTTCTAGTAGTTGTGAGAACCCACTTCTTGTAGTTGTGAGAAGCCACGTCTAGTAGTTGTGAGAACCCAATTCTAGTAGTTGCAAGAACTCACTTCTAGTAGTTGTGAGAAACCACTTCTAGTAGTTGTGAAAAGCCACATCTAGTAGTTGTGAGAAGACACGTCTAGTAGTTGTGAAAACCCACTTCTAGTAGTTGTGAGAACCCACTTCTAGTAGTTGTGATAAGCCACGTCTAGTAGTTGTGATAAGCCACTTCTAGTAGTTGCAGGAAGCCACGTCTAGTAGTTGTGAGAAGCCACTTCTAGTAGTTGTGAGAACCCACTTCTAGTAGTTGTGAGAAGCCACATCTAGTAGTTGTGAGAACCCATTTCCAGTAGTTGTGAGAACCCACTTCTAGTAGTTGTGAGAAGCGACATCTAGTAGCTGTGAAAAGCGACATCTAGTAGCTGTGAGAAGCGACATCTAGTAGCTGTGAGAAGCGACATCTAGTAGCTGTGAGAAGCGACATCTAGTAGCTGTGAGAAACGACATCTAGTAGCTGTGAGAAGCGACATCTAGTGGCTGTGAGAAGCGACATCTAGTAGCTGTGAGAAGCGACATCTAGTAGCTGTGAGAAGCGACATCTAGTAGCTGTGAGAAACGACATCTAGTAGCTGTGAGAAGCGACATCTAGTAGCTGTGAGAAGCGACATCTAGTAGCTGTGAGAAGCCATATCTAGTTGCTGTAATAAGCGACATCTAGTAGCTGTGAGAAGCGACATCTAGTAGCTGTGAGAAGCCATATCTAGCAGCTGTGAGAAGCGACATCTAGTAGCTGTGAGAAGCGACATCTAATAGCTGTGAGAAGTGAAATCTAGTAGCTGTGAGAAGCGACATCTAGTAGCTGTGAGAAGCGGCATCTAATAGCTGTGAGAAGCGACATCTAGTAGCTGTGAGAAGCGACATCTAGTAATGTGAGAAGCGACATCTAGTAGCTGTGAGAAACGACATCTAGTAGCTGTGAGAAGCGACATCTAGTAGCTGTGAGAAGCGACATCTAGTAGCTGTGAGAAGCGACATATAGTAGCTGTGAAAAGCGACATCTAGTAGCTGTGAGAAGCGACATCTAGTAATGTGAGAAGCGACATCTAGTAGCTGTGAGAAGCGACATCTAGTAGCTGTGAGAAGCGACATCTAGTAGCTGTGAGAAGCGACATATAGTAGCTGTGAGAAGCCATATCTAGTAGCCGTGAGAAGCGACATCTAGTAGCTGTGAGAAGCGACATCTAGTAGCTGTGAGAAGCGACATCTATTAGCTGTGAGAAGCCACACCTAGTAGCTGTGAGAAGCGACATCTACTAGCTGTGAGAAGCGACATCTAGTAGCTGTGAGAAGCGACATCTAGTAGCTGTGAGAAGCAACATCTAGTAGCTGTGATAAGTTACGCCTGGTAGCTGTGATAAGGCACGTCTAGTAGTTGTGAGAAGCCACATCTAGTAGTTGTAAGAAGCCCAATCTACTAGTTGTGACAACCCACTTCTAGTAGGTGTGAGAAGCCACGTCTAGTAGTTGTGAGAACCCACTTCTAGTAGTTGTGAGAACCCACTTCTAGTAGTTGTGAGAACCCACTTCTAGTAGTTGTGAGAAGCCACGTCTAGTAGTTGTGAGAACCCAATTCTATTAGTTGTGAGAACCCACTTCTAGTAGTTGTGAGAACCCACTTCTAGTAGTTGTGAGAAGCCACGTCTAGTAGTTGTGAGAACCCATTTCCAGTAGTTGTGAGAACCCACTTCTAGTAGTTGTGAGAAGCGACATCTAGTAGCTGTGAAAAGCGACATCTAGTAGCTGTGAGAAGCCACATCTAGTAGCTGTGAGAAGCGACATCTAGTAGCTGTGAGAAGCGACATCTAGTAGCTGTGAGAAGCGACATCTAGTAGCTGTGAGAAGCCACATCTAGTAGTTGTGATAAGCTACGTCTAGTAGGTGTGAGAAGCAACATCTAGTAGTTGTGATAAGCGACGTCTAGTAGGTGTGAGAAGCCACGTCTAGTAGGTGTGAGAAGCCACGTCTAGTAGGTGTGAGAAGCCACATCTAGTAGTTGTGATAAGCTACGTCTACTAGGTGTGAGAAGCCACGTCTAGTAGCTGTGAGAAGCCACATCTAATAGTTGTGAGAAGCTACGTCTAGTAGCTGTGAGAAGCCACATCTAGTAGTTGTGATAAGCTACGTCTAGTAGCTGTGAGAAGCCACATCTAGTAGTTGTAAGAAGCTACGTCTAATATCTGTGAGAAGGCACATTTAGTAGTTGTGAGAAGCTACGTCTAGTAGGTGTGAGAAGCCACATCTAGTAGTTGTGATAAGCTAAGTCTAGTAGCTGTGAGAAGCCACATCTAGTAGTTGTGAGAAGCTACGTCTAGTAGGTGTGAGAAGCAACATCTAGTAGCTGTGAGAAGCCACATCTAGTAGGTGTGAGAAGCCACGTCTAGTAGGTGTGAGAAGCTACGTCTAGTAGGTGTGAGAAGCCACATCTAGTAGTTGTGAGAAGCTACGTCTAGTAGGTGTGAGAAGCAACATCTAGTAGCTGTAAGAAGCCACATCTAGTAGGTTTGAGAAGCCACGTCTAGTAGGTGTGAGAAGCTACGTCTAGTAGGTGTGAGAAGCCACATCTAGTAGGTGTGAGAAGCCACATCTAGTAGGTGTGAGAAGCCACATCTAGTAGTTGTGAGAAGCCACATCTAGTAGTTGTGAGAAGCTACGTCTAGTAGGTGTGAGAAGCCACATCTAGTAGGTGTGAGAAGCCACATCTAGTAGGTTTGAGAAGCCACATCTAGTAGTTGTGATAAGCTACGTCTAGTAGGTGTGAGAAGCAACATCTAGTAGTTGTGAGAAGCCACATCTAGTAGTTGTGAGAAGCCACTTTTAGTAGTTGTGAGAAGCCACGTCTGCTAGCTGTGATAAGCTACGTCTAGTAGTTGTGAAAACCCACTTCTAGTAGTTGTGAGAACCCACTTCTAGTAGTTGTGAGAACCAACTTCTAGTAGTTGTGAGAAGCCACATCTAGTAGTTGTGAGAACCCAATTCTAGTAGTTGTGAAAACCCACTTCTAGTAGTTGTGAGAACCCACTTCTTGTAGTCGTGAGAAGCCACGTCTAGTAGTTGTGAGAACCCAATTCTAGTAGTTGCAAGAACTCACTTCTAGTAGTTGTGAGAAACCACTTCTAGTAGTTGTGAAAAGCCACATCTAGTAGTTGTGAGAAGACACGTCTAGTAGTTGTGAAAACCCACTTCTAGTAGTTGTGAGAACCCACATCTAGTAGTTGTGAGAACCCAATTCTAGTAGTTGTGATAAGCCACTTCTAGTAGTTGCAGGAAGCCACGTCTAGTAGTTGTGAGAAGCCACTTCTAGTAGTTGTGAGAACCCACTTCTAGTAGTTGTGAGAAGACACGTCTAGTAGTTGTGAGAACCCAATTCTAGTAGTTGTGAGAAGCCACGTATAGTAGTTGTGATAAGCCACGTCTAATAGTTGTGATAAGCCACACATAGTAGTTGTGAGAAGCCACTTCTAGTAGTTGTGATAAGCCACACCTAGTAGTTGTGATAACCCACTTGTAGTAGTTGTGATAAGCCACGTCTAGTAGTTGTGATAAGCCACTTCTAGTAGTTGCAAGAAGCCACGTCTAGTAGTTGTGAGAAGCCACTTCTAGTAGTTGTGAGAACCCACTTCCAGTAGTTGTGAGAAAACACGTCTAGTAGTTGTGAGAACCCAATTCTAGTAGTTGTGAGAAGCCACGTATAGTAGTTGTGATAAGCCACACCTAGTAGTTGTGATAACCCACTTGTAGTAGTTGTGAGAAGCCATATCTAGTAGTTGTGAGAAGCGACATCTAGTAGCTGTGAGAAACGACATCTAGAAGCTGTGAGAAGCGACATCTAGTAGCTGTGAGAAGCGACATCTAGTAGCTGTGAGAAGCCATATCTAGTAGCTGTGATAAGCGACATCTAGTAGCTGTGAGAAGCGACATCTAGTAGCTGTGAGAAGCCATATCTAGCAGCTGTGAGAAGCGACATCTAATAGCTGTGAGAAGTGACATCTAGTAGCTGTGAGAAGCGACATCTAGTAGCTGTGAGAAGCGACATCTAATAGCTGTGAGAAGCGACATCTAGTAGCTGTGAGAAGCGACATCTAGTAGCTAAGAGAAGCGACATCTCGTAGCTGTGAGAAGCGACATCTAGTAGCTGTGAGAAGCGACATCTAGTAGCTGTGAGAAGCGACATCTAGTAGCTAGAGAAGCCATATCTAGTAGCTGTGAGAAGCGACATATAGTAGCTGTGAGAAGCCATATCTAGTAGCCGTGAGAAGCGACATCTAGTAGCTGTGAGAAGCGACATCTAGTAGCTGTGAGAAGCGACATCTAGTAGCTGTCAGAAGCGACATCTAGTAGCTGTGAGAAGTCACATCTAGTAGCTGTGAGAAACGACATCTAGTAGCTGTGATAAGTGACATCTAGTAGCTGTGAGAAGCGACATCTAGTAGCTGTGAGAAGCCACATCTAGTAGCTGTGATAAGTGACATCTAGTAGCTGTGATAAGTGACATCTAGTAGCTGTGAGAAGCCACATCTAGTAGCTGTGATAAGTGACATCTAGTAGCTGTGAGAAGCCACATCTAGTAGCTGTGATAAGTGACATCTAGTAGCTGTGAGAAGCCACATCTAGTAGCTGTGAGAAGCGACATCTAGTAGCTGTGAGAAGCCACATCTAGTAGCTGTGATAAGTGACATCTAGTAGCTGTGAGAAGCCACATCTAGTAGCTGTGATAAGTGACATCTAGTAGCTGTGAGAAGCCACATCTAGTAGCTGTGATAAGTGACATCTAGTAGCTGTGAGAAGCCACATCTAGTAGCTGTGATAAGTGACATCTAGTAGCTGTGAGAAGCCACATCTAGTAGCTGTGAGAAGCGACATCTAGTAGCTGTCAGAAGCGACATCTAGTAGCTGTGAGAAGTCACATCTAGTAGCTGTGAGAAACGACATCTAGTAGCTGTGATAAGTGACATCTAGTAGCTGTGAGAAGCGACATCTAGTAGCTGTGAGAAGCGACATCTAGTAGCTGTGAGAAGCGACATCTAGTAGCTGTGAGAAGCGACATCTAGTAGCTGTGAGAAGCGATATCTAGTAGCTGTGAGAAGATATATCTAGTAGCTGTGAGAACCGACATCTAGTAGCTGTGAGAAGCGACATATAGTAGCTGTGTGACGCAAGTATTTACTTGAAGCCTCTCTCTCTCTCTCTCTCTCTCTCTCTGTCTGCGATCAGGACTCAATCAGAATATGATTCCAGACTCTCACATGAAGACAGCTGTCAGGTTAAGTGTGTTGATCGCCCCCACAGATAGAACATCACGATTAGAGCCCGTCAGATCCACTCTGATTGAACACCCGTTAAAACGTTGCACTGTGTTCTGCGCCAGTGTGCATCCGATTTCAGCCAGCATTTTATTCAGGTTTGCTTTCCTTAGCCTTTGATTGTCCCCAATCTTCCTGCAAGGCAGCAGATGATCTTTTCTGTAGGGGGATTCTGCCCTTAAATGGTCGGCCCTCCCAGGTTTACAAGCACCATCTGCCCGAGTCACTAGAGGTGACTAACACAGACATGCACACACAAAGATATGAGATGTGACAAACACGGACATGCACACAGCGATACGAGGCACTGACACACATCAATATATATGACACATGACTAACATAGACATGCACATAAAGATATGAGATATGACCAACATAGACATGCACACACAAAGATATGAGATGTGACTAACATTGCCATGCACACACAAGGATATGAGATGTGACATACACAAACATGCACACACAAATATATGAGACATGACTAACATAATCATGCACACAAAGATATGAGATATCACTAAGCCAAACATGTACACACAAAGATGTGACACATGACTAACACAGATACACACTAAGATATGAGACATGACTAAACACATACACACATAAAGATATGAGACATGATTAACACGGACACAACAAAATATGAGATATCACTAAAACGTGAAGTCAAGGAAAAGCGTAAAGACAGTTATGATATTGTCTATTTAGATGAATCACGGATCAATGCTCTCCAAACAATTGAAAAGGAATGGCAGTTATCAGATGGAAGTGTTAAAAGATCGGTACCTAGCAGCAAAGGACAGCGCTTGGCAGTTGCATGTGTCGGTAGCAGACATGATGGACACAAAACATGCTGCTTTTTTTCAAAGTCGACAAATAATCGGGACTTTCACTCATGTCAGCGACTAATGTCCACATATTTAGAGAGTGGATTGAGAAAACTGTACTTCCAACATTAAATCCAGCCTATTGTTTATTAATGGACAATCTATCAAACCGCAAAGTAGCAGCACAAGAAGGTGAAATATTGCACAAAAGATGCAATAAAAATGTGGCTCACACATGAGTAATTACATTTAAGGACATGTAACTGAGACCTGAATTGCTCTCCCCTTTAAAGTCGATATAATGAAAAAAATGTCATATTAACAAGTTAACCTAAAAGCTTGGTCATAGATGTTTGAGGCCACCAACTTATCATTCACGCTTAAATCAAATAGAACTAGTTTGGGCAAAAGTGAAAGGTCAAGCAGCAGCTGAGAATAAATGATTCAAATTATGCGTTGTTTTTCAAATGTGAAGAGGTCGGTTTCGATCCTGATCGAGAGCTTCCAGGTTCATCCAGCCTTAAATGGACACCGAAATTTTTATGAGAAAGTAAAGCGGCACGGGCGTAATACTGACCCCATTACCCCCTAAATCATGTGCTGAAGGTCTGTAAAAATTAAGGCCACCAATACCATATTCCCTACACGCCCCTTGGCGTGACGGGGCACTTTACTTCTCAAATATGCAAGAGCACTTACAAATTTCACCCGCTCAAAAATAGAAACAGATTTTACTGGGCAAAATGAGAGGAAGAAGAATATTAGAAAAAAGGATGGTGTATGATTTGTTCAGCCGTGCGTAATCATTAACTCGTTAAGACGTGTCTAATTAAGAATCATAATTATTTCTCAGATGAAACTGCTACTAAATAATGTTGCTTGCCAGAATGTTGCCATCCAATTACAAGGCCGGTTCTTTACAATATCACCCCAGTCATCGAGTGGATTGATCGCACAAGTGAATGCATTAAATTATTCTTTGCTCCAGCATTAATTTAAGGATACGCCTATGACTCCTCACAAGTGAGCAGTGCGTTTAATTACTGTAAATTACATTTTGTAGAGACACAATAATTATTAGGTCGACAAAGATCAAAGAAAGGTGCCACTTTCAGAAAAGTGCAGTACCTGTGCAGTTGTAAATTATAAAGTTATAACCGTCATTGAAAATCTCAGACTGCATGCAAAAATTCATGGCAATCCGTAGGAGGTTTTTCGAGATATTAGATAAAGATTTGAAAGCTTGAGATTTGAAAGGGACAGCAGCTGTCCAACCGTCCTGCCAGGATTACACCCTCGCTGGCATGGCTTTAAGGGTGATCAATTAGATAATACAAAATATAAACTGAAATATATTTTTTTCTGCCATGCAGAGACTGACAATGTCAAGCAGTTTGTTGATTATTGGAAGACATTCTTCAGGACGGTTCTGAAGTTGTTGCTGTTTGTTGCCGTTAATTCTGGCTGATGATGTGAAGCAGTTTGTTGATTATTGGAAGACATTCTTCAGGACGGTTCTGAAGTTGTTGCTGTTTGTTGCCGTTAATTCTGGCTGATGATGTGAAGCAGTTTGTTGATTATAGAAGACTTTCTTCAGGGCGGTTCTGAAGTTGTTGCTGTTTGTTGCCGTTAATTCTGACAGCGGCTGTTCTGGCTTGTCCGCCGCAGAAAAAAGGCGTTAAATCGGTGTAAATTACACCGTACAATTGACAACAATGAACAACGATTGCATCTGAAAACACATTTCTGAGGAAAATAATACACTATAGCATGATGTCAAGACTAGTGCAAAATAATAGTAATGATAAGGCATCTGAAAATATCGACTATAATCAGGATAAGAATGTGGTCATATATTGGTCTTTGAGAAGTGACAGCTAAAGAATCTTAAAGCAGGCCCTCAAGTGGCGACTAAAGTGTAACAGAAACAGAGACCGACCTAGAGATACATTAAAAAGGACACCGAGGTGAAAGACAACAACAGCAGGCATTAACTCCTTCAGCAAGAATGAGCAACGCTCAGAACAGGATGGTGTGGCGAAACATAGTGCGGGTCCTGTGCAAGGTCTGACAGTTGAAGGATCGTCGGACACAAGCGTCTAGAATGTTCGCTTTCTGTGTCGTCTCCAGCTCGAAAGGACGAATAGATAGATAGCAGTGACTTAAACACTCCATGCTTGTGGTCTCTCGCTTTATGTGCCGTCTCCAGCTCGAAAGGACGAACAGATAGATAGAAGTGACTTGAACACTCCCTGCTTGTGGTCTCTCGCTTTATGTGCCGCCTTCAGCTGGAAAGGACGAATAGATAGATGGAAGTGACTTGAACACTCCCTGCTTGTGGTCTCTCGCTTCATGATTGAACATGAATGCCAACAAATTTCTCTTGTCTCTTTGTTTCACTATTAGAGGATCGTCTTTCACTGTGTTTTGCATCCAGTGTCACTCTATTCAACACAAGCCGGTTTTTTGCAGCTGTAATTAATAACGGTACCGGTCATGTTATTTCAGAAACCGCATCTATTTCCTCTTAATGCCTCTCCACACTACAGGTTTGCTGTCTATGATTCACGTCTATAATACAATCTAGTCCTCCTAAACACTGGAAAGACACTTAAAAAAACGAACGAAATGCGTTAAAAAACACAGTCAAGAGTGAAACCTTTATCTAAACATACAAAAAACTAAGGTAATGTCCACTGACAAAACAAGAACTCAACCTAAAGTCATAAAAAAAAACACAAAAAAAAAAAAAACTGAGATTCATAAAATTGTAAGAAACTATGAATATTTGGGATCTGTAATAGATATCTATCTTTCGCTGGCCTGAAGTATTGTTTATACATGCAATGTCGCCTCTTATATCAATTTGGAGGCTAAGGCTCGCCTCCCAGCACCAGAGCTGGAAGTTGTCAGCGATCCACAGCTGATGGCTTGCGCCAGGATCGGTGAACATGAACCATCCAGACCCTGCTCCACCTCTCCGTAGTGCCTCTATTAACAGACTAACCTGTCTAGTCTGGTCAAGCGAGCAGGAATCGAAGAGGGAAGACAACCCGGTACTCAAAAATGTCGTGCTGAAGTCGGATGTGTTGGACCGAAAAGCGCAAATATAACAGTGTTACACTGCAAACCACAACACAACGCAGAGACGTCCACTTAACGTCCTTTTAAGGGCGGATGTCGACAAGGAATTCTACAATCTAATTCATAATTCTAGAATACTTTAGTCATCGGGCGAACGAAAGCAAGCAAACATATAAATTTTGCTTTTTTTTTTTTGTAATTCTTGCAGAGGCCATTTTGTCTGTAGTGTTGCACCAATGGGCCAATTGGTTTTCCTCAGTCTGTTATATTGAGTACAGTCTTGAAGTATGTGTTCAGCAGTCTGGGATGTCTGTCTACATGTACATATGATTGAGGTGTCAGGTGCTGTAATAACTAACAATGGAGACTGCCAGTAGGAGAGGAAGGGTAACGGTAGTTAAACGCTAATTAAATGTCATGAACAACAAACACATGACACAGCACCATCAAGGTGTGACGGTATTTGGATTAATGACCCACTTCTTGTGGACCCTCTTCTTCTACCTCCTCTTCTTTCTCTTCTTCCTCCTCTTCTTCTTCTATCCTTCCTCATTTGCCTTTCAACTTCGAGGGAAAGTATAAATTGCAGTCTTTTGCTCTTATGTTCGCCTCTACTGCTGTTATGTTTCCTAGTATTTCTAATATTCCGTCGATCCATCTTTTTCGTGGTCGACCCTTAGGTCTGATGTTCTCGCAAACGGTTACTGAAGGCTCGTTGTGTTGTGTTTTTATCACTGCCTTGTCACGTGGACAAACCATTTTATTTGTTGTTTCTTTATATATTCTATGACGGAGGTTATTCCTAGCTTTTTTTAAATCAGTTCTTCAAGTCTCGTCTTATCTCTCAGCAGGTCGGTGGCTGATTCAGCAGGTCGGTGGCTGATTCAGCTGGTCGGTGGCTGATTCAGCTGGTCGGTGGCTGATTCAGCTGGTCGGTGGCTGATTCAGCTGGTCGGTGGCTGATTCAGCAGGTCGGTGGCTGATTCAGCTGGTCGATGGCTGATTCAGCTGGTCGGTGGCTGATTCAGCAGGTCGGTGGCTGATTCAGCTGGTCGGTGGCTGATTCAGCAAGAGATAAACGTTTCATGCTCAGAGAAATCACATAATTTATTATTCATGTGGACCAAATTGATAATATATGCTGTTGGCGTATTTTGGAACAACAATAACTATATTATCTTTCTTTGCTGATTGTTGATGAGACGAAGGCAAGGAATAGTCGAGCGAGCTATCACATGAGAGAGTTACACTCAACGCAACATCACATTTATCATACATGAGCACTCATCATTGAGTGTCGTCTGCGCATCGAAGGTTGGCTACCGTGGAGCGGCAATCCGCTCAGTCTCTCGCTTTGATGGTGCAGTTTGTCATAGGCTGACTTGTTCATCTTTTGAGTTTACGCGTCCATGTTAGTCTTGATCTGTCTCTGCCCCTTTTACCTTGTATTTTCCCTTACAGGATTACCTTTAGTAGGCTGCTTTTTCTTTTACCGCAGCCTCAAAAATCTCATTTGTCTTGTTTGAATTGTGTTTAGTAGTTCTCATTTCATTTTTAGTTGTTTTAAGATTTAATCGTTTCTTTTCTTTTCTTTCCACCCAATTCTACCTATTCTTCTATATATCCACATATCAAAGGCTTCAATTTTCTTGTCTGCTTTCTTGTATAATGTCCATGTTTCTGCACCATACAGGAATGTCGTGAAAAATAACCTTCTGTTATTCTTAGTTTAGCTCTGGTGTTATTTGTTTGGATGTTATATATTTTCATGGTATTAAAATTACTTTTTGCCATTCCTATTATTTTGTTTATTTTAGTTGTACATTTTCCATCACTGGTTATAGTGTGTCCAAGGTAGTTGTAGTTCTGAACTGTCTCCTGGTCTATTCCTCCAACTGTGATATCCCCTTGTGGGTTTTGTGTATTATCTTTGTTTATGATCATAGTTTTAGTCCTTTTTGATGTTCATATCTAGTCCATATTTTTTTGCTTGTCATGTTTATTTAAGTAATTGTTGTAGATCTTTAGGATTTTCTGCTAGTAGTACAGTATCATCAGCATATCTTAGGTTATTGATTATCTTTCCATTAATGTTTAGGCCTGGCATCTCTGAAATGTTTTTAAAGATTTGCTCAGTGTATAGATTGAACAAGCTTTGTGATAGGATGCATCCCTGTCCTACTCCTCTTTTTATTACAAAAATAGGCACATAGTTTAAATTATAGTTATAAAAGTTAATATAACATATTATTTGCTGTCTACCTACTTTTGGGTCACTTGGTGTATGCATATTTACAGATAGAAAGAGAGAGAGAGATTGAGAGAGAGTGAGAGAGAGACTGAAATCAATTGCTATTTTGTTAAGAATCTCGTGTTTAAGGCTGACGTCACTGTAATATTATTCCAGCATGCTCTAAAAATAACTCGGGTAAGCCTTAATTTAATCTCTAAACTAAAATCTCGAAAACTCCTGAAACAGGATAGCCCGAACAATTCTGGAAAGATCTCCTGCGTCGCGAGGCGGGAGTCTCGTGATAAGGCGAGGGTGATAAACCCTCTCTAGAGTTGAGGGTAAGAAAACGGCGCAAGATATATAATTACTCCATGCCTATATCACGTCTTGCTATGAATGGCTGGGTCATCATCATCGGGTGCCATTTCTGCAACGAAGGTTGGCTACCATGGAGCGCCATTCTGCTGTGTCTCTTGCTTTGATGGTGGAGGTTGTTATAGGCTAATTTGCCCATCTTTTTAAGTTACTCGTCCATGTCAGTCTTGGTCTACCTCTTTTACCTTGCATTTTCCCCTCCAGGATTACTTTTAGTAGGTTGTTGTGTCATTTAACATGGCCCAAAAATCTCATTTGTCTTGTTTGGATTGTGTTCAGTAGTTTTCTTTTCATTTTTAGTTGTTTTAAGACTGCGTCATTTGTTTTCTTTTCTTTCCATCCAAATCTACATATTCTTCAATATATCCACATTTCAAAGGCTTCAATTTTCTGTTCTGTTTTCTTGTCTAACCTCCATGTTTTTACACCATATAGGAATATTGAGAAGATGTAACATTTTGCTATTCTTAGTTTTAGCCCTGGTGTTATTTGTTTTGAATGCCTGGGTGGAAGTCCGAAATAAAATAAAAATCTGGTATATAGCAGTGACCAGACCTAAACTCATGCTATGGATATCTTTGGGACACATATTTCTTCTGCTCCTTTTCTTCTTTTACTTCCTAATTTGCCTTTCAGCGCAGAGAGGAAATATAATTTGCGGTCTTTTGCTCTTCTGTTCGCCACTGCTGCTGTTATGTTTCGTAGTGTTTTTAATATTCCGTCAATCCATCTTTTTCGTGGTCGGCCCTTACGTCTGGTGTTCTTGTAACGTTGGGGATCAAGGCAAACAAATACATAAAAATGCGAAGCTGCAGTAAAGCTAAATGTGAAGGAGAAATAAAAAAAACAAAAATAGAAAAATGGAATGGTTAACGCTTTACGTTATTGATGGACGACACAAATTTTAACGACGTTTCGGCTCAGTAGACCTTCAGCAGGAACAAACAAACAACACACACTGAGACATGTAATTAAAAAAAAAACGAATCCTACATAGTAAAGTAAAGTACCCCCGTCACGCCAAGTGGCGTATAGGGAATATGGTGTTAGTGACCATCAATTTTACAGACCTTCGGCACGTGATTTTTTTGGGGTAATGTGGTCGGTATTACGCCCGTGCCGCTTTACTTTCCCAGAAAAAATCCGGTACCCATTAACTGGGTGAACCAGGAAGCCGTCGGTTGGAATCGAACCCTACCTCATGTCCTTTGTATTCCAGTTCACTAACAACTGAGCTATCGTGGCTCCCAAACCCTTTATAATTAACTAATAATGAAACATCCTTAACAAAATAATCAAAACTAGTTCAAGAATACACATTTCTTCTTTGTGTCGTGAACCGTTGCTAGAAGAAGAAAAAAAGGATACTCGGGTACGCGCTGTAACTGTCCAGCCGATGGGAGGGCCAACGTCGTGTAAAGGGTTCTAAAAATATGTGACCAGAGGCAGGCAAAATACGGTCCGCGTGACAGACCCGGCCCGCCATACTGTTATAACCAGCAATTGTGCAAGATTTGAAATTTACAATTCGTTTCACTTCCTTAGCTCAAAATAATTAAGCAAAAAGTACAATATAAATGCACTAGCCAGAACCCTAACTCGTAAATAAACCCAAACCCAAACGTTACTCTAACACAAACCATAATCAAAACCCTAACCAAAATTAAAATCCTAACACGAAGCCTAAAAAAAAAAAAACCTTAACTCAAATCCTAACTCAAAACCTAACTCAAACAATAACTCTTAACCTAACCAAAAACACAACCATAACCCAAACGAGAACTCAAAAACTAACTTAACTAAACAATTAATCATAAATCTAACCCATACCCTAACACTAACTCAAACCCAATAAGTAACCCTAAACCTAACCCAAAACCTAAACAAAACCATAACACAAACTCTAACCCTAACACAAACTCTAACCCTAACACAAAATCTAACCCTAACACAAACTCTAACCCTAACACAAACCCTAAACCTATGCCAAACCATAACACTAACCCAAACCCTAACCCTCCATCTAACCCTAACCCTAACCCAAACCCTAACCCAAACCCTAACCCAAACCCTAACCCAATCCCTAACCTTAACACAAATCCTAACCCTAACCCTAAAAAAACACTAACCCTAACCCAAACCCTAACACTAAACCTAAACGTAAACCTAACCGTAACCGTATTCATAAACCTAACCCCTAAACCTAACCCTTGCCCTAACCATAAAGATATCACAAACCCTAACTCTAACAAAAACCCTAACCCTAACACAAACCCTAACCCTAATACTAGCCCTAGCCCTAAATCTAACTCTAACTCTAACTCTAACCCTAATCATAACACAAACCATAACCCTAACACTAACACTAACACAAACCCTAACCCTAACCATAACCCTAACACAAACCCTAACCATACACCTAACCCTAATCCTAACACAAACCCTAACCCTAAAACAAACCCAAACCCAAACACCAACCCTAAACCTAACACAAAACCCAATCCTAACACAAACTCTAACCCTAACACAAACCCTAACGCTAACCCTAACCCTAACACAAACCCTAACACAAACCCTAACCCTAACACAAACCCTAACCCTAACCCTAACAGAAACCCAAACCCTAACACAAACCCTAACCCTAACCCTAACACAAACCCTAACACAAACCCTAACACAAACCCTAACACAAACCATAACCCAAACACAAACCCTAACCCTAACACAAACGCTAACACTAACCCTAACACAAAAACTAACCCGAACCCTAAACCTAACCCTAACACAAACCCTAACCCTAACACAAACCCTGATCCTAACAAAAACCCTAAACCTAACCCTAACCCTAACCCTAACACAAACCCTAACCCTAACACAAACACTAACCCTAACCCCAACCCTAACACAAACCCTAACCCTAACCATAACCCTAACACAAACCCAAACCCTAACCCTAACACAAATCCTAACGCTAAAACAAACCCTAACACAAACCCTAACCCTAACACAAACAACAAACCTAACACAAACCATAATCCTAACACAAACCCTGACCCCAACCCTAACCCTAACACTAACCTTAACCCTAACCCTAACCATAATCCTAACACAAACCCTAACCCTAACACAAACCCTAAGCCTAACACAAACAATAACTATAACACAAACCCTAACCATAACACAAACCCTAACCCTAACACAAACCCTAACCCTAACCCTAACCCTAAACCTAACCCTAAAACAAACCCTAACACTAATCCTAACACAAACCCTAACACTAATCCTAACACAAACCCTAACCCTAACCCTAAACCTAACCCTAAAACAAACCCTAACTATAACCCTAAAACAAACCCTAACCTTAACCCTAACTCTAAAGCTAACCCTAACACAAACCCTAACACTAACACAAACCCTAATCCTAACCCTAACACAAACTAACACAAGCCCTAACCCTAACACAAACCCTAACCCTAACACAAACCCTAACCCTAACCCTAACAGAAACCCTAACCCTAACACAAACCCTAACCCTAACCCTAACCCTAACACAAACCCTAACCCTAACCCTAACACAAACCATAACCCAAACACAAACCCTAACCCTAACTCTAACCCAAACCCTAACCCTAAACCTACCCCTAACCCTAACACAAACCCTAACCCTAACACAAACCCTAACCCTAACCCTAACACAAACCCTAACCCTAACCCTAACACAAACCCTAACCCTAACACAAATCCTAACCCTATCAATAACCCTAACACAAACACTAATCCTAAATCTAACCCTAACACAAACCCTAACCCTAACACAAACCCTACCTCTAACCCTAACACAAACCCTAACCCTAACACAAACCCTAACCCTAACACAAACCCTAACCCTAACACAAACCCTAACCCTAACACAAACCCTAACCCTAACCCTAACACAAAACCTAACCCTAACACAAACACTAACTATAACACAAACCCTTACCCTAAAAAAACCCTAACCCTGACACAAAACCTAACCCTAACCCTGACACAAACCCTAACCCTAACCCTAACACAAACCCTAACCCTATCACAAACCCTATCCCTAACACAAACCTTAACCCTAACACAAACCCTAACCCTAACACAAACCCTAACCCTAACACAAACCCTAACCCTATCCATAACACTAAGACAAACCCTATCCCTAACCCTAACCCAACCCCTAACCGAACCCCTAAACCTAAACCTTAACCAACTCCTAACCGTAACCCTATCCCTAACCTTTACCTTAATCCTAAACCTTAACTTTAACCTTAACCCTAACCTTAACCCTAACCTTAAACTTAACGAACATTAACCTTAACCCTAACCTTAACGCTAACCCTAACCTTAACTTTAACCTTAACCATAACGCTAACCCTAACCTTAAACCTAACCCTAACCCTAACCCTAACCCTAACCCTAACCTTAACCCAACCCTTACCTTAACCTTAACCCTAACCCTAACCTTAACCTTAACCTTAACCTTAACCCAACCCTAACCTTAACCTTAACCTTAACCTTAACCTTAACCTTAACCTTAACCCTAACCATAACCTTATCCCTAAACCTAACCCTAACCCTAACCCTAACCCTAACCCTAACCTTAACCTTAACCTTATCCCTAACCCTAACCCTAACCCTAACCCTAACCTTAACCTAACCTTATCCCTAACCCTAACCCTAACCCTAACCTTAACCTTAACCTTATCCCTAACCCTAACCCTAACCCTAACCCTAACCTTATCCCTAACTCTAACCCTAACCCTAACCTTAACCTTAACCTTAACCCTCACCTTAACCTTAACCTGAACCCTAACCCTAACCCTAACCTTAACCTTAACCTGAACCCTAACCCTAACCCTAACCCTAACCTTAACCTTAACCTGAACCCTAACCCTAACCCTAACCCTAACCCAAACTCATATATACTGATACTATTGCTAACGTCTATTCCTACAGCTACTACTATTAACACCAACGAGAACTCCAATTCCTACTTTCATTTCTTACTCAAATACTTTTTTATTCAAAACATTCATGTTTAGTTGATTTTTCCCCCTTTCTACAATTACACAAATACTTACTTTCTTCCATTACGTCCACGTACTTTCGTCCGTCATTCATCCACTTGAATTTATTTACCTACTTTCTTCTCTAATTCATCCAGTCATACATAATTTTTCCTTTTTCTTTTATCCACTTACTTTCCTTTTCATTTATACACTACTTATCCTCGTACATTCATCTTTTTACTTTGTTCACCTTCCTTCTTTCTAGTACTTACGTCGTCTGTTAGATCCACCATCTTCTACTCCACCTTCCACTCCACCTTCCACTCCACCTTCTACTCCATCATCTTCTACTCCATCACCTTCTACTCCACCTTCCACTCCACCTTCTACTCCACCATCTTCTACTCCATCACCTTCTACTCCACCTTCTACACCATCTTCTACTCCACCTTCTAATCCACCTCCTACTCCACCACCTTCTACTCCACTTTCTACTCCACCTTCTACTCCACCACCTAATCTCAATTCCTATTTCATAGCTCTCAACTTTACCACCTGTCTCTAACATCTCCTTCAGTTTATCCTCTCATTTATCTTTCCTATCCTCCTTAGATTTCTCACACCTTGTGTCATAGATCATCGAATTATCAAATTTCCCCACGTCTCTTCAGTTTCTCTCTCTCTTTCTCTCTCTCTCTCTCTCTCTCTCTCTCTCTCTCTCTCTCTCTCTCTCTCTCTCTCTCTCTCTGCATAACGAGACTCATATTGATCAAGTGTTTCCTCCCATTCCTTTCTCATTACTCTCTCCCCATTTTTCCTTTCACTCACAATCTTTCTTCTCACATATTCTAACTCTCATGGACTTGGCTGTTCCATTCTCTTTCTTATTATTCCCCGCACTCTCAATCAATGACTGCATTACTCAATACTGAATACCTTACTGTTATGTTCCCTAACTGACTTTTACAACTTTCCCTCTTGCATGAGCAGTCCCTCTTTCATGTATTTTCTCTCTCACACATTCACACACCCAACTAACCACTCGCTCACTCACTCACAAACACACACACTCACTCACCCATTTAACTACTCACTCACCCATTCAACAACCTACTTACTTACCCACCAACACACCAACACACACTCACCCACCAATTCAACCACCCACTTACTCACCCACTACTCACCAACACACACTCACTCTCCCATTCAACCACTCATTTACTTACTATCCCACCTATTCACCAACACACTCACTCACCCATTCAACCACTCACTCACCCACTTACTCACCAACACACACTCCGACAACCAATTAACCATTAACTCATTCACTCATGCATCTACTCACCAATACACACACTCACACAACCATTTAACCACTTACTCACCAACACTTACACTCACTCACACAACTATTTTACCACTCTCTCACTCACCCACCTACTCACCAACACAAACATTCATTTAACCACTCTCTCACTCACCCACCTACTCACCAACACATACTCACACAACCATTTAACCACTCACTCACCCACTTACTCACCAACACCCACTCACACAACCATTTAACCACTCATTCACTCACCAACACACACTCACACAACCATTTAACCACTCATTAACTCACCAACACACACACAAACATTTAACCACTCATTCACACCCACCTTCTCACCAGCAAACACACTCACTCACACAACCATTTAACCACTCATTCACTAACCAACACACACTCACACAAACATTTAACTACTTACTCACTCACCCACCTACTCACCAACACACACTCAGACAACCAATTAACCATTAACTCATTCACTTATGCATCTACTCACCAATACACACATTCACACAACCATTTAACCACTCACTCACCCACTTACTCACCAACACAAACTCACACAACCATTTATCCACTCACTCGTTCACTCACCCACCTACTCAGCAACACACACACTCACTCACACAACCATTTAACCACTCATTTACTCACCAACACACACTCACACAATCATTTAATCACTCACACATTCACTCACACACCTACTTACCAACACACACACATTCACGCATCCGTTCAACCACTCACTCACCCATTAGACCACTCGCTCACCCATTCAACCCCCACTTACTTACCCACCTACTCACCAACACACATACACGCTCACACATTCAACCACCCACTTACTCACCAACACACACACGCGCTCACACATTCAACCACCCACTTACTCACCAACACACACACACGCTCACACATCCAACCACCCACTTACTCACCAACACACACACGCTCACACATTCAACCACCCACTTACTCACCAACACACACACGCTCACACATTCAACCACCCACTTAGCCACCCTCTTACTCACCAGCATACACACGCTCACACATTCAACCACCCACTTAGCCACCCACTTACTTACCAACACACACACACGCGCTCACACATTCAACCACCCGCCTACTCACCAACACACACACACGCTCACACATTCAACCACTCACTACCCACCAACACACACACACGCTCACACATTCAACCACCCACTTACTCACCAACACACACACACACGCGCTCACACATTCAACCACCCACCTACTCACCAATACACACGCGCTCACACATTCAACCACTCACTACCCACCAACACACACGCTCACACATTCAACCACACACTTACTCACCAACACACACACGCTCACACATTCAACCACTCACTACCCACCAACACACACGCTCACACATTCAACCACACACTTACTCACCAACACACACACGCTCACACATTCAACAACTCACTACCCACCAACACACACGCTCACACATTCAACCACACACTTACTCACCAACACACACGCGCTCACACATTCAACCACCCACCTACTCACCAACACACACACGCTCACACATTCAACCACTCACTACCCACCAACACACACGCTCACACATTCAACCACACACTTACTCACCAACACACACACGCTCACACATTCAACCACACACTTACTCACCAACACACACACACACGCGCTCACACATTCAACCACCCACCTACTCACCAATACACACGCGCTCACACATTCAACCACTCACTACCCACCAACACACACGCTCACACATTCAACCACACACTTACTCACCAACACACACACGCTCACACATTCAACCACTCACTACCCACCAACACACACGCTCACACATTCAACCACACACTTACTCACCAACACACACACGCTCACACATTCAACAACTCACTACCCACCAACACACACGCTCACACATTCAACCACACACTTACTCACCAACACACACGCGCTCACACATTCAACCACCCACCTACTCACCAACACACACGCGCTCACACATTCAACCACTCACTACCCACCAACACACACGCTCACACATTCAACCACACACTTACTCACCAACACACACACGCTCACACATTCAACCACACACTTACTCACCAACACACACACACACGCTCACACATTCAACTACCCACTTACTCACCAACACACACGCGCTCACACATTCAACCGCTCACTACCCACCCACTCTCCAAACCACTCACTCATTCAATTAAACAATCATTCACTCAGACCCTCACCTCTTGCTCACTCATACTCAATTCTCCTCGCTCAATCGTTCCCTTTCTCTTCTTGTTTCTCTCGCAAAATGTCGCCACATTCGCTATAATGTCACCCTTTCTTTCATTCCCTGACTTTTTCTTTTCTCCTTCCACTGTCTTACTTTCCTTCTCTTGTCGACTTTCTAACTCTTTAATATCTTTCCGACTCTTTCTCTTATCCTCATTCTTTCACTCTCATTTTCTCATCCACGTTTCAATCCTTTTTATAGTAACTCTTCTTTCACTCTCTTCCGCTCATGCTCTCTCTCTCTCTCTCTCTCTCCAGCTCTTAGACAAACATGTTTTTGTTATTCCCTAAGCGCCTATATTTTTCCGTATTGTTTCTTTCAATTCCTTTCACATTAAAATGTCTGCCCTTTCCACTTATCACTCCCTCATTGTCGTACATCCATACTTAATCTCTCTCACTCTCACACAAGTCCGCCATTGTGATTGGTCCCGCCACCTGACGTCATAGTGACCCACAATCCCAAGCCACATTGCCCAGGTATTCTTGGTGCTTCTAGATAAAGCTATCATTGACCCTGTGTGACGTTACACAGCCTACCCCAGGTCTGTATTGAGAACTCCTTAATTCCGTCTTCAGTCTAAAAATAAATTATTCTGATATTTTTAGACGCGCGTGACATGAAACAACATTAATGGAAGTGATGGAAAGTGACCTCTAGATCGGGGGAAAACCCAAAAATATTTGTAAACACCAGCTTTGAACAGATAATTTAGATGTAGGAAATTAGAAAAAAAAATAGAAAAAATGGTATGTTAGAAGCTTTACGTGATTAGTAGAGGACACAGATTTGATAGTTGATAGATGATTTGCAGCTTCGCATTTTTTTTCATTCATTTGCATTTCTTTGCCTTAACACCTAATTTAGATGTACCAGCATGTAGTTTCATAACTATATAATATTTCAGACGTCCCACTCGTTACAAGCGTTAACTCAATCATTCTAACGCCTATGGAGATATTGCGACGAAGTTAGAACAGGAGTACGTTCATTGTGTGATGAGTATTGTGTGGGGAATGAAAGAAAATGTGTGCGTCGTGTGTGTGTGGGTGCTTGTCATATAATTGTTGTAACATGTCTGCCTAACGCGCCTCTCTGCTGATACATGTCGTTGGATTGATGGTGTGTACATAAAGCGGTTGTTTGTGAGAGTTAGTGTAGAGTGTTTATGGGTGTTAGTGTAGAGTGTTTGTGAGTGTTAGTGTGAGTGTTTGTGAGTGTTAGTGTGAGTGTTTGTGAGAGTTAGTGTAGAGTGTTTATGGGTGTTAGTGTAGAGAGTTTGTGAGTGTTAGTGTGAGTGTTTGTGAGTGTTAGTGTGAGTGTTTGTGAGAGTTAGTGTAGAGTGTTTATGGGTGTTAGTGTAGAGTGTTTGTGAATGTTAGTGTGAGTGGTTGTGAGAGTTAGTGTAGAGTGTTTGTGAGAGTTAGTGTAGAGTGTTTGTGAGTGTTAGTGTGAGTGTTTGTGAGTGTTAGTGTGAGTGTATGTGAGTGTTAGTGTGAGTGTTTGTGAGAGTTAGTGTAGAGTGTTTGTGAGTGTTAGTGTGAGTGTTTGTGAGAGTTAGTGTAGAGTGTTTGTGAGTGTTAGTGTGATTGTTTGTGAGTGTTTGTGTGAATGTTTGTGAGAGTTAGTGTAGAGTGTACGTGAGTGTGAGTGTTTGTGAGTGTTAGTGTGAGTGTTTGTGAGAGTTAGTGTAGAGTGTTTATGAGTGTTAGTGTAGAGTGCTTGTGAGTGTTAGTGTGAGTGTTTGTGAGAGTTAGTGTAGAGTGTTTATGAGAGTTAGTTTAGAGTGTTTGTGAGAGTTAGTGTAGAGTGTTTGTGAGTGTTAGTGTGAGTGTTTGTGAGTGTTAGTGTGAGTAATTGTGAGAGTTAGTGTAGAGTGTTTATGGGTGTTAGTGTAGAGAGTTTGTGAGTGTTAGTGTGAGTGTTTGTGAGTGTTAGTGTGAGTGTTTGTGAGAGTTAGTGTAGAGTGTTTATGGGTGTTAGTGTAGAGTGTTTGTGAGTGTTAGTGTGAGTGGTTGTGAGAGTTAGTGTAGAGTGTTTATGAGAGTTAGTGTAGAGTGTTTGTGAGAGTTAGTGTAGAGTGTTTGTGAGTGTTAGTGTGAGTGTTTGTGAGTGTTAGTGTGAGTGTTTGTGAGAGTTAGTGTAGAGTGTTTATGGGTGTTAGTGTAGAGTGCTTGTGAGTGTTAGTGTGAGTGTTTGTGAGAGTTAGTGTAGAGTGTTTATGAGAGTTAGTGTAGAGTGTTTGTGAAAGTTAGTGTAGAGTGTTTGTGAGTGTTAGTGTGAGTGTTTGTGAGAGTTAGTGTAGAGTGTTTATGGGTGTTAGTGTAGAGTGTTTGTGAGTGTTAGTGTGAGTGTTTGTGAGAGTTAGTGTAGAGTGTTTGTGAGAGTTAGTGTAGAGTGTTTGTGAGAGTTAGTGTAGATTGTTTGTGAGAGTTAGTGTAGAGTGTTTGTGAGTGTTAGTATAGAGTGTTTGTGAGTGTTAGTGTAGAGTGTTTGTGAGAGTTAGTGTAGAATGTTTGTGGGTGTTAGTATAGAGTGTTTGTGGGTGTTAGTGTAGAATGTTTGTGGGTGTTAGTGTAGAATGTTTGTGAGTGTTAGTGTAGAATTTCTGTGAGTGTTAGTGTAGAGTGTTTGTGAGAGTTAGTGTAGAGTGTTTGTGAGAGTTAGTGTAGAGTGTTTGTGAGTGTTAGTGTAGAGTGTTTGTGTAGAGTGTTTGTGTGTGTTAGTGTAGAGTATTTATGAATGTTAGTGTAGAGTGTTTATGAGTGTTAGTGTAGAGTGTTTGTGAGAGTTAGTGTAGAGTGTTTGTGAGAGTTAGTGCATGGTGTTTGTGAGTGTTAGTGTAGAGTGTTTGTGAGTGTTAGTGTAGAGTGTTTGTGAGTGTTAGTGTAGAATGTTTGTGAATGTTAGTGTAGAGTGTTTGTGTGTGTTAGTGTAGAGTGTTTGTGAGTGTTAGTGTAGAGTGTTTATGGGTGTTAGTGTAGAGTGTTTGTGAGTGTCATTGTGAGTGTTTGTGAGAGTTAGTGTAGAGTGTTTGTGAGAGTTAGTGTAGAGTGTTTGTGAGAGTTAGTGTAGAGTGTTTGTGAGTGTTAGTGTAGAGTGTTTGTGAGTGTTAGTGTAGAATGTTTGTGGGTGTTAGTATAGAGTGTTTGTGGGTGTTAGTGTAGAATGTTTGTGGGTGTTAGTGTAGAATGTTTGTGAGTGTTAGTGTAGAATTTCTGTGAGTGTTAGTGTAGAGTGTTTGTGAGAGTTAGTGTAGAGTGTTTGTGAGAGTTAATGTAGAGTGTTTGTGAGTGTTAGTGTAGAGTGTTTGTCTTGCCATGCGTTTATCCCCACTTCCACAACCTGCTTGGAAAATTTCCATTCCCCTCTAAACGTATTATGTCCGAGTAAAGTAAAGAGTTAAGGTAAAGTACGAGTCTTGAACCGGCGTCATAGCACGCGAGTTTACACCCATATGTGCTCGGCCACCTATCCAGAAATGTTCGAAAATTTCTGTATAGTGTCGCCTCCAGCATCTAAACTCAGATGCGAGGCAACATTCCTAACCTTCCTAGGGTAATACCCTGGTACCCATTTCTACCAACGGCTGGGTCGACCGTGGGGGTATTTTTTTTCCCAACCACGAGTACAACTCACACTGCTCCCAGCGGGAATCGAACACGGGTTGTCCGAACGTCGGTAGTCCGGTCGGGTGGTTTTCCCAACTCGGCTACCGAGGCCCCCAATGTCCGAGTATTATTCTGCACCTTTCCTTTACCTCAAACCTCTGTGGGTTGTGGACTACCCATTATGAACTTTCCATTCCCCACAACTTGTTATTCTGTCACTAACACGGATGACCGCTATTACTGTCATAGTCTATTAAGAAATGGGTACCGGATGTGTTACATGCCACATACTTTCATTCACCTATACTGTTACATTAGTGTAGAGTGTTTGTGAGAGTTCATTTAGATGTAGTAGCATTTTAGAGGTAAACTGTTAAAGTATAGTAACAATGGTAGACTGACCAAGGTGGGTAGATAACTACAAACTGATAATAGTGGCCTTATTAAAGTGCCCCTTAAAAAGGTAGCCTAAAGTGAACTGATGAAGGTGGACTGGTGAGCGTATACCAGATATTTAATGACAGTCACGTACAGTTTTATGTTTCTTTTACCAAGCTTATTATCATTCAATCAAAGTCATTCCATCAAAAGTACTCAAGAATCAACCCCAGAGATATTAAGAGAACACAGAAACGAACATAGATTAATTAGTTCTTGTGACATTAATGACCAGATGGATAATTGATGCAAAAATAATTCTTATTCCATGTGTCTTCTTCTTCTTTTTTCCTTTCTCATTTGCCGTTCAGCGTAGAGGGGAGATATAATTCGCAGTATTTTTCTCGTCTGTTGACCTTTGCTACTGTTATTTCTTCTAGTGCTTCGAAATTCCATCAATTCATCTATTTTCGAGCTCGGCCATTGAATCTCGTGTTTTGCAACGTTTATTAAAGGCTCGTTTTGTTGTGTTTTGATCTGTATCTCTTTTCACTTGGCCAAACAATTAGATGTGTTGTTTTTTTCTGTACTCTGTGGCAAAAACCTATTCCTAGCTTTTCTCTCAGTTCTTCAGTTCTGATCTTATCTCTCAGTTCTTCAATTCTGATCTTATCTCTCAGTTCTTCAATTCTGAACTTATCTCTCAGTTCTTCATTTCTGATTCTATCTCTCAGTTCTTCAATTCTGATCTTCTCTCAGTTCTTCAATTCTGAACTTATCTCTCAGTTCTTCATTTCTGATTCTATCTCTCAGTTCTTCAATTCTGATCTTCTCTCAGTTCTTCAATTCTGATCCTATCTCTCAGTTCTTCAATTCTGATCCTATCTCTCAGTTCTTCAATTCTGATCCTATCTCTCAGTTCTTCAATTCTGATCCTCTCTCAGTTCTTCAATTCTAATCTTACTTCTCAGTTCTTCAATTCTAATCTTACTTCTCAGTTCTTCAATTCTAATCTTACTTCTCAGTTCTTCAATTCTAATCTTACTTCTCAGTTCTTCAATTCTAATCTTACTTCTCAGTTCTTCAATTCTAATCTTACTTCTCAGTTCTTCAATTCTGATCTTATCTCTCAGTTCTTCAATTCTAATCTTACTTCTCAGTTCTTCAATTCCGATCTTATTTCTCCGATGGTTCCATGCGTAGAGTTAGAACTTGACGGCATGAAGAAAAGTAGTAACATAGAAACGTGTGGGAGAGAACAATATGAACATGTGTGGGGACAATAATATGAACATTTGTGGGGACAACAATATGAAGATGTTTAGGAGACAACAATATGAACATGTGTGGGGACAACAATATGAACATGTTTAGGAGACAACAATATGAACATGTGTGGGGACAACAATATGAACATGTTTAGGAGACAACAATATGAACATGTGTGGGGACAACAATATGAACATGTTTAGGAGACAACAATATGAACATGTGTGGGGACAACAATATGAACATGTGTGGGGACAACAATATGAACATGTTTAGGAGACAACAATATGAACATGTGTGGGGACAACAATATGAAGATGTTTGGGAGACAACAATATGAACATGTGTAGGGACAATAATATGAACATGTGTGGCAGAAAACAATATAAAAATGTGTTGGGGACAATAATATGAATATGTGTGGGAGAAAAAATATAAAAGTATGTTAAGGACAGTAATATGAATATGTGTGGGAGAAAAAAATATACAAATGTGTTGGGGCCAATAACACGAACACATGTAGGAGAAAACCATATGAACATGGGTGAGAGACAATAAAATGAGTATTTGTGTGGGAGACAAAAATATGAACATGTGTGGGAGACAACAATATGAACATGTGTGGGAGACAACATTATGAACATGTGTAGGGACAATAACATGAACATGTGTGGGAGACAATAATATGAACATGTGTAGGGACAATAATGTGAACATGTGTGAGAGAAAATAAAATGAATATTTGTGTGGGAGAGAACAATACGAAAATGTGTGAGAGACAATAATATGAACATGTGTGGGAGACAACAATATGAACATGTGTAGGGACAATAAAATGAACATGTGTGGGAGACAATAATATGAATATGTGTGGGAGACAACAATATGAACATGTGTGGGAGACAACAATATGAACATGTGTGGGAGATAACAATATGAACATGTGTGAGAGACAATAATATGAACATGTGTGGGAGACAACAATATGAACATGTGTGGGAGACAACAATATGAACATGTGTGGGAGACAACAATATGAACAATGTTTGGGAGACAATAATATGAACATGTGTGAGAGACAATAATATGAACGTGTGTGGGAGACAACAATATGAACATGTGTGAGATACAAACGCCATGTGTATTCTAGTGTACATATTTGAGAAAGTTACCTGAAACGTTCAAGTGTTTATTGTTTGTTTGTTGTCCCATCTTCCTTCCTTAATCTCGTCATGAAACAAACAAATACAAAAAAATGGTTATCATGCCAGAAGGATTGATGTATCGAAGTTACCAGAATAGCGAGCAGAAATAAACAGCAGAATTGATAACAAACAAAGAAGACAGAAAGTGAAAGTGAGACATCATCAGTTACGTCAGCAAGCATTTTGTTTGACGATGATCATATTTATACACCAATTTCGAGTTAAGGAAATGCTCTGATTTTATCGCAGAATAAAGTCAACAGAAAATAGAGGTTCTCACACAGAAGAGCCATAGGACCCTCACCTTTCATAATTTATTAAGACCACACAACATGAGGTTGTGTATCGTGCTACCAATGCCAGTCCTGTAACTTAGATGCAAGAACAATAAGAAAAAATAACCTCTACTGAGATGAAATGTGTTAGACGAATGACAGGAAAGGGATATAGTTTTGGATGAGATCGGAGCACTTCAGGTCGTATGAGCAACTAAACTAGAAGTGAAGACTGTCGGAGACGACGGGATTCATGTCGGCTGCTGATTTTTAGATGGCATTTTGAATGTTTTTCCTTGTTTCTTAGGTTCTGCTGGAGATCGTCCATCCTAGAGGTACCGCAATATTAGGTCTTGTATACCAATGCCAGTCCTGGACCCTAGATGCAAGAACAACGAGAAACCTCTACAGAGATGAAATGTGTTAGACGAATGGTAGGAAACAGTCTGAGAGATAAGATCAGAAATGAAGAAATGAGATAAAGCTAGGAATAGCCTCGGCTATAGAATATATAAAGAAACAACAGATAAAATGATTCGGCCACGTGGCAAGACAGAGTGATCATAACAAAACACAACGAGCCCTGAATAAACGTTGCGAGAACACCAAATCCAAAGGTCGACCACGAAAAAGATGGATCGATGGAATATTAGAAGCACTAGGAAACATAACAGCAGCAGAAGCGAACAGAAGAGGAAAAGACCGCAAATTATATCTCCCCTCGACGCTGCAAGGCAAATCAGGAAGTAAAGAAGAAGAAGATAAAGAATACATCAGAGTTAATTTGGGAATGATCATTAGAGGTCAACAAAGGGTGTTAGCTTTTTTCAAGTGAGAAAGACAATTATGTACTTATATTAGAATTAGAAGCACTCGTGTTTTATTGATGTGAAACATGGAAAATGGCTTAACAAACATAAAAAAAATACATTCTGAAATATTGCTTAATGATAAGTGTTGTGTGTATGTGTGTGTTTGTGTGTGTGTGTGTGTACATTCCTGATATCAAATCTATAAACCATCATACTTGTAATAAATGCTTATTTATATATTTATATTTAATTACTGAAGTTATTTCTGGCGAGTCTATAGTAGTGTGAATGGTCATTATCATCATCATTATGTGCCATACCGGTTGGCGTAGGCGATTATGTCCTTCGCCAATTTTCTATCCATAATATATCAAATCAAGTCTGTTGTTGACCGTTTTCAATGCCACGACATCAAGCTATCTATTATCTTCTTTATTTGTCGTCCGCGATATATTTTTCCTTGTATTTTGTTTGCCTAGTGGACTCAGCTTTAATAACAAAGACAGAAGTAATTGTAGCAACAAAGAAAACGACATCACACAATATGCAATAAAGACAAGTAGAACAATATTAAAACAAGTAAATGAATTTAAATATTGGAAACATTGTTAACCTCAGATGGTAGATGTACAACAGAGGTGAGATGCAGAATGGCTTAGGCAAAAGCAGCTTTCTAAAAAATGAGGAAGATACTGTGCAATCCATTTTTGACAACAGAAACAAGAAAAAGAGTTCTTAAATGTTATGTAGAGCCAGTCTTAACATATGGATGCGAATCATGGACAATGGGAAAACGCATAAGAAAATTACTGGAGGCAGTAGAAATGTGGTTTTACAGAAGAATGTTGAAAACACCATGGACAGCTAAGAAGAGTAATGAAAACGTTCTGAAAGAAGCCAAAGCAAAAAAGAGCTAATTTACAGTGTTAGGAAGAAACAATCATCATTCTTTTGGCCATGTAATGGGAAGGGATCGGCTGGAATATATTGTGACAACCGGGAAAATTGAAGGACGAAGAGATAGAGGGAAGCAAAGAGAAAAGATATCAGACAGTTTAAGAGAATGGATTGGCAGGTCTACAACAGAAATTATAAATAACTGACGAGATCGAAAGTTGTGGAGAGACATGATCACCAACGCCAGCAGATAAGGTACTTGATGTATTTTGCCAGTCGCAACAAAGTACTCAAACTTACCTCTTCTCATGATGTGCCCGAGAAATTCCGATCGTTTCTCTCTGATGTTTTTAGGAGCTCTGTGTTTGTGCTGGCCTCTGAGAATATTCTTGTTGGTCTTCTTCGTTGTCCAGGAAACTATAACAATTTTTCTGAGAAATCCCATCTCTGGGGCCTCTAATTGTATGTTCATTTGTTTGTTTACTTTAGTATCTTCGTCTTCTTCTTCTTTCCTTCCTCATTTGCCTTTCGGCGTCGAGGGGAGATATAATTTGCGGTCTTTTGCTCTTCTGTTCGCCTCTGCTGCTGTTATGTTTCCTAGTGCTTCTAATATTCCATCTATCCATCTTTTTCGTGGTCGACCCTTGGGTCTGGTGTTCTCACAACGTTTGTTGAAGGCTCGTTGTGTTGTGTTTTGACCTTTCTGCCTTGTCACGTGGCCAAACCATTTTATCTGTTGTTTCCTCATATATTCTACGGCGGGAGCTATTTCTAGCTTTTTTTCTCAGTTCTTCATTTCTGATCTTATCTCTCAGTACTCTAGTATGAATGGTACATTAAACAAACCAACTATCTGCGACAAGTTCCCATTACAGGAATCTGCCGGTGGAACTTACAAAACAACAAAATAAAGACCGCTTCTCCAGTACAGTCACCACAAAGTGTTCCGGTCTAAATTGTTATTTCATCCTCGTTATAAATACCACCGGGATTCGAAACCCCGCTCTCCTGGTTTGGAGTTCGACAAGTTATCGATTCGGCCACTCCGTTCACCTAATGATGCATTAAAGAGTAAGTATATCCCTGATTTTAGTCTAGATCTCACCTGGCGGAGAATTGACGAAGATGAGGGTAGGACGTTGGTCGCTATCTACAGAAAACATTATCATAAATCTATGACTGGAAGAAGACAGAACAGACAAAAGTGAAGCGTTTGAAATGTGGATTTATAGAGGAATAGGTAGAATTGGATGGAAAGAAACGAAGACAAGCGATGACGTTTTAAAACAACTACAAATGAAAAAGACAACTACTAAACACAATTCAAACATGACAAATGCGATTTTTGGGCCATGTTAAAAAACACAACAACGTACTAAAAGTAATATTGGTAGGGAAAATACAAGGTAAAAGAGACAGAGGCAGACCAAGACTAACATGGACGAGTAACTTCAAAAGATGGACAAATCAGCCTATGACAATCTGCACCATCAAAGCAAGAGACAGAGCAGAATGGTGCTCCATTGTAGCCAACCTTCGATGCGGAGACGGTGCTCAATGATGATAATATGACTTGATGGAGCCTAGTTTCAATCTGCTTAGTGTGTGCCAGGACATTTGAGGGAATGAACGAGCAGACAGACTCGGTAAGTTTTTGAGTTTTAAGCTTTTGGTGAGAATGGCCAATCATTGGATTGGTCTGACAGTCTCAGTGTTGCGGGGCAGTAAGCGGTTCGCAACTACAAATGTGAACCTACAACCTCGAATAGACCAAGAGAGCACTAAATCAATAGAAGTCATGCCAGAAAAACATGGACACGCAGGGAGCGTTTAAATCAATGTGTGTATGTGTATGATTATCTTCATGATTGCGTGTCTGCGTGCGCGTGTGATTACCTGCATGATTGCGTGTCTGTGTGTGTGTGTATGATTACCTGCATGATTGCGTGTCTGCGCGCGCGTGTGTGTGTATGTTTACCTGCATGATTACGTGTCTGCGTGCGTGTGTGTGTGTGTGTGTGTGTGTGTGTGTGTGTGTGTAAAAAGCTTGCTTGTCCCTGTTGACATTTGGCTCCCACAACAGTTATTCTGAAGCTTCTCTCTGCCCAGCGTATGCAACAGTCAATCCCAGCTTATCTCTAACATCTGCCGCGCACTTTTTTTGTAGATCTTACCTCGTTTACCTGGACCTATGCCCTCTGAACCTATGCTCTCTGGACCTATGCCCTCTGAACCTATGCTCTCTGGACCTATGCCCTCTATAATTTTCTTCTCTAAACTGTTATGTCATTTTACAACTTTCTAGAATATTTAAACTCCTGCAAAATTAACTTATTTGTTCTTTTCTCCATCTATCGTATTTTGAGTATTCTCATCAACACTTGCATTCAAAGTCACTGATGTGTTTCTCAGCAGATCTGTCGATTATCCATGTTACACATCAACACGTTACTCTAGGATAAATGCCAGTTTATAAACCTACACGTTATTGATATATACCTTTCTTAAAATATATTGCGCATTTATTTTAATTTATTCTTAACCATATTTAGCCTTCTTTTTGCCTCCATGAGAGTCCTTTCATCCTTTTTTTTTATTATCTAAAAGCCAAGATATTCAAAACATGTCTACTCTATCCAATATATTGTCCGCTAACACATATATTACTATGAGATTCCTATGTCTGTATCTTGATATTTTAAACAATTGACATGTTGTGGATTCAAAGAAAAGAAAATAATAATGAAGAAAAAAAACTAAACCTGTAGGAGAAAAAAACGGCAGAAAGATGAAAAGTGTGTTCCAGAATTGGTGTATCCTGTAAATAGAGCCTCGATAGAGCAGTTTTGTTATTGCACTAAAAGACATCAAGAATCATTTAGGGCAGCAAGTACTGTAATCGACACAAGGGAAATAAAGAACACGAGAAATAAATAGAAGAAAGAGGTGAAGGGAAAATCTAGAAGGTGAAAGATTTAAAATTGGGTGGGGAACTTAGGCACATGTCAACACCAAGGCTAAAAGCTGTCAGAGAGTCTCATAGCTGATAGCTAGAGCCAAGATCACTGAACCACAATTATTCATGTTCTACTCCACCTCCTAGATGTGCCCATAACAAGAAAATATTCAATCTGGTAAAGCGAGTAACGCTATAGAGAGAGGTAAAGCCAAAAACTAAAACAATGTCTGGGAGACGAACCAGTTGGGCCGAAGAAGGCAATGATCGCGGCATGCTGTAAACTACAACACAGCGTGTCTAACGCAAATAACGTTTTTTCTTTCAAGGGCGGACGATGAAGAGCAGTTGTTCAATGAAGAAAAAAGAACGACAACAAGAAGGAAAAAGAAGACTTAGATAAAGTAGACGTAGATGGTTATGAAGAACAAGAAGAAGATTGTGGTGATGGTGATGAAGAAGAAGAAAAAGAAAGACCTGAATCCATAACAAAACAGTTGTATGGAACAAAGTGTCCCGAGCACTGAAACATCAAGAAATGGTAAAAAGAAAAGGTCTGTGCAAAACGTGTATCGTCAACGTCACAAGTACGGCTCACGATGATGGTGGTAAGCTTGAATATGTAATGAGAGAAGTAGATAACAACAATTGGAACTAACATGAAAGAGGTGTTCACTTTCTGGAGGTTTGAATTATTTGAAGGTCGTCATCATTGCACTCCAATCATGGGTGATGAGATCCCCTCCTCAGCATGTCCCGCAGCGTCCAGCGACTGACGACACCAGTTCTGTGTTGGTTGATAAATCCTCTTATGCGCCCATTAAACCTCTCGTTTCTGGATGTATCCATCTTTACTTCCATCTCCTTCACCCGAAAAAGTGACGTAGACTTACGGTTGTCGAAGTCTTGTGCCTTTCTCACATCGCAGATGGCATTAATGACGTCTGCCTGATTCTTTGCTTGACCGTCTTATATGACAGCACAGTTAACCAGCCTGTCTGCTCTTTCATTGCCCCGTACTCCCGCATTAGATGGACTAATATCCACAGATCTAAAACTACACTTAGCGAGGCTGAACCCTGAGACGCTAGATGAAGCGATTAATGTCTCTATTAAAGAAACCGGGTTCAGGAAGAAATTGAATTGAAACCTACCTGAAGAAAGCCCATCCATCAGTGAATGGTTTAATAAAAGAAAAATAGTGGAAAATTCTAGGGAAGTTAATCAAGCGAGTATAAGATGGAGAAATAAGGGACGACTAAGTGAATTGAGTAAAGAAGTATATGCGGTGAGAAAGGAAACAAGTCGTTTTCACGGAAGATTACCACCCCAGGAATCTAAGGAAAAGGTAGAAGAGAGAGGAGAGGGACACTCCAGGACCGGCAGTCGACCTGGCAAGACAATATGTACGACTAGACTTGTTAAAACACTGCTAGAGACTCACAGTGTAGTTCTATTAGAACCTGGTCGTGATCATCCATCGGGCTGTCGCTTGGATCATTAGTTTAGAACAAAATTAATGGACGGCCACTTGACCAAACTGAGCGATTCATATTAAAGTTGTTTTTATTCGATAACGAGAAATTCGTGTTTTACTTTGCCCACGTGTGTGCTGTCCGAAAGATTGAAGGTGGGTCTGTCCATGGCTGTCAGTGAACCAGTCTGAGGTACGGGAGTGAAGGTGGGTCTGTCCATGGCTGTCAGTGAACCAGTCTGAGGTACGGGAGTGAAGGTGGGTCTGTCCATGCCTGTCGGCGAGCCAGTCTGAGGTACGGGAGATGCTGGTCAGTTTTGGAAGACTCTTCCTATGATGTGTTTGCTGATAAATTAATGTATTTGGTCTGTTACTGCCACACATAGAAACAAATAAAAAACCATATAGAAACCAATCAAAAAGCCACATTGAAACCAATAAAAAAACCCACATAGAAAGTAATTTTTAAAAACCACATAGATACCAATTTTAAAAACTACATAGAAACTAATTTAAAAAAAAAACACATAGAAATCAATCAAAAAGCCACATTGAAACCAATTTTAAAAAATCACGTAGAAACCAATATAAAAAAAACAAGTAGAAACCAATAAAAAAAATACATTTAAACCAATAAAAAAAAACACATAGAAACCAATAAAAAAGAACACCACGAAAACTGTTTTAGTGCTGGCACTCTCTAAATGATGAACTGAGAAAAATGCTTGGAATAACCCCCGCATAGAATATATAAAGAAACAATAGATAATATAGTTTGGCCATGTGATAAGACAGAAAGATAAAAACGTAAAACAAAGAGCCTTCAACAAACACTGCGAGAACACCAGAAAATATTGATTGACGAAATATTAGAAACACTAGGAAATATAACAATAGAGGCAAACAGAAGAGCACAAAACAGCAAATTATATCTCCCCTCGACGCTGAAAGGCAAATGAGGAGGAAAGAAGAAGACGGATCTAAAATGTGGTTTTCTTCAATTGCCGACATCTTTCCAGGAAGTATCTTTTATTCTTAATGAACAAAATACTGTGTCTCACTCGTTGCCGAACCTCATATTTCTTTCAATGATTTGACAACCAAACTACTCCTTTACCACTGCATAAAACACATGTTCCAGCTTCTGTGTGTGACCTCTCAGGCACTGTACACTAACACTCACAAACATTCTACACTAACACTCACAAACATTCTACACTAACACTCACAAACATTCTACACTAACACTCACAAACATTCTACACTAACACTCACAAACATTCTACACTAACACTCACAAACATTCTACACTAACACTCACAAACATTCTACACTAACACTCACAAACATTCTACACTAACACTCACAAAAATTCTACACTAACACTCACATACATTCTATACTAACACTCACATACATTCTACACGAACACTCACAAACACTCTACACTAACACTTACAAACACTCTATACTAACACTCACAAACATTCTACACTAACACTCACAAACATTCTACACTAACACTCACAAACATTCTACACTAACACTCACAAACATTCTACACTAACACTTACAAACACTCTACACTAACACTTACAAACACTCTACACTAACACCCACAAACACTCTACACTAACACTCACAAACACTCTACACTAAGACTTACAAACACTCTACACTAACACTTACAAACATTCTACACTAACACTCATAAATACTCTACACTAACACTCACAAACATTCTACACTAACACTCACAAATACTCTACACTAACACTCGCAAACACTCTACACTAACACTCACAAATACTCTACACTAACACTCACAAACACTCTACACTAACACTCACAAACACTCTACACTAACACTCACAAACACTCTACGCTAACACTCACAAACACTCTACACTTACACTCACAAACATTCTACACTAACACTCACAAACACTCTACACTAACACTCACAAACACTCTACACTAACACTCACAAACACTCTACACTAACACTCACAAACACTCTACACTAACACTCACAAACACTCTACACTAACACTCACAAACACTCTACACTAACACTCACAAACACTCTACACTAACACCCACAAACACTCTGCACTAATACCCACAAACACTCTACACTAACACCCACAAACACTCTACACTAACACCCACAAACACTCTACACTAACACCCACAAACACTCTACACTAACACCCACAAACACTCTGCACTAATACCCACAAACACTCTATACTAACACTTACAAACACTCTACACTAACACTCACACTGTTATACAATAATCAGCAGTTGTGCATTTAAGTAAAAAGAAAGTAAAGAGCCCAAATACTCCAAATGGCGTGAAGGGAATATGTTGTTTGTGACCATCATTTTTATAGACCTTCGGAGCATGATTTTTGGGGAAATGTGGTTGGTATTACGCCCGTGTGGATTTACTTTCCCCAAAAAACGTCTGGTACCCATTTAAGACTTGGTGAATACGGAAGACAACGTTCAGGATCGAACCCGATGTCTTGTCCTTTGTAGTCCAGTTCACTATCCACTGAGCCATAGTGGCTCTCTAGTTGTGCATTTGTCTGACAATAATTGTGTGTAATTTTTCTCTTAAGTCTATGGACACATAATTGTAGAGGAAATTTAGAGTACCTTTGGTCAATATTGCGAATATGCGGCAGAAGTCATTGAGGCTCTGTCTGAAAAGTGTTTCTTGTTGCAGTTTACTCATATTCCAAGTCGGCTTGCTGTCGAAGCTACTGAGTTTATTGCTCTGTGCACACCGTGAGCTGTGTTTTTCATGCGAATCGTGTTTTAATACTCCGATAGCTTACGATGAATTATGATATCATATCACGAAGAACAGTTCGTCTCGTTCAATTTCGATGCGGCTACGCCTTATTTTTTTTGGCGTGTAATGTGGCTGCTACATTGGGGACTGCATCTACCTTTCTTTGTCTGGATCCTTTAGTGAGATGTGATTTTAATTTGGATGATTACCTGGACCGAAGGGTTGGACAATTATGGATTTCATTTCGTTTGCTGTGATACCGGGACCTTCGACTAACTACAACTGCAACTTTAAAATTCCACAGCTAAAGAGTGAGTCTTTAACATTCCACTTCATAGTCAATGTGAACAAGTGTCGGAGACCCAGGTGGCTGGGTCATGTAAGAAGAATGACAAACAATCGTATTCCCAAATAAATATTGTGTGGCAAACTTAGGGACGGGAAGAGACCAAAGGGCAGACCAGTGCTGAGATGATGTTTGCAGGGCTTCCTTGAGGGAATTCTCTATCAGTGAAAGAAGCTGGGAGGATCTGGCTGCAGGTCGTAAAACGTGGAGAAGGAAAATATAAAATAACGCACAACAACATTCGAGGCAACGTTGAATTCAAATTCAGAAGAAAAAAGACGCAGAAGAAATAAGAAATCCAGGCAACACGAATACATATTGTTTTGTTCTGTAGTGGAATAGAAAATTCAGCCACAAGAGAAGCTATCAAAACCAGCATCCAGCTTAAGACACTCGTATTTTACCAACCTACAGACTTACAAGACAAAAAGAACCAAAGACTCAAAGAGCCATAAATAAACGCTACGAAAATGCCAGATTAAGAGGAAGACCGAGAAAGAGATGGATAAAGGTAATACTAGAGTCACTAGGAGGGATAACACCAGAAGAGGCCAACAGAAGAGCAAGGAATCGCAGATTGTATCTCCCCTCGACGCCAACGGCAATGGAGGAAGGATAGAAGAAGAAGAGGAAGATAGACTTATCATGATTGCTTGCTACCAACCATATGTCAAGACGCCAACGGTTATACACACACAGGCGCGCACACATACACGCATATATATATATACATCTTATCATCATCAAGTACAGGGCCTACTGGCGTAGGTGATTATGTCTCTCCACAACTTTCGATCCTGACAGTTATTTATCATTTCTGTTTTTGACTTTCTGCCAAGCTATTCTCTTAAGCTGTCTGGTATTTTTTTCTCTTTGCTTTCCTCTATCTCTTCGACCCTTAATTTTTCCAGTTGTTACAATATATTCCAGTTGTTCTCTTCTCATTACATGGCCAAAAAATGATGATTGTCTCTTCCTAATATTGGAAATTGGCTCTCTTTTTGCTTTGACCTCTTTCAGAACATTTTCATTACTCTTCTTAGCTGCCCATGGTATTCTCAATATTATTCTGTAAAACCACATTTCTACAGACTCCAGTGCTTTTCTTGCCTGTTGTCCTATTGTCCATGATTCACATCCATATGTTAAGACTGGCTCTACATGACATTTAAGAACTCATTTTCTTGTTTCTATTGTCAAAAATGGATTGCATAACATCTTCCTCATTTTTTGGAAGGCTGCTTTTGTCTGAGCCATTCTGCATCTCACATCTTTTGTACATCTTTCGTCTGAGGTTAACAAAGTTCCCAAGTATATATATATATATATATATATATATATATATATATATATATATATATACACAATATCTTTTACTACAGATAATGATACCAAAATAAGGATACAAAAAGCAATAGGGGCATTAATAAATTTGGGTTAAATACAACAATAACAATTTGCAACTTCAATGTTAAGTCAGTCCGATTATATGGTTGTGAAATATGGAAAACAACAAAAATGACAATCATGCAGATACAGACCTTCATTAATGGATCTTGCACTGAATAAAAGGATGGAAATGGCAGGATAAAATCACTAACATAGAGAATTATGGATATGTACCAGTCAGATACCAGTAGATAAAGAGATACAGCGAAGACGATGGCACTGGATAGGACACACGTTGCAGAAGCCAACTGAGAGTAATATACGACAGGCCCTTTATTGTAATTTCCAAGGAAAAAGTCAAAGAGTAAGACCTAAATATTCTTGAAGAAGACAGATGGAAGCAGAGATGAAGATGATGATAAACAGATGGAATGATCTTATAAGAATGACAAGAAACAGAGCGGCATGGAAAGTGTTTGTTGAAGACCTATGTATGCTCCACAGGGAGCTGAAAGTATTTGTTGAAGACCTATGCTCTACAGGGAGCTGAAAGTGTTTGTTGAAGACCTATGCTCTACAGAGAGCTGAAAGTGTTTGTTGAAGACCTATGCTCCATAGAGAATTGAAAGAAAGAAGAAAATCTTTTAATTGTTAGGACAATTATTACGTTTTTTCTCTTTCTCTCTCTCTCTCTCTCTCTCTCTCTCTCTCTCTCTCTCTCTCTCTCTCTCTCTCTCTCTTTCTTTCTAATTTTCTTTCTATCTTTTTTTTCTTCACTTCCTTGAGTGCCTGTTCTCTTGTCGAGAGAGATACAAAGTTTTGATTTTCGCTCTTGAGGTGGCTTCAGTTAATGTCTATTGATGTGGTTGTAGCGTTTCTTTGATGTTGTCTGTCCATCTTACTCTGAGTCTACCACTTGCCCGTCTCCTCTTTTAATATATGTTTTGTGTGGTAATGAATCACAAAGCACTCTTTCTAGATGTGCAGACCAGCAAATTATTAATCAAATTTTAACTTACCTAAAATAAAACAAAGATGAATGAGACATTTGACGCGATTTAAGCTCAGTTGAAGCCCCTGAAGGCAGACAATGTCATGTTTTAGTAAAAAGTTAAAAGAGCCTCGTCACGTCAAGTGGCGTGTAGGGAATATGGTGTTAGTGATCTTACATTTTACAGACCTACGGCACATGATTTTTGTGATAATGTGGTCGGTATTGCGCCCGTGCTGCTTTACTTTCCCAGAAAAAAATAAGGTACCCATTAAAGGCTGGGTGAACCTGGAAGCCGTTGGTTTGGAACGAAACCTCTTGTCCTTTGTTGCCCAGTTCCACCGAGCTATCACGGCTCCCTTCATGTTTTAATAGATCAATCAAATCAAAGCGGAAACAAGGCGCCTCACAGCAACACAGAATCTGTCAGCGAATCATAGCTGATGGGTGCGTCAGGATCTGTGAACCAGAGTTATCCATACCCTTACTTCACCACTTCCTGGTGCCTGCAGAAACAGACTAACCTGTCTAGTCTGGCCAACCGTAGGGATCGAAGAGGGAACATAACCCGGTTCTCAAAAAGGCCCTGATGTAGACGGATGTGTTGGATCACCCCCTTTATACAGTTACTCATCTATTAACTCTTAAATCACACTCTTAAAACAGTTACATGCTCATCTATTAACTCTTACAACACCCTCTTTAAACAGTTAAATGCTCATCTATTAACTCTTAAATCACCACTTTTAAACAGTTATACACTCGTCTATTAACTCTTAAATCACCCCATTTAAACAGTTATAAACTCATCTATTAACTCATAAATAACCCATTTAAACAGTTACACACTCGTCTATTCACGATTAAATCACCCCTTTAAACAGTTACACACTCGTCTATTCATTATTAAATCACCCCTTTAAACAGTTACATACTTATCTATTTACTCTTAAATCACCCCCTTTAAACAGTTACACACTCGTCTATTAACTCTTAAATCACCCCTTTAAACAGTTACACACTCGTCTATTCACTATTAAATCACCCACTTTAAACAGTTACACACTCGTCTATTAACTCTTAAATCACCCCCTTTAAACAGTTACACACTCATCTATTAACTCTTTAATCACCCCCCTTAAACAGTTACACACTCGTCTATTAACTCTTAAATCACCCCCTTTCAACAGTTACACACTCGTCTATTAACTCTTAAATCACCCTCTTTAAACAGTTACAAACTCGTCTATTAACTCTTAAATCATCCCTTTTAAACAGTTACACACTCGTCTATTAACTCTTAAATCACCCCCTTTAAACAGTTACACACTCATCTGTTAACTCTTAAATCATCACCTTTAAAATGTTGCACACTCGTCTATTCACTATTAAATCACCCCTTTAAACAGTTACACATTCGTCTATTAACTCTTAAATCACCCCCTTTAAACAGTTACACACACATCTATTAGCTCTTAAATCACCCCTTTAAACAGTTACACACTCGTCTATTCACTATTAAATCACCCCTTTAAACAGTTACACACTCGTCTATTAACTCATAAATAACCCTTTAAACAGTTACACACTCGTCTATTCACTATTAAATCACCCCTTTAAACAGTTACACACTCATCTATTAACACTTAAATCACTCTTTTAAACAGTTACACACTCGTCTATTAACTCTTAAATCACCCCTTTAAACAGTTACACACTCGTCTATTAACTCTTAAATCACCCCTTTAAACAGTTACACACTCGTCTATTAACTCTTAAATCACCCCTTTAAACAGTTACACACTCGTCTATTAACTCTTAAATCACCCCTTTAAACAGTTACGCGCTCGTCTATTAACTCTTAAATCATCACCTTTAAACAGTTACACACTCGTCTATTCACTATTAAATCACCCCTTTAAACAGTTACACACTCGTCTACTAACTCATAAATAACCCTTTAAACAGTTACACACTCGTCTATTCACTATTAAATCACCCCTTTAAACAGTTACACACTCATCTATTAACACTTAAATCACCCCTTTAAACAGTTACACTCGTCTATTAACTCGTAAATCACTCCTTTAAACAGTTACACACTCATCTATTAACTCTTAAATCACCCCTTTAAACAGTTACACACTCGTCTATTAACTCTTAAATCACCCCTTTAAATAGTTACACACTCGTCTATTAACTCTTAAATCACACCTTTAAACAGTTACACGCTCGTCTATCAACTCTTAAATCACCCCTTTAAAAGTTACACACTCGTCTATTAACTCTTAAATCACCCCTTTAAACAGTTACACACTCGTCTATTAACTCTTAAATCACCCCTTTAAACAGTTACACACTCATCTATTAACTCTTAAATCACCCCTTTAAACAGTTACACACTCGTCTATTAACTCTTAAATCACCCCTTTAAACAGTTACACACTCGTCTATTAACTCTTAAATCACCCCTTTAAACAGTTACGCGCTCGTCTATTAACTCTTAAGTCACCCATATGTAACCAGTGAAAAGGCTATCTGTTTACTTCATTTAGAAGACAAAAGAGAAGCTCAAAATTGAAACACCGGCGGTATATTTAATGTTACTACTCTCGTCTTTCATCCCTTAAATCAACTTAAAATTTAATGCTTAAAAAACTCCGGTCAATGAACCGTTCAGCACGATCTTTCAACAGTTAAACAGCCACGCATTTACTGTTTAAACAACCAGCTTTTAACAGTTAAACAACCATGCATTTAGCAGCTAAACAGCCCTGAACGGTGTTTGCGCAACCGAGCACTAATTGTCTCAACACAGGAACATTCTCCCGTTAAAACAGCCCACATTAAGCGCTGGTACCTCCCCACACATTATTTGCCGATATAACCCCTCACATAACGCACTCGATCAGTCCTCGTCTAAAGACGAAACACTCTACCCCTGGTATTGCGTTACCTCTTCCCGCCAGGATCTTATCTCCTCACTGCCTCTTCTATACCTCCCACTCAGAAACTCAATTATATCCTGAGCTCCTTTCTACGGAGGACGGCAAACGGTATCTCAGCCACTCACTGATCTGGAGCGATGAGGAATGATGATAAATGGCTGACTGAGCTAGCACTCGGTAAATGATGATATTTTGGGTCACTCCGTTTCGTGTCAAACTCCTCAGGTAAAATTGTGGATGAAAACAACAGCTGTCTTCCATTCATTTGATTTGTAAAGAAAGAAGAGTAACTGAAACATCTGAGAAAGGTTAACGATTAAGCGCTGTTCATGCTATAGGGTTGCGTTTGTCATAAATACGTGTCTGGTGTGTAAGATGGTGGAGCACGAAAGTAATGATTGCATGACAAGAACTTAAGGAGAAGCACATGCAGAGGTGAGGTCTGAACAAAACAAATCTGTTGTAAAAATAGTCCCGTGACATTACACATTGTAAGGGTGTGAAGTGTCTGAACTTTGTGGTATTAAGCCGCGACATTTAAAAGTGAAAGGGCCAGAACTCTTTCTTACTGTTAATATCTCCATTTACTCTGCGGGATCGTACCATGGCCTTTATAGATAAATAGAAACATGGAGGAATATCGATGTCATACAAGAGCGGACCAAAAACAAAATGTTCATTGATATTTAAAGTTGTAATCGAAACAAAAGTCTGTGACTATAAATGGGGCGGATCCGCGATAGCTCAGTGGTTAGTGAACTGGACTACAAAAGACAAGGGGTAGGGTTCGATCCCAACCGACGGCTTCCGGGTTCACCCAGCCTTAAATGGGTACCGGATTTTTTTTTCTGGGAAAGTAAAGCGGCACGAGCGTAATACCGACCACATTACCCCAAAAATCATGTGCTGAAGGTCTGTAAAATTTATGGTCACTAACACCATATTCCCTATACGCCACTTGGCGTGACAGGGGCTCATTTTTTTTTTTAATAGAAGGGGCGGAAGAATCAGAAATGATCAACGGTTCTGAAAGCAAAAACAGCAACGTGTGTGGTAAACAAGAGGCATATTTACGACACGAAAGATGAATATGGCTGACCACCGTGAAAGTCATTGGAACTTCATCCCTTACTATTCCAAAGAAAGCCACGGAGAGAAATTCTAATTGAAGTCATAATAAAGATCATAACGAATATGTACATGGAATTTTAGGACTCTTTACCAAAAGGAAAACTGGAATATCTTATTTTAGAAGCAGAACCATTAAACTAAATTAGGCATATCAGAGATAAGATGGAAAGAATGTTGGTACATACAGGACGAAAAATATACATTTATACATTCAGGCAACACAACAGAACATCAAAGAGGTGTTGGAATCCTCAAGTTCTGTATGGTATAGAAATATGGACATTAGACAAGAAAGTAAAACAGGATATGGAAGCCTTTGAAACTTGGATTTATAGAATAGTAGGAAGAATTGGATGGGAAGAAAAGAAAAGAAATGATGAAATCTTAAAACAACTAAAAATGAAAAGATAATTACTAAAAACAAATTCAAACAGGACTCATTAGATTTTGGGGGCATGTTAAAAGACACAGCAGCCTACTAAAAGTAATCTTGGAAGGGACAATACAAGGTAAAAGAGGCAGACCAAGACTAACATAGACAAGTAACACCAAAACATGGACAAGTCAGCCAACATGCACCATCAAAGCAAGAGAGAGAGCGAAATGGCGCTCCATGGTAGCCAACCTTCCATGCGGAGACAGTACTCAATGATGATAATGAATCGAAATAAATCAGAAAAGGAACTGAAATAAAAAAAAAAGAACCTATGAATGATCAAAACTAGTGAGCACCTATGAGATTGACATTAGACAAGTGAGTTAACTTACTCTACCAGTTTGATGACCATCAATACAGCGTGTTGATATTATGCAAGCGGCTAATTAACTCTTCTGTCCATGGTATCAGTCTCATTACAGTCGGTAATTCCCCATATCCGCTCCACTCACGTCACATCTAGCTCTAAAGTGCGCTGGCGTTGGCTAATTCTGTTGACAAGACCAACTACCGTGCAACCCTAATCGGCGACATAGGCGACAATTCTAAACGACTCCCATCGAATAGAGCACTGTCACTTCCTCACAGCTGTCTACTCAAAAACACACATACATTTCAAATAAAGCAACCGAGCTAGTTTCAGCTGCTACGTTATTCTGTATCAAAACAGGCAACATTTCTTTCTTCATTTGAGATTTGTTGAAGACCCAGCTCTTAATCCGTTTTGCTACTCTCAAACCGAGAGGATTAAACACGTTCCCCTCTTTTCTTTAATCTCTAGTCTCCTCCTTATTTTTCCTTTCTCCTGTCCCTATTCCCCATGCATTTTTTTATTATCTCTCTTGCTCTTCTTCCCTTTTGCCAATTCTATCCTCCCTCTCTTGTCTCCTTCTTGTTTTTTTTGTACACTATGGGATGTCTCCTTTCATTTGTCCAATTTTCCACTGTTTAGATCATGTTAGTCTAATTAAATCCAACCTGGCCTATTGTCTATTTATCTTGTAACCAGACTCTGTGTAAATCCTGACCATCTTCTTTTCCCACCTTTATTAAAATCTGTGTTGTGCTTTCTGACTTGGGTTTATGTGCTTAATTTGTATAGTTTTTTTATACCCGATGAAGGCTTTTGCCGAAACGTTGTAGCTTGTCCTGTCTTTCTATTAGTTTAGCCTCCATTCCATTTTATGTTTATTTTAGATGATCAAATTACCCATTCGTGTCAAGTAAAAAAAAAAAACAATAAGTAAAGATTCCCATCCTTGTCTTGTTAATCTTATGTGGAATATGGTGTTAGTGACCATCATATGTGGAATATGGTGTTAGTGACCATCATATGTGGAATATGGTGTTAGTGACCATCATATGTGGAATATGGTGTTAGTGACCATCATATGTGGAATATGGTGTTAGTGACCATCATATGTGGAATGCTGTGTTAGTGACCATCATATGTGGAATACGGTGTTAGTAACCATCATATGTGGAATATGGTGTTAGTGACCATCATATGTGGAATATGGTGTTAGTGACTATCATATGTGGAATACGGTGTTAGTGACCATCATATGTGGAATACGGTGTTAGTGACTATCATATGTGGAATATGGTGTTAGTGACCATCATATGTGGAATACGGTGTTAGTGACTATCATATGTGGAATACGGTGTTAGTGACCATCATGTTTGGAATACGATGGTTAGTGACCATCATATGTGGAATACGGTGTTAGTGACCATCATATGTGGAATACGGTGTTAGTGACCATCATATGTGGAATATGGTGTTAGTGACCATCATATGTGGAATATGGTGTTAGTGACCATCATATGTGGAATATGGTGTTAGTGACCATCATATGTGGAATACGGGTTAGTGACCATCATATGTGGAATACGGTGTTAGTGACCATCATATGTGGAATACGGTGTTAGTGACCATCATATGTGGAATACGGTGTTAGTGACCATCATATGTGGAATACGGTGTTAGTGACCATCATATGTGGAATATGGTGTTAGTGACCATCATATGTGGAATACGGTGTTAGTGACTATCATATGTGGAATACGGTGTTAGTGACCATCATATGTGGAATACGGTGTTAGTGACCATCATATGTGGAATGTGGTGTTAGTGACTATCATATGTGGAATATGGTGTTAGTAACCATCGTATGTGGAAAACGGTGTTAGTGATCATCGTATGTGGAATATGGTGTTAGTGACCATCATATGTGGAATATGGTGTTAGTGACCATCATATGTGGAATATGGTGTTAGTGACCATCATATGTGGAATATGGTGTTAGTGACCATCATATGTGGAATATGGTGTTAGTGACCATCACATGTGGAATATGGTGTCAGTGATCATCGTATGTGGAATACGGTTTTAGTGATCATCGTTTGTGGAATACAGTTTTAGTGATCATCGTATGTGGAAAACGGTGTTAGTGATTATCGTATGTGGAAAACGGTGTTAGTGATCATCGTATGTGGAATACGGTTTTAGTGATCATCATATGTGGAAAACGGTGTTAGTGATCATCGTATGTGGAATACGGTTTTAGTGATCATCGTATGTGGAATATGGTTTTAGTGACCATCTTATGGGGAATATGGTTTCAGTGACCATCGCATGGGGAATATGGTTTCAGTGACCATCGTATGGGGTATATGGTTTCAGTGACCATCGTATGGGGAATATGGTGTTAGTGACCAAATTTTTCCATACCAACGTTACATTGTGGGTGATGTAGTCGATATCACGCCAGGCCGCCTTTACTTCTCAGATAACAAAAATACTGGTATCTACTTTTAGAAGTTTGATGAATCCTTCTTCTCTGTGGGACCGAAAATATATGCACCACTTCTGTTAATTGATCGCAGATCATTCTGATCGAACAGCGAGCGTACTAACCACTCAGCCATCGATTACCCCGCCCAATAATGTGTTGTGGCATTATGGACACCTGAATCGTAACGTCCTGCAGGTCAGGAGACGTAAAAATTAAAATGAACATAAAATAGCACCAAGCAGCTACTGATTTAAGTCGGTAGATGACGTTTGACAAAAATCTTCAAGAGGTACACTATAACAAAGATCTTCATGAGGTACACTATAACATAGATCTTCATGAGGTACACTATAACAAAGATCTTCATGAGGTACACTATAACAAAGATCTTCATGAGGTACACTATAACAAAGATCTTCATTAGGTACACTATAACAAAGATCTTCATGAGGTACACTATAACAAGATCTTCATGAGGTACACTATAACAAAGATCTTCATGAGGTACACTATAACAAAGATCTTCATGAGGTACACTATAACAAATATCTTCATGAGGTACACTATAACAAAGATCTTCATGAGGTACACTATAACAAAGATCTTCATGAGGTACACTATAACAAAGATCCTCATGAGGTACACTATAACAAAGATCTCCATGAGGTACACTATAACAAAGATCTTCATGAGGTACACTGTGACAAAGATCTTCATGAGGTACACTATAACAAAGATCTTCATGAGGTACACTATAACAAATATCTTCATGAGGTACACTATAACAAAGATCTTCATGAGGTACACTATAACAAATATCTTCATGAGGTACACTATAACAAAGATCTTCATGAGGTACACTATAACAAAGATCTTCATGAGGTACACTATAACAAAGATCTTCATGAGGTACACTATAACAAAAATCCTCATGAGGTACACTATAACAAAGATCTTCATGAGGTACACTATAACAAAGATCTTCATGAGGTACACTATAACAAAAGATCTTCATTAGGTACACTATAACAAAGATCTTCATGAGGTACACTATAACAAAGATCTTCATGAGGTACACTATAACAAAGATCTTCATGAGGTACACTATAACAAAGATCTTCATGAGGTACACTATAACAAAGATCTTCATGAGGTACACTATAACAAAGATCTCATGAGGTACACTATAACAAAGATCTTCATGAGGTACACTATAACAAAGATCTATCTATTCGACCTTTCGAGTTGTACAGGCCCATAAGGCATAGACACAGATACTCTTTCCCTGTTTCGAAATGTTCTTTCTAGCAGTCTCAATCCTTGCAAAGATCTTTTATCGAATCTCGCCATTCGTCTCTGTTCTGTACAAGCATCTCGATCTCATTGAGGGAGCCGATTCCTGCTGCTTTTGTTTCTCTGATCAATGTTCTTATCAGTGTTTCTCTGGGTCGACCTCTTTTCCTTCTACCTGTTGTTTACCACTTGAGGGCTTGCTTTGCTATTCGGTTATTATCTGTTCTAATCACTTGTCCAACATATGACCATCGTCTTTTCTAGATTACTGAAGATATTAGTGGTTGATTGGCGATTTCTCTAATTTCCTCTTATGTTTTGAATTCGTCCCACTTTTACCAAGTATTTTTCTTACATTATTTTCAAATGCGTTCAACCTTGTTTCTATATCTTTTGCTTTTTTCAGCTTTCGCGTGCATATGAAAGGTTTGATAGTACATTTGATTTGAATAGTTTAAGTTTTGTGTTTGTGCTGATAAGTTTTGATTTCCACATCTTCTCAAGGCTTCTCAAAGGCATCTGCTGCTTTACCTATTCTGATTCTAATTTCTTAACTGGTATCCCCTTAGTGATCAATGTGACTTCCAAGATAGATTATAATAAATATAGCAAGGTTAAAACGATAGTATGTAATAGCATATGGAGCCGGGAGTAATGACCTTTCTCATTATTGTTGCCTTCATTAAGTCGTTATGTGAACAAGGTCTACTGGTCAACGTCAGGTTAGATGTCAATGAAAGAGCCAGTTCTAGATACAAGTGCACGAGTCAGCATATAAGAACGATTTATCAACGAAGGAGTGAAAGAAAAACAAAAAAAAAAAAAAAAAAGAATTAACTCTCAATGACTCTACAATAAAATAATCGACCACACAGAAACAGTTTTCACTCAGATTGGAAAAGCTTAAAACAAGTGACTCGTCTATCCTCGTGAATGATTGGTGAGAAAATCAATGTCAGAACAGGGCAATTGAAAGGAATTGAGTGTGCACTATCTGAACGTTTGAGGTCAGCCAATTGAGACCAGCCGTGAACAGTTTTGATTTTTGTTACTTTCGTTATCAACATTTAATTTGTTGTGAAATAAAGATAACGATGAATGACAAGTAGATGTGTAGCGAATAAAAATGGCATTTACTAATGAACATTTTTAGAAACATTATTCCAGGAATAGCAGCAGCAGTTCTGAGAAAATCTAGTTGAAACAAATTGATGTAGCACCAGATTTGAGAGAAATCTTTAAAAAAAATTACTGGTCTACAAATTCTGACGAGCAAATAAAAGGGACTTGAAAATAAAAATACGAACTGAAGAGTCATTGTGCGATCTTTTTGAGATCCATTTTTAGAAATAAAAACATGAAAAACAGTTCGTATATGTTGTGAATAGCAAGTCTTAACATATGGATGTGAATCATGGACAATACCCAGAAGAAAATCACTGAAGGCTGTAGAATTGAGTTATTGAGATATTTGCGGGTCATCATCATCGCACTCCGAACATGTCCTGCTCAGATCCCCTCCTCAGCAAGTCCAGCAGTGTCCAGCGACTGACGACTCCAGTTCTATGTTGGTTGATAAGTCTTCTTACACCCCACTGAGTTTTTTGTTTCTGGCTGTGCCCATCTTAACTCCCATTTCCATCATCCGAAAAAGTGACGTGGATCTGTGTTTGTCGAAGTCCTGTGCTCTTCCCACATCTCGGAGGGCATTGGTGATGTCCGCCCGATCCATTGGTTGCCCGTCCTCAACGACAGCGCGGCTAGCCTACGTGTCCGATCTTTCATTTCCCTGTACTCCCACATGTCCAGGGACATAGACAAAGGTGAACGTACGTATTTTTGACTTCCTCAATGACTCTAACCATTGCATGTGTAAGGAACCCGCCTCCACTTTTTTTTATCATGCTCATCGAATCACTGAGAATAGCATGGACAGCTAAGAAGAGGCATGAAACGTCATGAAAAAGGCCAAAGCAAATAGAGACCTAATTTCCAATATTAGGAAGAAACAATCATCATTTTCAGCCATGTAATGAGAGGGGAACAGCTGGAATATATTGTGACAAGTAGGAAAATTGAGGGACAAAGACATAGAGGGAGGAAAAGAAAAATATACCAGACAGCTAACGAGAATGGCTTTGCAGAAAGTCAAAAACAGAAATGTTAAAGGGAAGGAGAAAATAAAAAAAGGAAAAATGTATAGTTAAAGCTTTGCGTAATTGAATGACGACAAATTTGAACAACGTTTCGGCGCAATAGGCCTTCAGCAGGGACAAACAAACAGCACACACACACAGATATGTAAGTAAAAGAAATGTTATGTTAAATTTAGTTATTATTTCCCATGACAGAAGCAAACAGTTATTATTTCCTCTGAAAAAAAGCAGACAGCTATTATTTCCTCTGATGGAAGCAGACAGTTATTATTTCCTCTGATGGAAGCAGACAGTTATTATTTCCTCTGATAGAAGCAGACAGTTATTATTTCCTCTGATAGAAGTAGTCAGTTATTATTTCCACTGATAGAAACATACAGCTATTATTTCCTCTGATAGAAACATACAGCTATTATTTCCTCTGATAGAAGCATACAGTAATTATTTCCTCTGATAGAAACATACAGCTATTATTTCCTCTGATAGAAGCAGACAGTTATTATTTCCTCTGATAGAAACATACAGCTATTATTTCCTCTGATAGAAACATACAGTTATTATTTCCTCTGATAGAAGCAGACAGTTATTATTTCCTCTGATAGAAACATACAGTTATTATTTCCTCTGATAGAAACATGCAGTTATTATTTCCTCTGATAGAAACATACAGTTATTATTTCCTCTGATAGAAGCATACAGTTATTATTTCCTCTGATAGAAACATACAGCTATTATTTCCTCTGATAGAAGCAGACAGTTATTATTTCCTCTGATGGAAGCAGACATTTATTATTTCCTCTGATAGAAGCAGACAGTTATTATTTCCTCTGATAGAAGTAGTCAGTTATTATTTCCACTGATAGAAACATACAGCTATTATTTCCTCTGATAGAAACATACAGCTATTGTTTCCTCTGATAGAAGCATACAGTAATTATTTCCTCTGAGAGAAACATACAGCTATTATTTCCTCTGATAGAAGCAGACAGTTATTATTTCCTCTGATAGAAACATACAGCTATTATTTCCTCTGATAGAAACATACAGTTATATTTCCTCTGATAGAAGCAGACAGTTATTATTTCCTCTGATAGAAACATACAGTTATTATTTCCTCTGATAGAAACATACAGTTATTATTTCCTCTGATAGAAGCATACAGTTATTATTTCCTCTGATAGAAACATACAGCTATTATTTCCTCTGATAGAAGCAGACAGTTATTATTTCCTCTGATAGAAGCAGAAAGCTATTATTTCCTCTGATAGAAGCAGACAGTTATTATTTCCTCTGATAGAAGCAGACAGTTATTATTTCCTCTGATAGAAACAGACAGTTATTATTTCCTCTGATAGAAACAGACAGTTACTATTTCCTCTGATAGAAGCAGATAGTTATTATTTCCTCTGACAGAAGCAGACAATTATTTCCTCTGACAGAAGTAGACAGTTATTATTTCTTCTGATAGAAGCAGACAGTTATTATTTCCTCTGATACAAGCAGACAGTTATTATTTCCTCTGATAGAAGCAGACAGTTATTATTTCCTCTGATAGAAACATACAGCTATTATTTCCTCTGATAGAAGCAGACAGTTATTATTTCCTCTGATAGAAACATACAGTTATTATTTCCTCTGATAGAAGCAGACAGTTATTATTTCCTCTGATAGAAACATACAGTTATTATTTCCTCTGATAGAAGCAGACAGTTATTATTTCCTCTGATAGAAACATACAGCTATTATTTCCTCTGATAGAAGCATACAGTTATTATTTCCTCTGATAGAAACATACAGTTATTATTTCCTCTGATAGAAACATACAGTTATTATTTCCTCTGATAGAAACATACAGTTATTATTTCCTCTGATAGAAGCAGACAGTTATTATTTCCTCTGATAGAAGCATACAGTTATTATTTCCTCTGATAGAAACATACAGCTATTATTTCCTCTGATAGAAGCAGACAGTTATTATTTCCTCTGATAGAAGCAGACAGTTATTATTTCCTCTGATAGAAACATACAGTTATTATTTCCTCTGATAGAAACATACAGTTATTATTTCCTCTGATAGAAACATACAGTTATTATTTCCTCTGATAGAAGCAGACAGTTATTATTTCCTCTGATAGAAGCAGACAGTTATTATTTCCTCTGATAGAAGCATACCGTTATTATTTCCTCTGATAGAAGCAGACAGTTATTATTTCCTCTGATAGAAGCAGACAGTTATTATTTCCTCTGATGGAAGCAGACAGTTATTATTTCCTCTGATAGAAGCATACCGTTATTATTTCCTCTGATAGAAGCAAACAGTTATTATTTCCTCTGATAGAAGCAGACAGCTATTATTTCCTCTGATAGAAGCAGACAGTTATTATTTCCTCTGACAGAAGCAAACAGTTATTATTTCCTCTGATGGAAGCAGACAGTTATCATTTCCTCTGACAGAAGCAGGCAGTTATTATTTCCTCTGATAGAAGCAGACAGTTATTATTTCCTCTGATAGAAGCAGACATTGATTGAAAGTTTCTTTTTAAAGGAAGTATTAAATATTTTTTATTTCTTAAGTGCGTATATTTTTGTTTCCTTCCAAGAAATGGATAATTTTTTTCTTTGTAGAAAGTACACAAAGATGTTACCGTAAATGAATCTGGCAATCGTTTTTTCTCTTTATAAAAGCGGACATTATTTGTTTTGCATGAAGTAACCAGTTAATCCCTAGATAAAAGCGGACATTATTTATTTTGCAAGAAGTAACCAGTTTTTCCAAGATAAAAGCGGACATTATTTGTTTTGCAAGCAGTAACCAGTTTTTCCAAGATAAAAGCGGACATTATTTGTTTTGCATGAAGTAACCAGTTTTTCCCTAGATAAAAGCGGACATTATTTGTTTTGCAAGAAGTAACCAGTTTTTCCCAAGATAAAAGCGGACATTATTTGTTTTGCAAGAAGTAACCAGTTTTTCCCTAGATAAAAGCGGACATTATTTGTTTTGCAAGCAGTAACCAGTTTTTCCCAAGATAAAAGCGGACATTATTTGTTTTGCATGAAGTAACCAGTTTTTTCCCTAGATAAAAGCGGACATTTTTTGTTTTGCAAGAGGTAGCTAGTTCTTTCCTTGATAAAAGCGGACATTATTTATTTTGCAAGAAGTAACCAGTTTTTCCCAAGATAAAAGCGGACATTATTTGTTTTGCAAGCAGTAACCAGTTTTTCCCAAGATAAAAGCGGACATTATTTGTTTTGCATGAAGTAACCAGTTTTTCCCTAGATAAAAGCGGACATTTTTTGTTTTGCAAGAGGTAGCTAGTTCTTTCCTTGATAAAAGCGGACATTATTTATTTTGCAAGAAGTAACCAGTTTTTCCCAAGATAAAAGCGGACATTATTTGTTTTGCAAGCAGTAACCAGTTTTTCCCAAGATAAAAGCGGACATTATTTGTTTTGCATGAAGTAACCAGTTTTTCCCTAGATAAAAGCGGACATTATTTGTTTTGCAAGAAGTAACCAGTTTTTCCCAAGATAAAAGCGGACATTATTTGTTTTGCAAGAAGTAACCAGTTTTTCCCTAGATAAAAGCGGACATTTTTTGTTTTGCAAGAGGTAGCTAGTTCTTTCCTTGATAAAAGCGGACATTATTTATTTTGCAAGAAGTAACCAGTTTTTCCCAAGATAAAAGCGGACATTATTTGTTTTGCAAGCAGTAACCAGTTTTTCCCAAGATAAAAGCGGACATTATTTGTTTTGCATGAAGTAACCAGTTTTTCCCTAGATAAAAGCGGACATTATTTGTTTTGCAAGAAGTAACCAGTTTTTCCCAAGATAAAAGCGGACATTATTTGTTTTGCAATAAGTAACCAGTTTTTTCCCAAGATAAAAGCGGACATTATTTGTTTTGCAAGAAGTAACCAGTTTTTCCCTAGATAAAAGCGGACATTATTTGTTTTGCAAGCAGTAACCAGTTTTTCCCAAGATAAAAGCGGACATTATTTGTTTTGCATGAAGTAACCAGTTTTTCCCTAGATAAAAGCGGACATTTTTTGTTTTGCAAGAGGTAGCTAGTTCTTTCCTTGATAAAAGCGGACATTATTTATTTTGCAAGAAGTAACCAGTTTTTCCCAAGATAAAAGCGGACATTATTTGTTTTGCAAGCAGTAACCAGTTTTTCCCAAGATAAAAGCGGACATTATTTGTTTTGCATGAAGTAACCAGTTTTCCCTAGATAAAAGCGGACATTATTTGTTTTGCAAGAAGTAACCAGTTTTTCCCAAGATAAAAGCGGACATTATTTGTTTTGCAATAAGTAACCAGTTTTTCCCTAGATAAAAGCGGACATTATTTGTTTTGCAAGCAGTAACCAGTTTTTCCCCAGATAAAAGCGGACATTATTTGTTTTGCAAGAAGTAACCAGTTTTTCCCAAGATAAAAGCGGACATTATTTGTTTTGCAAGCAGTAACCAGTTTTTCCCAAGATAAAAGCGGACATTATTTGTTTTGCATGAAGTAACCAGTTTTTCCCTTAGATAAAAGCGGACATTTTTTGTTTTGCAAGAGGTAGAAAGTTCTTTCCTTGATAAAAGCGGACATTATTTATTTTGCAAGAAGTAACCAGTTTTTCCCAAGATAAAAGCGGACATTATTTGTTTTGCAAGCAGTAACCAGTTTTTCCCAAGATAAAAGCGGACATTATTTGTTTTGCATGAAGTAACCAGTTTTTCCCTAGATAAAAGCGGACATTATTTGTTTTGCAAGAAGTAACCAGTTTTTCCCAAGATAAAAGCGGACATTATTTGTTTTGCAAGAAGTAACCAGTTTTTCCCTAGATAAAAGCGGACATTATTTGTTTTGCAAGCAGTAACCAGTTTTTCCCAAGATAAAAGCGGACATTATTTGTTTTGCATGAAGTAACCAGTTTTTTCCCTAGATAAAAGCGGACATTTTTTGTTTTGCAAGAGGTAGCTAGTTCTTTCCTTGATAAAAGCGGACATTATTTATTTTGCAAGAAGTAACCAGTTTTTCCCAAGATAAAAGCGGACATTATTTGTTTTGCAAGCAGTAACCAGTTTTTCCCAAGATAAAAGCGGACATTATTTGTTTTGCATGAAGTAACCAGTTTTTCCCTAGATAAAAGCGGACATTTTTTGTTTTGCAAGAGGTAGCTAGTTCTTTCCTTGATAAAAGCGGACATTATTTATTTTGCAAGAAGTAACCAGTTTTTCCCAAGATAAAAGCGGACATTATTTGTTTTTGCAAGCAGTAACCAGTTTTTCCCAAGATAAAAGCGGACATTATTTGTTTTGCATGAAGTAACCAGTTTTTTTTTTTTCCCTAGATAAAAGCGGACATTATTTGTTTTGCAAGAAGTAACCAGTTTTTCCAAGATAAAAGCGGACATTTTTGTTTTGCAAGCAGTACCAGTTTTTCCCAAGATAAAAGCGGACATTATTTGTTTTGCATGAAGTAACCAGTTTTTTCCCAGATAAAAGCGGACATTATTTGTTTTGCAAGAAGTAACCATTTTTCCCAAGATAAAAGCGGACATTATTTGTTTTGCAATAAGTAACCAGTTTTTCCAAGATAAAAGCGGACATTATTTGTTTTGCAAGAAGTAACCAGTTTTTCCCTAGATAAAAGCGGACATTATTTGTTTTGCAAGCAGTAACCAGTTTTTCCCCAGATAAAAGCGGACATTATTTGTTTTGCATGAAGTAACCAGTTTTTCCCTAGATAAAAGCGGACATTTTTTGTTTTGCAAGAGGTAGCTAGTTCTTTCCTTGATAAAAGCGGACATTATTTATTTTGCAAGAAGTAACCAGTTTTTCCCAAGATAAAAGCGGACATTATTTGTTTTGCAAGCAGTAACCAGTTTTTCCCAAGATAAAAGCGGACATTATTTGTTTTGCATGAAGTAACCAGTTTTTCCCTAGATAAAAGCGGACATTATTTGTTTTGCAAGAAGTAACCAGTTTTTCCCAAGATAAAAGCGGACATTATTTGTTTTGCAATAAGTAACCAGTTTTTCCCTAGATAAAAGCGGACATTATTTGTTTTGCAAGCAGTAACCAGTTTTTCCCCAGATAAAAGCGGACATTATTTGTTTTGCAAGAAGTAACCAGTTTTTCCCAAGATAAAAGCGGACATTATTTGTTTTGCAAGCAGTAACCAGTTTTTCCCAAGATAAAAGCGGACATTATTTGTTTTGCATGAAGTAACCAGTTTTTCCCTTAGATAAAAGCGGACATTTTTTGTTTTGCAAGAGGTTAAAGTTCTTTCCTTGATAAAGCGGACATTATTTATTTTGCAAGAAGTAACCAGTTTTTCCCAAGATAAAAGCGGACATTATTTGTTTTGCAAGCAGTAACCAGTTTTTCCCAAGATAAAAGCGGACATTATTTGTTTTGCATGAAGTAACCAGTTTTTTCCTAGATAAAAGCGGACATTATTTGTTTTGCAAGAAGTAACCAGTTTTTCCCAAGATAAAAGCGGACATTATTTGTTTTGCAAGAAGTAACCAGTTTTTCCCTAGATAAAAGCGGACATTATTTGTTTTGCAAGCAGTAACCAGTTTTTCCCCAGATAAAAGCGGACATTATTTGTTTTGTAAGAAGTAACCAGTTTTTCCCTAGATAAAAGCGGACATTATTTGTTTTGCAAGCAGTAACCAGTTTTTTCCTAGATAAAAGCGGACATTATTTGTTTTGCAAGAAGTAACCAGTTTTTCACTAGATAAAAGCGGACATTATTTGTTTTGCAAGCAGTAACCAGTTTTTCCCTAGATAAAAGCGGGCATTATTTGTTTTGCAAGCAGTAACCAGTTTTTCCTTGATAAAAGTAGTACCTCCCTCCATAAAAGTATGGAATATTTCCTTTGCAATAAGTAGACACTTGACATACACAATTGACAAGCACTGTGCTATCTCGATTTTTCAACCGCGCTGAAACGCAATTTTTTTTTTTCAATTTATTACAAATTTCTCTAGCGAAATACAAAATTACATTTTTTTTTCTTCTGAAAGTTGAAATTGTTGAAGATGTTAGCCAAGCCGGAAATCGATTCTCTATCTCAACTGCTTCACCGCGCGCGCAGTCACCAAACACTTACTATAGTTTCGTATTAATTGTAAATCTGACTAAATAACCAACCGCGCATTAATATTAACGTTGACGTGTATGTAACAATGGCTCAAACGGAATATTATTTAAAAGAAAGAAGCAAATATTTGGAATCACAAGTTAAATAAATAAACAAATAAGAATGAGAAATAATTTCAAAAAGTATGATTAGAGCATGTTCAATGGAAATAGATTATGGTATATATCCAGTTAGTTCAAACGGATAGACAAATAATTGCCGTGATGCGGTAATGCTGAATAGTGACAATGTGACCTTCTAGGCATGTCGTAAGAGGCGACTAAGGAGATTTATTGATGGCTTGACACGCTGTCATTGTAAACAAGTATTGTTATGGAAACAGAAGCAGGGATTTCTGCAATATGTGCCATTTTGGCACGCAAGGTTTTTCTGTTTGTGAGATTGTGGTTCTGCCCAATGTGTCGTCTTCGGCCCGAAAGGACAATAGATAGATATTAATGTTGGTGAGCAGGGAACGAGTAGATCACAGTGTATTGTGACAGCTTTACATAGGAGAATAATAGGAAGCCTTGAGGTTTCGGAGTAGTAGGAAATGTTTCTTGTTTCCATACGCCAGCTTTATATCTATAACGATGTCCCGAGGAACTTCCATGAGTATCACTTTTTAGGAAAACAACCCCACTGCCTTGTGGGTGAGACTTTTTAGTCAAAGTCTAGCGGAGCCAACCGTAAACAAACCGACGGAAGGCAACAGAAAACCGCCGTCCTAACCTCTTTGTATAAACATGAATCGCCACAACAATAGAAATCACAGAGAGCTAATTTACAATATTAGGAAAAAACAATCATCATTTTTTGGCCATGTAATGAGAAGAGAACAACTGGAATATATTGTAACAACTGGGAAAATTGAGGGACGAAGAGATAGAGGGAAAAAAATAGAAAAGATACCAGACAGCTTAAGAGAACGACTTGGCAGAAGTTCAACAACAGAAATGATAAATAACTGTCGAGATCGAAAATTGTGGAGAGACATGATCACCTGCGCCAGCAGGCCCGGTACTTGATGATGATTACTTTTTCCTATTTTTGTTCAGGTGCCCCATGCCTTACAGGCATATATTGTTCGACTTCAGATGTACTCTTAATTTGTTGTCCTCGAGAGTTTTGACTCTTGGGTACAACTTTTCCTATCAATTTTGCCGCGGCAGCGACAATTTTTGTCGAGGCAGTGACAATTTTTGTACGGGCAGCGACAATTTTTGTCGGGACAGTAACAATTTTTGTAGGGGCAGTGACAATTTTTGTTGGGATAGTGACAATTTTTGTAGGGGCAGCGACAATTTTTGTTGGGGCAGTGACAATTTTTGTCGGGACAGTAACAATTTTTGTAGGGGCAGTGACAATTTTTGTCGGGACAGTAACAATTTTTGTAGGGGCAGTGACAATTTTTGTTGGGATAGTGACAATTTTTGTAGGCAGCGACAATTTTTGTTGGGGCAGTGACAATTTTTGTTGGGGCAGTGACAATTTTTGTAGGGGCAGCGACAATTTTTGTTGGGGCAGTGACAATTTTTGTTGGGGCAGTGACAATTTTTGTAGGGGCAGCGACAATTTTTGTTGGGGCAGTGACAATTTTTGTAGGGGCAGCGACAATTTTTGTAGGGGCAGCGACAATTTTTGTTGGGGCAGTGACAATTTTTGTAGGGGCAGCGACAATTTTTTTAGGGGCAGCGACAATTTTTGTCGAGGCAGTGACAATTTTTTAGGGGCAGCGACAATTTTTGTAGGGGCAGCGAAAATTTTGTTGGGGCAGTGACAATTTTTGTAGGGACAGTGACAATTTTTGTAGGGACAGTGACAATTTTTGTAGGGGCAGCGACAATTTTTGTAGGGGCAGCGACAATTTTTGTTGGGGCAGTGACAATTTTTGTCGGGACAGTGACAATTTGTGTTGGGCAGTGACAATTTTTGTAGGGACAGTGACAATTTTTGTAGAGGCAGCGACAATTTTTGTTGGGGCAGTGACAATTTTTGTAGGGACAGTGACAATTTTTGTAGGGGCAGCGACAATTTTTGTTGGGGCAGTGACAATTTTTGTAGGGACAGTGACAATTTTTGTAGGGACAGTGACAATTTTTGTAGGGGCAGCGACAATTTTTGTTGGGACAGTGACAATTTTTGTTGGGGCAGTGACAATTTTTGTAGGGACAGTGACAATTTTTGTTGGGGCAGTGACAATTTTTGTTGGGACAGTGACAATTTTTGTAGGAGCAGCGACAATTTTTGTTGGGGCAGTGACAATTTTTGTTGGGACAGTGACAATTTTTGTTGGGACAGTGACAATTTTTGTAGGGGCAGTGACAATTTTTGTAGGGGCAGCGACAATTTTTGTAGGGGCAGTGACAATTTTTGTTGGGACAGTGACAATTTTTGTTGGGACAGTGACAATTTCTGTTGGGACAGTGACAATTTTTGTAGGTGCAGCGACAATTTTTTGTTGGGACAGTGACAATTTTTGTAGGGGCAGTGACAATTTTTGTTGGGACAGTGACAATTTTTGTAGGTGCAGCGACAATTTTCGTCGGGGCAGTGACAATTTTTGTCGGGACAGTGACAATTTTTGTCGGGGCAGCGACAATTTTTGTATCGGCAGTGACAATTTTTGTCGAGGCAGTGACAATTTTTGTAGGGGCAGTGACAATTTTTGTAGGGGCAGTGACAATTTTTGTAGGGGCAGTGACAATTTTTGTTGGGACAGTGACAATTTTTGTAGGTGCAGCGACAATTTTCGTCGGGGCAGTGACAATTTTTGTCGGGACAGTGACAATTTTTGTCGGGGCAGTGACAATTTTTGTCGGGGCAGTGACAATTTTTTGTCGAGGCAGTGACAATTTTTGTAGGGGAAGCGACAATTTTTGTAGGGGCAGTGACAATTTTTGTTGGGGCAGTGACAATTTTTGTAGGGGCAGCGACAATTTTTGTTGGGACAGCGAAAATGTTTGTAGAGGCAGCGACAATTTTTGCAGGGGCAGCGACAATTTTTGTCGAGGCAGCGAAAATGTTTGTAGAGGCAGCGACAATTTTTGTTGGGACAGCGAAAATGTTTGTAGGGGCAGTGACAATTTTTGTTGGGACAGCGAAAATGTTTGTAGAGGCAGTGACAATTTTTGTCGAGGCAGCGAAAATGTTTGTAGAGGCAGTGACAATTTTT